>JAJOHG010000032.1:0-360083 GCA_021029095.1 Phellopilus nigrolimitatus | reverse complement strand
CACACTCAATAACTTCCACCCATATCATCTGCCCTATGGGAAGCCATCTGGCGTCTCTGTGAGTCCTCTAACTTTGGACAGAGTGAAATGGCATGACCCAAGCCTGAAGTGAAAAATCAATGAAATGTATACAATGAACTCATAAGAGTGACCATACCTCCACAAACTGCACAGCCTGAGAATGATCCTCCTTGTGCAGTACGGGGATCTTCTATTGAATTCAGAAAAGGTGGCACCCTACCATAACAACGCAGAGTTAAGACAACTGGCAACAGAAAGAAATGAAATGAAACACCGACTTTTGGCCTGCTTCCATTAAGAGATATTTGAGATCAAGAAGTGTCTGCTCCGATGTATTCATATTGACAAACGTAGTGGCAATACCGGTTTTTCCGCTACGCCCGGTACGACCAATCTGATGAACATAGTCCTCTATCTCTTTCGGCATTGAGAAGATGATGACGTGCTGAATATCATTGAAGTCAAGTCCCTTGGATGCCACCCCGGAAGCGACCATAACATCTCTTGCGCCAGACTTGAAAGACTTGATCGCATACTGGCGTTCTTCCTGAGCTGTACACACTTTAGGAGGAATCCTACGATTAAAAAAAAGACGTACTTTTAGAGCCATGAATGGCCACAGCTTCGACACTTTTCAAGAGCAGATACTCCTGTATGTCTACACGAAAGCAGAATGCATAAATTTATACGCGTGAAAAAGTTATATCACTTACCATCTACTTCATTTTTATTGTCGCTGAATATAATGACAGGAGGCGGTGTTTTGCAGGCACTCGAGAAGATAAACCATCTTCGCTTCTTGCTTGACATATTCGACAACTTGGAGGACGTCGAGATTGGCTGCACCTGCACGACCTACATTCACCAGAACGGGCTGGATGAGGGACTGTTGGGCGAAATCCTGAATCTTTCTAGGCATGGTAGCGGAAAAGAGTAATGTTTGTCGCTGGGCCTACGACACGGACAGTCACTAACTTTAGAGGCAGTCCTATAAGCAAGATAAATACATACCTTGAAAAAACTCATTATGTTCCGCACATCGTCCTCAAAACCCAAATCGATCATTCGATCAGCCTCGTCCATGCATAAGTACTTGCAACTTTCCAGAGTAAACCTCTTCTTCTCTAGCATATCGATCAACCGACCCGGAGTAGCGACCACGATGTGCAAACCTTTATTAAGGGCATGTGATTGTTCCGACATCGATATACCCCCGATGCATAACACCGTGTTGAGCTGAGGCAGTCCTCCCTTTGCTAAAGCGGCCGTCCACACAAGGACGTTTTCGTATGTTTGAGTCGCAAGCTCTCGCTGGAAAGAATCAGTCTACTGCCATCAAAAAAAAACTTGGCAAGCGCACAGATGGACATAAGATAATGCCGACTGGACCTTCCCCGCGTATGAATGGTAATTTCGCCTCCTCCTCTGCTGCAAACATAATCAATGGTAGACAGAAAACAAGAGTTTTCCCTGAGCCTGTAAAGGCTATGCCAATCATGTCTCTCCCTGAGAACCTAGAGACGAGTCAGCAACGTGTAACAAGAAATGATGTAGAATCACGAACGCGACGGGTAAGCCTTGGATTTGAATCGGCGTCGGGCTCACAATCCCTTTCGATTTCAGGTGAGTTAGAAGCACGTCCGGAATCTTCATATCCTGAAAATTTATATGGTTAAGTCACGGCCAAGTACTACATCAAACTAACGAACCGCAAAGTTTGAAATAGAGGAGAGATATCGTCTCCTTCTACGATTATGTGAAACTGCTCGCGGATTTTCTGATGCGCTTCTGGCGAGCGGTCTCTTACAAAACGCGGGGGTCTCCATCTACATAAAACTTAGTAAACATGAGCATCAAAGTAAGACTTCTAGACGCACGATGACTTGAGTGGTTCAGTATACTGGATACCCTTGGCTAACTCGAGATCTGAAGCTAGCATTTTCCGGCTCGCTATGGCGGCGAGGATGGCAGCATCGGCTTCTTCATTTCGTTCAGCCGCTGTCTTCTGGGCATCTTGAAAGTCCGTAGTTAATCTAAAATAATATGCAGCGGCAGCTTGTCAGGACGTACCTTCGGCAGCCTTTTTCTGATGCACTTCCTGAGCCTCAAAAAGCAAGGTCCTCTCTTTCCGCTCTTTCTCTCTCTGTCTCTCTTCCTCCTCGTCACCATCGATTTGGCCCGCATCTAGTTCGGACTCGGGTTTCTTCCGATCGTTGAAGCCACGGTAAGCGAGGGCGGCGAGTTTTGCCTGTCGACGTTGAGCGACGGGGATGTATGGTTCATAGTCATTGTCAGCATTTTCATCGAGCTTATAGGTTGGCGAAGGAGAACGATTGAGACGGCGACGTTTTGCAAGAGATTCGCTCATCGTGGTAGGTTGCTAGTACGCCGGACTCGGCGTGACCTAAAGATGATCGGACAGGAAATGGCGCGCTCCTCGCTGCTTATTACTGTCCCTGTAACTATCGTGCCGGAGGTGTCAGAAACACCGCCCATTCCTACTTATCCTATACGCCTCGAAAATGATTTCGCTCATGGCTTTACAACAGGATTAAATGCCTGAGCAGAACACCGAGCGATACCGAGCGCCTGCGAAATCGTGTCACCACAGCATTATATAAGCTGAGGCAGGAACGCGCTGAACGTGGATATCAAAATTATTGAAATAAATAGTTACGCGGAACGTGCCACAGCTACGCATAGTTTTACTGAGCCTTCAGCTTCTTAGGGACAGTCCATCTACCAGTAAGCTGATTCGCGCGAAGGATAAGCAAATCTCTAAACATAAATAAAGAATCCCTCATCAATCGCAGCTTGCTCTCTGGTATTTCCGACCAATTGATAGGTACCTCCGCTACTGGTATCTGGAGCTGTTTTGCCAAAAGAATGATTTCCACATCGAAAATCCAACCCTTTAGATGCTGAATGGGAAGATAGCCCGCGCTGCTTCGCGAGTGAATAGCTTGAATCCGCATTGCGTGTCATTGATATGTCCGACACCCACAAGACGTAGTGTGAGGTGCAAAGCGTACATAGCCATATTGCGAAGAACAGAACGCTGGAGGATGGTGTTAGGAACACAATAAAATATTAAAAGGAAAAAGAGAAAAAGAAAAAGACCTTGACTACCACCTCGGTTTTCACGAGATGTGCGCGACTGCCTACCACCACTGCAGGTTCATCATTGGGCGCTATTCGGTCCATTTCCTTCCACAAAACCTCTAAGTCTTCAAACCGACTCGCTCCGTCTGCATCGACCATCAGAAGGCGACGCCCCCGGCTGTATAGCATGCCATGCCTCACAGCGCCTCCCTTTCCGATATTCGTCTCGAGCGTGATGACTCTAATGTCCCACGACTTGTACTTCTCGGCGAGGTTCAGCGCCGTGTCTGTCGTCTGGTCTGATGAGCCGTCGTCGACTATAACAATTTCGCGGGAACGGCTTTTGTATGCGGGTTTAGATAAGTGCTTGATTGTGGAGTCAAGCATGGACGGAAGTCGTGGCACTTCATTGAAGGCAGGTATGACAATGCTCAGGTCCACATTCGCGGTTGGCGTGGTGCGAATATCCGGTAAGTCCTGAGGCGTTTTCGGAGAGGTTGCAGAGCGATATTTTTTCTCTGACGGCAGAGCATCGATTGGCGGCGGAGACAAAAGCACGAGGGCAGCGTAGATCTGTTTGCATAGTTCGTTAAAAACACGAGCATAGTCCACGAGCTAATACCAACACACGCACACAACAGAGGGAAGCCAAGAAAGTCAACCCCTACACCAAGCATCAACGAAAGATATGTAACGTCGGCCATGTTAGCCATCGTCATTGCTCGCGGAAGGAAAAGAATGCAGGGGTCCAGGTTTCTGAACCCGAAGTCAGAGCTAGTAACGAGGGACTGACGTGTCAGAGCATACCGCGTGCACTGGACTTACGCATGTTACCGCGACTTTCTATTCACAACAGGCGAGGGCAGGCAGTTCCTCATTTATGAAAACATAGAAATACATTTCGCTTCTATATCCGCTTCACTATCTTTCCATCCTTGATCCAGATTGTCCTTGCAGAGTGCATTAATGTTAAAAATAAATATAGATTTGCGCGTGCTATTGTCCATGCTCGCTTTCGTGGAGGCTTTGAACGGCGGATTCTCCAACCATTCCTGGATCAAATGCTGATCAACGAAAACGACGCCGCGTTCTATGGGATCAGATTCAGGTCTTTTGTTTGCTTGCTGAAACCACCCGCATCCAAGAATGAAGGCCGAAAGTGAATGAACGAGTTTCGGTCCGATCACTTCTTCAATGAGCGACCTGTCGTGAACAGTGGGATTAAAGGGACTTGGTGTCCATATGACAGATCTTCGCAGAAATCTAGCGAATGGGTGGGTATCATTCGACTCGCATGTCCGATTTTCGCCATTAGCTAATTCAAAGAAAGTATGAGATACTGAATATGTAGAAAATAAGAGGATTGACTGTACTCAGAAACGAAGAAATTTGCCGTTCATTGATATTCGATGCAAACCCGATACTTGCAGCACTCAATTCTGCAGTGAAAATGGTACTCGTGTTGGGCAACTTGGACCTGGTCAATTTAGAATTGGTCAGTGATATCAAAGGTCTGATGGGCGTTTCAATCCGTCTTGCTGAAGAAATGAGATCGGGTTTCGTCTGTACGAGGCTATTCTCGCCTATACATGTTTGTTTCTGAACTCGAGGGACTCCAGACTGTTCTTGCCATTCATTAGCTCGCACGTCACCGGCTTTTTTGATTTTGCGTACCCAGAACCCTTCCGTCTTTTTCCTCCTCTCCGCATTTTTAGCGCCTGGAGAGTTTGGTTCCCCCCATAAAACGTTGCACCAATCATCAATATCTTTATGAGGTTTGTCTTTACCAACAGCGTTGCGCGCAATTCGGTCGAATTCTGGTTGGTTAAGGGCTACCAGACATTATTATTATAGGGGGGATTGAAGGATAAGGGGATATACCTTCATGCCAACTGCGATCTCCCGCCCGGTATACTTTGCTTATTCGAGGAAATCGAGGTTCATAGAACTGCGTCGACTGTTAGCCTAAGTTGATCACGAAATAAAAGGAATAGACAAACCTCTGCATTACCTGATTTGACGAAACCTGCTCCAAATATCTCGACGAGCAATGGCGTAGAGAGTACTACGGAGGGGTCTTCTAAATTCGAAGATACATGGAAAGTGAAAGCAAGCTTCTCGATATCTTCCGTTGAAATAAACTCCACAGGGCTCGTTGACTTGACAAGAAAATCCAACTCTTCAAGTTGTTTTCGATTAAGACCGTACGAGACCGTGAAATATACTTCAAAATGAGGTTTTGTCTCGGACTAGAGCGGTACCGCGTAAGATTTTTTTTTGAGGGATAATGCGAGAACTGACCACGGGTTCGTTACTGAGAACACCGATATAAAACGTGGTAAATGTTGCCGTAGGAACTGAATGTGAAATATGTAGACTTTGGTCTCAAAACATCAGGAAAGACGTTTACCCCGGAGATCCCTGCCTCGCTCTTTCTCCCACACTGCCCCAACAATTGCAAGGTCCACACTGTCTCCGTAACCCGGGATGTAGTCCTTCTTTAGCTAGTTAACCCACGGTTAAGACATCTCAAACTCAGAGTCAGAGATGAACACTAAAATACCTTGACCCATGCGCTACGCCAGTCTGCATATTTTCCATCCGATGCTTTCAGAACTAGTCCCTCCTCATGATTAGTGATACACGACGTGAATGTCTGCTGAAGCTTCTTCAACCCGGAGGCTATAGAATTTACAGCTGACAAGGTGATTTCCTCCCGGCGTGCAATGAAGGCGTATTGCGGGATGGTACAGATAACACGTTCAAGGACAGACCGACGGGTCGAATACACATCGAAGAGAAGAGAGCGTCCGTTCAGAAATAGGATGTCGAAAAAGACGATGGCAAGATGGCCTTCAGCGTCAGACGGCAGTAGATTCAATCTCTCTTTATACCTAAAACAATCGGGAAAGATTCAAATATACGCGCTAATGATAGCAGGGTTAATTACTTACTGGGTTTCGGCGCGCGATTGACGATTTCGTGATCGAGCACCATATGCCGTCGATTCCACGAGTTCACGGATTCGCCAGAACTCTTTATTTCCATGCGTAAGTTTCTCTTGTAGAAAATCCCTCGTACACTACGTACCATCAATGCCAGTGTTCTTGTCGTATGCTACCATCTCACCCTCAACTATGATTGATGTAATTGCTTCCTTGCTTCGGGAAGCAGCCCGCACAGGAACTCTTGTCAAATCTCTCTGGGGTAGACCGAGCGCTTCTCTTATAATCCTAGTTATCGAGTCAGAAAGTAGTAACAAAAGAGGGTTGTTTCACATACCAATGTGTTGCTATTCGATCCAAAGTCGAGTCTCTTTTGCTTTTACTGAATATTGTAATCTCGGACCGTCCTTCTTCGTCAACTATGACATGAATCTGCATCCTTGAAATAGAACCAGTCGTGATATGAAGACAAAATCGGAAGAGCAGGTTGTTACCGACCGTTCCCCGTCGTATTTGACCTCTGCCCAGACTGAGGCATCGGATTTGAAATGACTCAACGCGTTGGCACAACCCAGACCTTTGATACATTTAGGTATCTATTGATGAAACATCTTAAAACTTCTCGCGAGTTAGAAATCCAATTATCGCACTTGAATGGGTATGTTGAGCCTTGGGTAAAAGTCTCTGGAGTTAGTCGTTTCCGAAAGATGTATCGCGTCTTCCAGAGTCGACTGAACTCTATAGCAATTTAGTAGCGTGCACGAGGGATCCCAAACTCGCATCGCTTCATGCAAGGACAGAACATGCAGCGCGTTTGTATTGAATTCTACGAGTGCTTCAAATGTTGTCATGTTCCAAATTGGATAGAGAATGGGCCTGAGATCTTTCAGTATAATTTGCGTGAGCACGGCGGCCTCATAGGGGCCTATCGAGCTGTAGGCATCTCGTAGTATATCGTTCCGCGATCGAGCAGAGACCGCTGTCGCTCGGAGACTTGATATAGAAAAGCTCGATTTCGAAGCCAACTCATCTAACAGTATGTTGATATCTTCGACAGTCTGAGGTCCCACGTAATCGTCCGCAACCTATTTAAATCGATAAGAGACAGAGACAGAGAAATAACAGAGAACGATACTCACGTAGGAGGAAACAGACAGCAAACTAAACACTACGTCTCCGAGACACGCGGCACCTGATGAAGAATTTGCCCAATTTTTTAAATTTGCTCCTCGACCATCCGGTTTATCACACATGCCCAATACTTTGGTAAGACTCTGCGCCAAGCGCCTTTCTTGCATATCATACTTGCGCCGTTGATCTTCTTGAGGAAAGAGCATGCGGAACAGAACAGACGTTGTGCCCGGTGGCGGTTGAGGGAACCGACGACGCAGTTCCATTACCCATCGTTGAAAAACGACGACGCATTTAGACTGTGATGTAGTAATGTCTCTTTTTCTAGACTTAACGGGACTGGGTTTTATATTTGCAAGCTCGCGACAGAGCGACGCAAAGCTAAAGGAAAAGCCACCATAGTAATTGAGTTCGGATTTCACTGCAATTATCGCGTGGCTCACAATGAAAATGGAATTTGCGTGTAGCCGTTCATACTGAGAAGACAAGAAGAAAGAATCGGCAGAGAAAGCGATTGCAGCGATCATACAGTACAATCGACCAGCGACCAGTAACAACCGCCGAGGTTAAACTGAGACAAAACAAGAGCCGAGACGCGCAGCTTACAAAGGAAAGAGCGGAGTTGACACGTACTCTTGTTCATTCTCCGATTACTCGTGGGGGAAATGATGTAATCACATCCATACCTTGAGAAATCAGTCGATTCGCGTGTCTTCCGCAACGGTAAGTAAAAGTGAAAAAACACATTTAAACGTCTACGAGGATGACCTAGGATAGCAAATGCTACCGTAATAAAAATTAAAAATTCGCCCCTCCAATCCTAAAAGTAGGTCCTGGACCAGGCGCTCTATAGACTTCATCCTGGTGGAATCCTGCATTTCCAAGCGACTCCCTCGACTGACCGAACATGCTTGATTGACTGACCTGGCGAGAAGGCACATCCAGCTGATTGTTTCCATAAGGCGGATACTTCGGCAACAAAACTGGCTGTATGGGAAGAGTGTACGTGATGTCAAGCTCCTCAAGTACAACCTTCAAATTACGCATGAATAGCGTTCGACGCGCCCAGCGTCCGCCCCAGTCCTGCCAATTTGGGCGGTCTAGGAAAATTTTATCATCTGCAGAATGCCCACATAAAAAAATTCGGCTCACGCTCCATCGCAATAACGAGGGTTATCGCGTTTTGATATTCCATTTTATCAATATTGACAAGCACATTGGACCACTCCCGGTTATTTTGAGAAACGTATGTCTTTAGTCTACTCTGAAGCGTCTCGATAGCTTCTAGAGGTGTATCATATGAGACCATAATGTTCGTGGTCTCCCACCTGGGACATTCAATCAGTGAAGACAACCAATGAAGATGATAATGGCCGAAACGCACATTGAATTGCTTCGCCTTAGATTGTGAACCAATTTGGTACTTGCCAAAAGTGAGTTCGGCGCGATGATCTCTTGCCCATCGACTCGGCGAAAAGTCGTAGAGAACAAGCCAAACTCGCGAACGAATAAAGGCTGGACACATACTTTATATCAATGACGATACAGAGGCAGAGGAACCCTTACCTGATCGTCAATAAGAACCAGATCACCCACGTCGAATACGTGAGTGGAAAAAATGAAGATGAGCTAACAGGATAATCAGCACTTCAAAATTTAATCCGCAAGCAGGGAATGCTCACCGATTCAAACAAAGTTTGGGCCGAGTTCCCGAAGATGAAGGAGAAGCCAAGAACGATCGTCGCCAAAGGCACGAGTGACGCAACGGTGTTGCCTCTATTGAAAATCAGAAGGCAGCAGAAAATAATGCCCAAAAGAGCAACAGTAACTAAAACTGCGTCTAGCTTTGCGACAGCACTACCAACATCCTACAAAAACAATCAGATCAAACTTATAAAAAACTACACAGTGTAGAT
The DNA here is from genome assembly GCA_021029095.1 of Phellopilus nigrolimitatus. NCBI lineage: Eukaryota > Fungi > Basidiomycota > Agaricomycetes > Hymenochaetales > Hymenochaetaceae > Phellopilus > Phellopilus nigrolimitatus. Next base: position 350,968 of record JAJOHG010000032.1, on the reverse strand, counting down.
TCACTCGCCTTTAAACTAGAGATAAGTGCCTTGCGTTCCCGATAGATGCGCTGGACGGCCTCGCGCATTTCCTTCTTCGTAATATCACCGTTGTCATCTTTATCGAAGACAGCAAATGCTGCGGTCTGCCGAAGGAGTCTATGATATGATAGCGAGAAAATGTCAGACAAGACTTACCGCCTCAGCCGTGGAACGGAAGTAGGGATAAAAATCTGAAACGTGCAAGGAAATTAGATGCGGTAGAATCAGTTGTACGTTTAACTGACCTTCTACAATAAGGTAATCCCTTGCCGGATGAACATTACTTAGCGATGCGAACAGCTGCCTTGCAAGACGCCTAGCGGAATGGAGACCAGTAATTTCACCCCCTCGGTTGAATTTACTGTCTTTTAGCGCAACCTGACCAATAGCGTCGCCTAATTGATCAACAATCATGGCAGCTACGGCCTTGCGGCGCCTTTTCCTCCCCATCGCTGATTGTTTGCCACCTTGCAGATCGCCGGCTGCGTCTTCGGGAGGAACAGGCTCCATGCACAGCTCTTTGTTCAACATGTCCATCGACGCACTTCTCGAGCCGCCTAAACTGGATTTATGTCCTTTCTTTCTGTTCAGAAGGTAAGGCATCTTCTTTGTCGCTACAGGTTGCGCGTTGGACAGACGATCCAAAGCCTTCAGAGCAAGCTTGTTCTCAGCCAGTCTGTCGGCAAGTGCCTTCTGATGGAAGCGAATGGCGACAAAACGAAGAAAAAGCTTTTCTACTAGTAGTATTAAGCTCGCCGCAAAAAGTGCCTTTTGAAAGTGACCATTAGTAGATAGACGAGGAATAGACAATCCGCGTGATCGCCATTTCTTACCTGTATGACCCGATTAATGATGACCCAGTAAGACCCAGGCGGATGAAGTGCTGCGCGCACAACAGAGAGAGCGATCCAAGACCATGAAACATCGAGCGTAAGCTTCAGCCACCCAGAAACCGCATATACTAGCTATTATAGAAGGTCAAATACGCATTTCTGTATATTGAAAGTATAACGTACTTCTAATTGAGTTTTCAGATTCTCCACTTGTCCGCGGAAAAGCGTGACAATGAAAACGACAAATCTTGGGATGAGATCGACAACGAGATACGTAGCAGAGGCTGCTGCCCAGGAAATGGACAACCATAGTGACCAAGCATGCACATGGGGACGAGCGGGGCTGTCGTGAAAGCGGAAATGCGTGACGAGAAGGGGAGTGATGAGGACACCAGCACCAAGGACAGCGACCAGAAACGTCCTGATAGGCCTGGAAAGTTTCATGAAGAGGCCATATATCTTCCTACCTCGTCTGGTTTTCCGCTTCGTCTCCAAGTCCTTCGTATCCACGCCGTCATCTTCCGCCTCCCAATCAAATTCGTCGGACGAGTTTGTCTCTGTATCTGAAGGCGAGTCATTGGCAGCAGACTTGTTAATGATCTCGTTGAAAGTAACAGAGGGGTCTTCGGACTTGTAGTCGTGTATCTTCAGATTGATGGGCGACTGCGAGTCCGATTTCGAGGAGAGGGAAGACATCTCCAGACCTGCTGTCACCTCCTTGGACACTCTCGCGCTCATGCAATTTTACAGTTTTGGCATCGACGGCCGAGCCTTTGATACCGTTTCCGCCACTGATATCGCCGTTGTTGTTGAGGTTTGGGGAAGGGGGGATGAGAAAGTATTTTTAAAAAAATTATCAATTGCCAAGAGTGTCGAGATAAAGTAAGATCGTAAATGGAAACTATGCGTTCATCCCTTTCGTCCCTGTGCCTTATTTACATACAGTTGATTATCTCATAATGCATCACCTCATAATGCATAATATCTAATAATGCATGAAAAATCCGGGAACCGACTTCGTTCCTACTTTTACAGCCAAAATATGCAAGCAATCTAATACCTAATATTGCATAAGTTTTTTGGGGAATATGCATTAGTAGATCCTATTTTGGGGGTATTTGCCAACAAAAACACCCACATTGGGCACGTCGATGGTGATCCTCAGGCTGACCTAACTGATCCTCAGCATGTCTGACAAGTAGCATCTTTTCTTTCGGTAATCGATGCTACATTGCAGCCTCTAAAAAAACCCACGAAGCTTGTGCCAGACCTTGCTTTCTCATTTTTGTAAATCTGTGTCACACATTATGCCGAAGTCACCATTTGTCACGAGATTGTGACATTTACTGTTGCATAATATCTAATAATGGATACAAAACCTCGGAACGGAGGTGATGCATTATGAGATAATCAACTGTACATGTAGCACTTATCTGTAGCAAGGGTATTACATAATAATCACCCGTACAGAAAGCATATGTAAGATTGTAAGATTTGTCTAGGTCGGTGTACGCGTCTACCAAAGTATGTACATTTTTAATTCGATCAAACAAGACCAGCCTCCACAGCAAGCGAACGGAAAACCGACTCCTCTTTTTGTAGCAGGCTCTGCGGTGAATCGAACTCTTTAACCTGCATCCGAAGGTCTTGTAGGTCTGTCGCTCTTCACATGACTACACAAAAACACGACTCACCTGGCCCTCACCCAGCACAAGTATACGATCCGAGTCCATGATTGTGTTCAGGCGGTGTCTGATTTACGTTGTCACGTCAAAAGATGACAATAAGAACGTAATACCAATATACGTACGCGATAATAAGCATAGTCATAGATGCAAAATGCGGTCCCCTAATAATGTCCTGAACAGCTCTGTCGGTGTCGAGGTCAACGGCAGACGTGGCTGCCCAATGACATGTGAGTGGCAAAAAAAGGAAGATGCTGGCGTGCTGTACATACCTTCATCGAGCACTAGAATTTTGGTCTTAAAAAAACGAAGTGAGTAGACTAATATTTGCACGCAAAGGTATGAAACATGCCTTTCGTAACAATGCCCTCGCAAAACAAATCAATTGTCTCTGACCTTGAGACAAAGACAACCCCCCCTCTCGCACAGGAGCGTCCAGACCCTCCGGAAGGCCTTCAATATATTGCCTAAGATGGGCCTTTAGAAATCGAATTAGACGTAGACTCATGTAAATCATCTAAACAAACTTGCACACCTGCTCTAAAGCAGTCCAGATATCAACGTCTTGATATTCGCCCAAGGGGTCAATGTTTTCTCTGATTGTCCCTTCAAATAGATCTGGGGATTGCGGCACGATAGAGATTGCGGAACGAACTTTTCAGGTGGAGAAGAGATGAAAAAAGCCGTCCGCCAAAGCAGTGGGAAAACTCACGATCTTGAAGGCCTAAGTTCGTGATATCCACTCCGTCTATCAGAATGGTACCGGAAGCAGGCTCGATTATACGGAATAACGCTAAAAGAAGCTGTACGGCCAAACAAAATCAGCTATTGATTCCTTTCGTACAGTGAGCACGAACCGATGATTTTCCCGCGCCCGTCCTTCCACAAATACCGATCTTTTCTTTCGCCTTCTGAGAAAATAGTTCACTTGTCAGGTAACGGGAAAATGGGTACCTACATTAAATCTCGTCGACGACTTACAATTTGCAGGGATATGTCTTTCAAGCACAAGTCTAGCTCAGGACGGTATCTCAATGAGTAATTTCTGTAAGCATAACGTTAGTATTACGAAGGTCGAATCTTGCTTTAAACCTGTCGATGACGCGCCTAAACTCTATTGCTCCGTCAGAGGGCCACCTTCTACCGGGCTCATTGTTCGGGAGCTCAGCTGGCGCTTCGGGAGTGAGCCTGATGTAGTGCAAAATCCGTTCGACGCTGACGATGTTCTGCTCAACTTCACTTGTTGATCGTACGACCCAGTTCTGAAAATTAGTAAGAATAACTTAGTGAGAATAATCCAGGAACGTAGGTAGTATTATAAAAATACCAAAGAACTTGTTGTGTTCAACCCGTAGCTTAAGACAAGTCCAACCAGGCCGGCATCGACGCCAGTTGTCACCAATGCAATAACAGCAAGAACAGACGCAGCTAAAATAATACTTGCCCCAACTAGCTCCAGTCTAATTGCCAGCCATCGGTTTACTGAAATGCTCGGAAGGTAGCAAACCTGATTTCGGTCGATACGGAATTCATTTTGCTGAATGAAAACCTGCTGTTGCGAGAACGCCCGGATAGTTGAAAGTCCACCAAGACATTCGGAAAACCACGCAAAAATAGGAGATCGCGAAACTGCGTCCAACCGTTTCAACTCGCGAGACGTGGCTAGGTAGTAACTGCCAGAATCGTAGTTTCAATACAGATTTGAAGGGGGAAAAAGCTCTCCAAAATAGCAAGACGCACATCATGACGTTCCTATACACCCATGCCAGAGGTATTACAGCGACAAGGAAAAGTGGGAAGCTGGCGCCGATGACAGTGATAATCCCAGCGCATACACAAATTGTGCGAATCATGTTCTGAATGACGCGAGCAAGCACCTGATCTACGACGTACGTGTCCCTTGAGAAAAGATTCATGATCCTAGAGACAGGTTAAATCCTATTCTTTCGAAGGTACAGCAGGCGCAAACCTTCCGGAGGGTGTCATTTCAAAGAAGCTCAGCGGTGCACGGAGGACAGAATGCAGCATCTACTCAAGAAAGTGATGAAACGTTACTTTTACGAAATAAGTTCGAATGACTTACGGAATCATGCAGATGGCGGGCACTCCGTAACGATATCAAAACCCACATCAAGATAGCACCAGCAGCGCCAAGTAGGACAGAAGACAAGGAACTCAGGCCATAGGCAAGTAAATATCTCCCCATATCTGAATTGTCGCCGGCTTTGCGGTTATGTTCCCCCCAAGCTCTGAGGACTATGTTGCCTAGGATTGACGAAGCTTGCTGAGTAACGGTGGCCAAAAGGAAAAGCGCGAAGCCAGTAGTGGACGCAGCCTGAATGTACTGAATGTAAACGTCCTTCTTCACTCTGCCTTGCTCACTGTACTCTTTCGTAATGTTATCAGATGCCTTCGTCGCGGGGAGTCCCGTGATCACGGCCTTGGCGAAGCTCGCCTTGTGGCCAAGTCGTCTAAAACTTTTCTCGTCTTGACTCGGAGTCGACATGTCTGATGCTGATAGTGTCACAGTCTCATCATTCTCTGCAGTTGCTGTGGCTTCTGAAGAACCCCTGGGTGTCGATGCTCCTGAGCTCGTCAGTCCCGCACCATGGCCTTTTCTAAAGCACACTAAGCAGAGAAATCTCGAAAGTCCCGATATTGACTTACATCAGCCTGGCAATTTGCGTGTCTTCATTTGACAAAAGCTCATCGTAAGTGCCCGCCTCAAGGACAATACCGCGGCGCAGAAATAGGAGATGATCAAAATACTTCAGGAACGAAATACTGTTCGTCACGAGAATTCGTGCCTTTGTGGACAGTAACCCAAAGGGGCCAATAACCTGATCTTCATATAAAGATTGTGTTAGTTTTTGAGAATCTGATTACAAGCATATACTTACCGAATACGTGTCGAGCGACGTGAGAGTCTACGGCTGTACAGAAGTCAACAATATGGTCTCAGAATACACAATAAACATTACCTGCTAGCACGTCATCCAGTAGTATACTAATAAAACGTTGAGCGAGGGTATTCTAATGAGCGCGCAAATCATCTTACAGGTCAGCCCTTGCATAAACAGCTCGTGCCAAAGACACCCGCGCCTTCTGACCACCGCTGAGCTAGATTCGCTTGCGTCAGACCCGAATGTAGCATACTGAACTCGAGATGTATACTGACCGTTATACCTATAGCAAGGAGGGAAGGAGGGATGAGCATTTTGTAATACCAGCATAAAAAATAACCCTTACCTTTCTCCCCGACTTCAGTCAAATCACCTTGAGGACCCATAAGAGCTAAATCCTGACGAAGAGCACACGCTTGAATACCGATCAGCTCTGTTTAGTCCTCGGAACTCAGATATCCAAAGAAAACACCAACCGTCCAGAACAATATCATAAAACGCTTCATCATACTCATGCGACAAAAGGATGTTCTGACGAATCGTCTCGGAAAAAATCCTAGTTGGAATTAGTCATTGAATCGATGGGAAGACATGAACACGTCTATACCAAGGATTCTGAGGCGCATATGCGATACTCCCGTGTAACACAACCTCGCCATCCTCGCGCCGCAAATCGCCGATAATCGCAGACAATAAACTTGTCTGATTGTTTTTAAAAGGATTGCTTTCGTGCATTATTCCAGCAAAACATATCGGTTATAACTTACCTTGCCAGCACCGACCCTCCCCAGAACCCCTACGAGCTCGCCTTTTCGAACAGTCAGATTGATGTTGTCCAACGTGGGCGTCGGAGAATCCCTGGACCACCTAAACTCCCCATTTCTGATTGAAACAACGGTGTCACCTTTTTGAAGCTGCTTGGAGGGAAGGATTGTCCGTGCATCAGGTTGCAGTTCGTTTGCATTAAGGTATAGAGAAAGTCGTCTAATGGAAACGATAGCTTCAATAATGTTAGACGTCACTTGAGCAAACTAGTCAAGATGTCAAAACCCATTAGTTATCATCGAGAACAGATGCTTATCAGGACACCAACCATGGCCAAGGGAAACTGCAGGAGCATGAATAGAGATATTGAAGGGAAGATGATGTCTGAAGTTAAGGGAGCTCTAGATGTCATAGCTGCCATTGCGAAAGAACTAAAAGCGACGAGGACTGACAGAAAAATAAGCATATAAGCACCATAACTTAATATAATTGATGGTCTCTTACGAGGTATCCCAGTCCAAAGGCCTGTGTTCAAGGACTAAAATATGTTTTAGCGGGCTGCGATACAGAAAACCATGAACATAAACAAACAGTTGCAATGCCAATTTTCCTCAACATCTTCAATTCCTGATTATTGCGCACATCTAGGACCCGTCTGATGAAAGCATTCTCCCAAGCATAAAGCTTGATACTATTGAAGCAATCAAGATGAGTTTTCTTTATCTTCGAGAGCAATGGGAGACATAAACAGACCTCTTGATGTTATTCAAAAGCTCGCTCATCATTCGCGTCCTCTTATCACGGTTCTTCATCTGCTTTTCTTGCATTTTTTTGAGCGCCCGGGCAATGAACGTGTTCAGAGGAATTGAGAAGACCATTATAGCGACACCAACGAACGCTGGCCATCCTAGTAGCTGGTAAAGAGACACAAATGCCAGGATAACCTGACAGACACAATACGTCAGTTTCCTATCCTCAAGTCAAGGGATCGCGTACTCACCTGAAAAGGACCCGAGATGGCTATCAGACCGTACGTGCAAAAGTCTTGCAACCTCGTTGCGTCAACGGACATGATATTGATAATGTCCCCTGACGAACGACCACGCTCGTCGCTGGATAAAACCAAAGCTTTCTTATATACCGCAGTGACCAGTCCGGCTCTTACGCGCATACCCGTCTCAAAGCATCGTTGAAAATACTTCATCGGAAAGTCAATACACTTCTCACATACAAACACAAATGCAAATAAAATACCTGATGTACCAAAACAGTCTGCATAACAGCTGCAATGAACATCAGAGCCGCAATCGAAAAACCTTGCAACGAACTCGGCGGCTCTGGACCACCATGCTTTTGATTTTCTCGAGCAGCCTGGTATGTCGACACGTAAGACAGAAGACGGCGCAAGAGCTGCGGCTGCAGAAACGCTAAACAATCCTGAACGAGCTTGATTATTGCGGCAACCATGTATGGACGTCCGTAACTTGCAAAAAGAGCTATCCAAAGGGACTTACTGAACCACACGAATCAGTAACATACTACGATATAGGCAGATAGTCGGACTCACTGCTTGTGCATCGCACTTTGCAGATCACTGCCGAGTTTTGCAGACTCGTCCTTCGATAACAGAGGCGGTAAATCATCCTCCGTGATGAAGCGCGAGACTCCTTTTCTCAAAAGCGGCGTCATCCACTCGAATGTCCATATACTGAATATGTTTGCTGTCATGAGCGGATTATCCTCGACTTTCTGACCCTCCCCTACAACCAGACCTATTTCTGGACCGACGCACTCCAAAAGGAAACCGAGGAGGCCCAGAGCGCCCACGATCATTCTTAGAATTGAAGAAACAAGCCATTCATCCTGTTTCACATAAACCGTACGTCCCCAGATGGAAAGCGCGACTAAATATGGTGGCCAGAAAAGGAGGAGAATTGTAGAGGAAGCGCGGGTTCGGGTGTGGTTGAGCAAAGTCAAGAAGGGCGTGACGGCAAGGCATAGCGGCTCCAGAATGTATAACAGGTGGACAGAGACGACATCGCGTGTGGGCGCGGCGAAGAGAAAGATTAGATTAGCTACGCTCACGACGAGTGCGCATGTCAACAAAGTCTAATCCAAGAAGATGCGATCAGCGCTGCGCCTCGGTGCTAAGTTAATCTAATAAGCACCTACCAATTTAGTCCTCAAGATCCATATGCTTTTCTGCGAACGCTCCCTGCTCTGGTGTTCTGCAAGGCTGAGTGACCTAACGAGCCCAAACACAGCGACGAGAACCAGTAGAGACGAGAGCAAGAAACCCTCCTCGAAACAAGGAGTAAGATCGAAGTTTCGCAGGACAGAGACAGGGCCCCATCCTTCGGCGTCGCGACAAACTGTGCCGCTCATCGTTTCAGCACTCTGTAGACGACGAGCACGACAAGCGTGCTTCGAATGGCGCCTTGCACCTTTTATAGGGACGCGGTTAGTCACCGGGTGAACAGCGAATAAGTAAGCTCGCTCTGCCGGCGGCTCTTTCAGTACAACGTAAATTTGGATACACCTTTTATTCTTCGTATTCTTCGATTCCACCAATCCGACTCGTACATGTACATACACTACTGTTCAAGCTTCCGGCGGTGCTAGGGCTATCATATTCAAGTTGACGCTGTCCGACTGTGAGATGAATCGCTCCTTCACAAACGCGGCAACATCCTAAGACGTGCGTATCTCAGCCGCCTGATCAAAGAGGTAGACGAAAGCTTGAGGCTTACTTTGAGCAGGTTCTCGCTCGGGCCCCTGTCGATAGGACCCACGCGCCGTCCATCGAGCTCGATAAGCCGCTTTCCTTCCTCACCCTTGACCTTGCCAGGATCCATGCTCGGTGCTTGTACAAAGCAGGTAAAGTGATAATCGGTATCGAGGTTGGTTGGAACGGCGCTCTGTCCAGAGCTTGCCTCTGCGGCATGGACATTTGCAAAGAGGGGGGTCGTTTCGAGTAGCTTTGCCCTCTCCGTCGGGGAAATTCCTGTCAAATAAGAAACGTCGCGCGGTCAATAGAGATTCACTTCGGTAACATTAATATTCAACACCTTTGCATTGCTCAATGAACTCTGCCAATGGGCTTTCAGGAGCAATTGTGACCCGGGACTTCCAGAATGAAATATACTTTAGTAATAATAAGGTTCTGTGTCAAATGAACTCGACGTACATTCATCAAAGCATGCAAAAGACCGATCGTGCCGCAAGCATTCGAGATCTATACCAGCACAGACCTCTAAGTCCACCGCTCAACAAACGACTCGTAAGAGTACTCGCCGTTTGTTTTATCCAGACTACCGTTGGGTCAACAATAGGGAGGCTTCCTTCCTCTGTCTTCGCATCTTCCTCCTTCTTCTTTGTCTCCATCGCCTCTGTGATTGGGAACAGAAGTACGACAGCCTTAACGGGCTGTGGCACTATCCCAAGGAGCTAAGCAACGTATAATTTGAGGATAGTATTTAGTTCTCAGCAATCAAAAGGAGATGCTACCTCTTCGTCCAGCCCATATACATCCGTGAACGTGTCCTGGGACAGAACCAGGCCTACCTTATGCGACCACTGTGCAGCCGTTAGTGTCACTCCATGCAAGCTGTGAAGCCGAGGTGTCGCGTACGCTGTTGAGAACCTGCCATTGGCCAACCAATTAGCTAAGGCTCGAATTTGTTCTGGATTATTTTACAGCTCGGACGTACGTCGGGATTGCTTTCCAGTGGAACCCATCGCGACTGCTTATCTGCCATAACCACAAGATCTCAAACGTGAAAGACGGTGAAGGTAGCAGAGTTAGTTGGTACGGCGTGACGATGCTGCGCGTGGAGTTAAATCAAAGTGGCGCATATAAGCGTACAGATCTTACATGTTATTCTATAGCGCTACTAATACTGCACAGCATTTTACGATTCCGCTATTGTCTTCTCCTTCTCGGTGTCTTCCTCGTACCCTTCCAATTTCATATCATTCAGCCCGAGGTCCTCATTCTGGTCCCAAGTCCTCTCAAAGGTCTCTATTGTCATATTTGGGTCAGGATCAGGTGCATAGAGGTTCTGGAGGTACGAGTTAGCAAGGGGGTCCTCGAGAATGACGGTGAATGGATGGTCGGCTGCTTTGACCTGGTTGTGATCAAAGGTAAGAAAACCGACAAGAAGAAATGAACATCCTGCGTACAGATTTCAGATTGGCAAGAAAATTCTCGAAGGCCTTCCTATCGTGGCCGACCGAGTCTCCGGACGCGAATACCTTGTCAGATAACTCCTCGTACACTTGATCCAAGAGCCCTTCGAGTGTCGTAAACCGCCCACCCAAAGTTCCCGCTTGAAGGACAAGGTCTAAGTCAGGGATCTTCAATCCACAGGATTCGCTCTTGAATAATAACCTTAATCAGCCTTTGATCGGAAAAGTATAGCAACGATGTCTTACTTTCAAGATATCGCGGCTGAGGTCCTCCTTATCCTCTACCTTCAGAGTTATTCGCTTTCCTTTCTCTGATATCGCAGATCCCGACTTGACTTCGTTGTCACGATAACCACAGTGATCACAATTCGTGGACATGATCAGAATGTCCTGAAAGGTTACAATTCTTAACAAAGAGCTTGAAGGCAAAATAAATAAATAAGAAACTACTCACCTTGAAATGCGGGATATTGACTTTCTTCATTAGTGTATCCAGCGGTGCCCCACAGCTCGAACACGTCCCAGGAAATACATAAATCTCTTCGTTTTTCCCTTCTAACCCACCGCCGAGAACCTCCTCCGCCTGACCCTTGTTTGCCAATTTTGTCGGCTCGACTTGCTCCTTCTCAACACCGTCCGCGTCCGCCTGTTCGTCCGGTGCAGCCATGCCCAGCTGGACGGCCTGCTGGCGTGTGCGCTTGTATGTCCGCAAATTCCACTTCGGGTCAGCCATCGAGCCCACAAACTCGATAAATGAGTTCCCAGAGGGATCATCGAGCTTCACTGTGAAGGGCTTCAAGGGCAAGTCCTTTTCCGAGGCCTTTTTAATCACTATCGGTCCAATCTTCTCTCCGTTCTCATCCTCATCATCGCCGTCGCCGAGAATTTCTTTAAATGCGTCAATTATGGATTGTATTTTTTTGTGTGCATCCTCGGCCTGTATCCGCCGAAGTGGTTGGTCTGAGCTGAGATCCGCGGCGACGTCACGTAAAAGACCTTCGACGGTGGTGAGTTGCCCTTTGGACGGGGGTATGGTGAGCTCGAACTCGGGAATGGTGACAGTACAAGTCGATGATTTTACGAGCTGGCGGTCAAGGTCCTCTCTGGAGAGAATACGGACAGTGTATGCGCTCCCATGCTCTATAATCGAACATGTTCAGGACGAGGTTTCGCTGTACGAGCAGGATTAGCTCACCCCGGATAACACCAGCAGACTGTACTTCATTGTTCTCCCATCCGCAGTGCTCACATCGGAAGGACATTATGATCACCTCACGGAAGTACGGAATCGATGTTAGGAGCAATCGAGTAGTACCCTACAAGCAAGGTCAATTTATGCGCCTTCGCGTTTCTTGGTAGCTCACATTTTTCTCGCAATTCATACAAAGCGACTCGATTTCCTGGACTGGTCTTTCTTCGTCTTGATTGAAAACGGCAGACTTCTGGAGCGTCTCCTCCGAATCCTCCGGAAAGCGTCCAGTAGTTTCAGCAACTTTGCCAATCTCGGGGAAAAGCGTCTTCGATGTCATTGTGAATGTCTATTGCCAGATATCAGTAGTATGCCGTTCGTTAAGTAGGATGGACGCGGTGTTTGAGAAAGGGGTTTAAGGCCGAACATTTTACTGGATGGGACTCGGAGCTACTTCAAGTCGATTCACAGTTGATCACATGACTCATGTCGGCTCGAATGTGTCACAATTTTACAAAAATGGTAGTTGATTACAGCCATTATCCACTCTAAACACAAACCAAAACAATTGCAACAGCAAAAGTATCAGAGAAAGAACGTCCGTCTGGTGGTCTCCAGATCGGGCTAGAAATTGCACAGAAAGGCTCAGCATCGAACGGCGAACAACCTTGTGTTTTGCTTACTTTCCACATCCAGATGTATTCGTCCTTGGTCGGTGGGATTACTTTCATCTTCTCGCTTGCACCCTCCTTGCGGCCACTCGCACTGTCTATTCCGCCCATGGCCTCATCCGCTTTCCCTTCAATATCAGCGTCAACGGACACGTTTTCTTCCTCTGCCTGTTGAGTCTCATCACCCTCTTCATCCTCGTCTGGTGCCAGCTCTAAAGGTTTCGACGGATGGCCCAGGGACTGCACGGCAGGCAAGCCCTTCTTCATCCATCTCAGCTTGAGAGTAAAGCGCGGCCCAATCTCCTGCAGGGCGGCCTTTTCCGTTGAGCGAAATGCGTACCTAATATATGTATAATAAGCCACACAAAATAGATCCCAACTAAGGTGACACCCACCTGTGCCGTCTGAAGAACAGGAAGTCCCTCTGGTTGTGTAGTGTCACCACTTGTCGCCCTTGAAACTCTGGCATTGGAGGGAAGAGTGTCTGGAACATCCGCCCCACAGTGTGTCCGAGACGAGTAACAAAATTGTTTAGTACGAGCTCGGGGAAGTGCGTCGTAGGACGAGCATGACCCTGAAAAAAATGAGGTGAATGTCAGTATTTGCGTACAAAGAACGAATAAGGAAGCATACGCTTATTTGGCTTGTTAGTTGGATGGACGAGAGCTTGAAATACACAGAAGGACCCTCAGGTAGATGTACTAAAGTGATTGCATCTGCAAAACGAGGAAAGTCTAGATATGAAACCTGAGCAAACAGGCAGACTCACTAGGCTTTTTCATATCTTCGTTCACCACCACCATATTTCCATAGCTCCTTCCCGCCGCCCACGCCGCTACACGCCCCATCTCGAATCCTTTGCCTTTCTTACGTCGTATGAACTCTGCGCCGGGTATGACGCTTACAAGCTCTTCGCAGAATTCATAGGTCAGTTTGGACGCTTTGAACGAGGTGGTGACGAGCACTTTCGGCGGGACCTCGGGGTCGGAGTTGAATGCAGAGGAGAAGTAGGATGCGAAAGGGTCGCATGCAATGTCGAGTGCAGATTCATCCGCAGGTTGTTGACTCGGGTCCGGTTGTTGTTTAGAAGGGCCTGCATCGGGTGAAGAGTCGAGAGGGTGTGCGGGTGCGGCCGTCAAAATGGAAGGGTCATATTCTCTCGTATTATCAAGTGTCCTCGGTATATTCTCAGCGAGTCTTTTCTGTTATCCGTATCTTCAGAACACATTTTTCGCAATATAAAGTAAAATTAACCTTCTTCGCCAACGGGTCATTCGCCTCGACCTTTGCTCTTGCAAGCCTTTTCTTCAATTTCTCCTGGCGTTTGCCCTTCTTTGACTTCCGCGAAACCTCCTCGCGCTTGACTTTGTTCTTGATAGACGAAGGCTCGAAGCGATTCACTGCCATTAGACAAAACTAGCAGATTGCAAGCAGACGGAGAGTACGGAAGAAAAGTAAAGCAGCACGCGTCGCGTGACTTTTCTCACGAGTAGGACACGTCTGACACGGCGCCGAATAGCTTCAGTTTACGATTTTGACGCGTTGGACGTTCCCTGCCCGAGACACGAAAAATGGGCTGTCGACATGGCTCTGCTCTGCATTCGCTACTCTTGCTCTTGCTGTTCTCTGCATTAGCTAACGCGCTCCATTTCTATCTCGATGCCTCGGAGAGAAGGTGTTTCATCGAGGAGCTGCCGACAGACACTGTTGTCGAAGGTATGTTACGTTCAGACATTTAACAGTGACGTCGAGATATAGATGAATGGTCTAAATGATAGGTCATTACCGGGCGCTTGAGTGGGGTGAGCAGGAGCAAAAATACGTGGAAAACTCAAACCTTGGGATTGAGGTCGAGGTTGACGTGCGTCCTTCTCGTCCATAAACCATCTGCTCACGGTTTTAGCTTACCTCCATGCCACCAGGAAATGGATTCCGGTCACTCTGTTGTGCGCACACGCGGGCCGTTCGACGGTAAATTCACGTTCACCGCGCACGAGGCGGGTGACCATTCGATTTGTCTTTCGGCGTCCTCATCCTCGTCCCCGAACACACACATCAAGCTCTACCTCGATATCGTCGTTGGATCTACCCGGCCAAATCTCGAACAGGATCGCTCTCACGTCTCTAACCTCGCCTCCAAAATTAGAGACCTGAACGCAAAACTTGACGATGTCCGCCGCGAGCAGCAGTACCAACGCGAGCGAGAAGCCAATTACCGGGATCTTAGCGAGTCGACCAATGCGCGCGCCGTCTGGTATAGTATAATGCAAATCGGCGTGCTAGTTGCAACGTGCGCATGGCAACTCAGGCATCTAAGGGTAAGTTGGTCCTGGTATCGACCAATAGTAAATACTGAGTTTCTTCCCGCTGCAGCGGTTCTTTGACGACCGAAAAGCACGATAGACATGTATCCGTATTTTTGGAATCTCATACCCTATTTCTTATGTCCGGGATCACACGATTTTGCTCTTGGTTTTGTGTGAGTTATTTTGCACACGCCTAAGACGAAGGCAAGAAGTCGACTTCTGGAACCACTTGGGGAGAATGGCTTACCGCTGGTAAGTATATTGCGCAACCTGCATGCTTATACAAGTTATTTTTAGATTTGTGCCAAGTCAAGTCTCGAACTAGGCTAAGCTATGTGCCTTGGAACTTGATCAGCATCTTCTTGCCAACCATTCCTTCGCCGCTGGTCATCTGGTCGATCACTTCCCTCACTTTTGTTGTCGCTTCTTCATCACTGAGGGAAATCGGAACAGTGAAAATAGAGTGCAAGGGCTCCTTGAGCTATGCAACATCGGAGCAGTAAGATAGGCGAGTTACAATCAACGGCACGAGATGAGCTCACCTTGCCACTCGCCATCAACGTCGTCAACTCTCGCATTAACTTCTCTCTCCCCTCCCGGCCGTTCTCTTTGTACCAGCGGCCTTGCATGAACCCATGCGCTGTAAGACTCTTGAATATGAACGCCGATGTTGGGAGCGTAATTGGCTGCTTCGACATCGCACCGTACGAAACTAAATGCGCGTCCGTCCCGAGAAGACGCACGAGCGATGCGGTTGTCGGGCCTGAGACGCAGTTCAGGGCGAGGCGGATGGGAGCACCATTAGTGTACCCTTTCACCCTTGCGCGGGCGGAGTTGTCGGAAAGGGATTCAAGCGGAAGAACATGCGTCGCGCCGAGGTCGAGTAGTTGTTTCTCAACAGTGGAGAAGTCTGGTCTACTGGGCTGGGGAAATTAGGGAGGATGGTCGCAGATCAGGGAAGAGACGCGCCTGTCTCGCACGAAATTTATTGTTTTCAATCCGCGATGAGCTGCAATCTGAATAACTGCCTGCCCAACCTATGTATGACGGATAAGCAAAGGGGAAATCGCTGCATCTTGTGGGATGAGCTAACAGCGCTATTCGCTCCATTCTGAACGATCCAGTCTCCGGGCTTAAGGTCAACAAACTCTTTGAGCATGTTGTAAGCCGTTGGCGGATTCACCTAGATTATAAATGAGAATAAGACAGTAAGAGTGTGGGTCGAGGGCACACACGGTCATAGTTGCTCCTTGAACCTCACTGATTTGCTGTCCTCCGACATCCGGTATTCTGATCACATCATCTTCCTGTATATTCGCATTCGATGACCAAGTTCCCGCCTGAGGCTTCACCATAACCACCTGGTCTCCCTTCTTGTACCCGCGTACACATTCTCCGACCTCACTTACTACTGCGAGACCTTCATTCCCCACGATAAAGCATGGCTGTTCTGAGCTTCCCGGACCATTCTCGGTAAGGTTCGAGCGAGCTATAGGTTTTGCGGGATATGTGCCCTCTATGACATTGATGTCTGAAGGGTTTATTGGAGAGAGGAGATAGCGAATGTTGAGTGTCTTTGGAGGAGGAGGGGGGATTTCCGGGAATGAAAGTACTTGGATGGATTTGGCAGGAGGGCCATTAGATGTAAAGACAATTGCACGACTCAACACACCACAGAAGACGAAAAGCTCCTTCTATGTGCACGGAAAGGTAAATTTAGCGTACGCAAGCACGATTACGAATCATGGACATGGTGGCGGACCAGGACGACGAACAGTGACAGCTCCAGGTCGCGTCGATCGTGTGGGTCTGGCGCGTCATAATCGAAATCACGTGAGCAGAATATCATCTTGTCTTTTTATTCGAAACTTTCATGTTTGTTCCCCTTATTCCTTCAAAAATGAAGAAACGACAGATGAGGTCCCAATAAGTCCTCCGATCTAACCTGTTTGCAGATTGGAAGTGGCTGGTAAGTCTCACTGATCAGAAGTCAGCCTCATCCTCCCTAAAAACAAAGCGTGCAAGGCGTAGTTTCTACGTCTATGCTTCTTCTTCTTCTCTCCCTCACGTTCTTTATCTACTTTTATACCTATGGTACCCCAACACAGGCGTGCCAAATCCGAATCATCGGCTACTGCAAATCCATTACTTACATTCTTCCAGAATTGAGGTATCTGCAGACCCTTGCTCAACCGCTGGACCTTCAGCCCATGTCAATCTCACAACTGAGGATGTCTCATCACTACTCTCTCGCATAGCTTGTCTGGAGGCTGAGATCAAGGAGGCTACATCGCGTGTCTCTTCTTCAAGGCGGAAAGACTCGCTCACCACATTCTCTACTTTCTGTTTCCCCTCGTCTCGTGTCCTTCTCCGCCAGCCCCAGCTGCAACTTTCCCCTTCTCCGTGTATATGCGGGGGAAGTGACGCTCAGCTTGTCAAAACACTTCTATCGCTGCCATTGATGAAGACTCTTGCCGATATCGTTGTGAAATCCATCACGGCCGGGTCTGTGGCTAATATCGAAAACGACCTCCTCTTAGAGATCCAGGACGCAGCCCAAAACCCGTCGAGCCCATGGTCAAAACTAGCTCCACCGCCGCCAGCCGTCTCAGGCCCGCGCACGCCAGAGCATTACCTCGCCGCTCTCGACGTCGCCATCAAAGCTCGAAAGGATGCGATGAACTGCAGAAAGGTCGCTAACTTCTGGAAACGTCTCGCCCTTCAGGTCTGCCCGGATTCAAACGATGTTGCACTCTTAACTCCCAGTCCCTCTGACATATCGGACGCTGGTCCTGAGGAACTCCCACCGTTGCGCCAAGCAAGAATGAAGGATCTGATAGAGAAAAGGGGACTCGTTCTCCCGAGTCCAACGGCTCTCGCACCGACTGCATCCATTGGCGTTTCGGCTTCTAAAGCTAACCCTGGCGTCTCCGAGAATGACGGGCGGTCTGCCATCAAGGAATCTATTGCATCCAAGCTTACATTGAGGCTGGACTTCGACCATAACCGTAGCGACTCGGATAGCTCTATTTACTTTTCTAGCGGCTCTCCTACTTTCCTCTCCTCGGATAGTGACATTAACGACGAGACACTTCTCGATACCAAGAACGAATCTGCCTCGGAACCTTCAACGCCGATTAAAGAGAGGCCCCTTACCATCGTCGACGTGTGTAACTCGGCAGTTTTGCCTGAAAAGAATATGTCCCTACCTTATTCGCCGCCAGCCACTTTCCCATCAAAGCTCAAAACAAAGGCAGCCTCTTTCAATCCTCTAGTCGCCTCAAAACGTGTGCTCCCCTCTCCTCCATCCTCTACCAGCAAAAACCCACATTCCCCTTGTCACAATAGCTGCACCAGACCCGCTTCTACACCGACGCCACCGAACCGCAGAATGTCCAATATCCCGCTCACTTCCGTGCAGACAAAGCGACGGATGTACGAGTCACTCGTCTCAGTCCCAAATGCCCGTCCATCTCCCTCGCCGGCGCCAGCGTCCTCGAACAATAAAGGCTCAAGCTCAAGTTCGCATCTCCCTCCCACCGCACGCGCCAAGTATGGGCAGATTGCGTCCAAGTCGAATACAGCGACGCCAAGTGTCGCTTCGACGAAGAAATATACTACTCCGAGCACCATACACAACGCTAGCACTGGAATTCCCTCTAGTCGGTACGGAACGGAGCGCGGTGCACCCCACCTGAAGTCCCTCGCCCTTCCGCATGTCCGATGTGTTCCTTCAAATATTGGAAAAGACAACTCCTCATCCCCTCAGAATTGCCGCAGCGACCCTTCAGTATTGGTACAGGGATCTACTCGGGCTGGGAGTGTGCTGACAGATGTTCCTCCTCATGTCCGCGCCCGGCGGATCTTCCGTTAGTATCATGCCTGAAAATCGCTACGCAAGATGCTATCAAATCCGTATGTAAGTGCCCAAGGAGCACGATTTCCCCACTTTGTTTAGTATTTGCTATGTACTGCACAAATTTCTTTACTGTAAATCATCCCTCCCACTTCCAATGTATGAAACATCTCGCGCGTTCACCGCTCGTTCTAAGGATTATCAAATTGTGTGATACTCGTGATAATAGAAAGAAAGAAAAATTGATCGATATTCGCTACATAATTCGGGGGGTTTCAATCTTGCTTTTAATCTACAGCGTATATCTATACCCACTCCACTCGTCACCCTTGTCTCTTTTTGCATCATCCACGCTCTCATAGCGCCCATTCTTCGCGTTGCCGATTTCTTCAGCCTTCTCAGAACCATCATCCACACCAACGATGATCTCATCGCGCTCGCCGCGAATGCGTCGTGCATTCTCTCTTCGGAGGAAGAAAAAGAAGACGAGAGCGGTGATGAAGCCAATTCCGATGTACATAAGGACTATGCCATGCCCGAGTGTATACCACGGCTTGTCGCGTGCGCGGTACTACATACAGAGGAAGCAAAGATGGTTAACGGACAGTTCCTTCCAGAGAGAGAGCCAGGGGGATTTTAGGAACAGGAGCTCACCACATTCGAACTAACAGCACCATTGATGTTTCCGCTGTTGAATATGAATGGATCGTGAACTACTGCTCCTACATGAATCCTATAAATATTTCTTACAAGCTTATAACCATCGCCAACGTGACGCTCCGCTTGTACGACCCCTCCACATTATTCGAAACCCAGGCGCTGTAGAAACAATCATTACTGGAGATAGAAAGATGATCAAGCATGCAGACGTACATTATATTCGCTGCAGGATAACCTCGTTAGTAAACACGCTACTTCACATTGAAAGCTTGAAGCTGCTCACGTATGAGAGGATATATTCCGCTTCAGAAAAACAGAAGTATCAACAGAGAACGATTTACTTCTGCAGCTGCACGTACCATGCAGCGAGGTAGACGGCAAAATAAGACAAAGCGGCGCTTCTTGAAACAATCAAAATAATATATCCTGCGGCAGCTGGAACCCCAAGAAGAATTTAGCCTCAGAGATGGGAACGCCCTCAAGTCTTAATTGCATGGAATTCTTACCAATTGGGAAGAAACAGCTGCAAGTTCAAGGGTGTATGAGCATAGGTACGTCAGGCGAACGGGGAGAAAGGGACAATAGTTGCGACACTTACATCGTGAAGTAACCGCGCATACCGATTCTGTCCGCCATAAAGCCGACGCCGCAAGTGAAAATACACGCGACTACGTATACGGGCACAGAGAGCAAGTTCGCGGGCGTCGCATCGTAACCTACGCGACAATGAATAACCGTACGAAAACGTCAACTTGTTCCTAGATAATTACCTAGCTCGCTGATGATGCTCGGGAGGAAAAGAGAAAACGCATAGAGCGGTCCGTCCGCACCCATGTATAGCAACACTATCAAACGAACCATTAATCGGTCCCATTCGAATATTCGGAAACAGAAAAATGATAAGCTTACTTCCGATCCACGTCTTCCAGTCAAAGATGCTCTCCCATATGTACTTCCACCTGAGCTCCTCGCCCGCAGCGGAAAACTGGTCATCTGCCTGAAGGCGGCGGATGATGAACGCGCGCTCGGGCTCTGTGAGGAAGCGCGCAGTGTCTGGGAAGTCCTGGATAATGAAGAAAGAGGCGGCGCCCGCGACAACGGTTGCGAGGCCCTCAAGGATGAAGATCCATGCCCTTTTAATCCTTAGCGGCGAATTGACTGCGAATTGTGATCATCAGGACTCACCAGGCCGGCTTCCCGCCTATGCCGTCCATATTTGCTATTCCAGCCTGTCAAGATGGAAAAAATTAGTATCAAAATATTTTTCTAATTGATGTACGCACAGCCAGAAGTCCACCAAATGCGCCTGATACAGTAGCAGCTGAAAAGAAAATAGCAGCACGTACACCGAACTCGGTCCGCTTGTACCAGCTGCGTACAAGAGCACGTAAGTCACACAGTATTCGCGTCTAAACAATCCTCGAGTAAAGACTTCAAAGGTCCGCAATAAACCTACCAGGACAAGTAATAATTGACTCCAGGAAAGAGTCCGGCTTCGAACACTCCCAACATCCAGCGCGTGCCTTCAATTCAACATGCAAGAATCCAATGAGATTAGGTTGCCACGTAAGTAAGGAAGAATAACGAATGACATACCCAAGAGACCACCGTAGTTGTGGACAAGACCCTGAACGGTCTGACATTGAAGAATAGTTAGAAAGGGTAGAGAGAGGAGTAATAATGCATTAGACAAACCATCATAATGCCCCAGAAAAACATCAACGATGACAACCATATCGAGGGCCGGAGCCGCTTGAGGAAGACATTTGAAGGCACCTTTCAAAACGTACGCACGCATGACTTAGGAAATAGGGAACAAAACGTGATCGAGAATATTTATGGTGCGCACCTCGAATACAGCGTACGAGATGAAAAATACCGAGAGGCATATCAAATACTGGGTATCCGTGATGCCCAGGTCAGCTTCCATGTTGTACAACTGTGCCCTCGCATTTTAGTTGGTAAGACGCTCAGTCAGTCATCCGAGTCGCAGACGAGACTCACCTTGGCATTGCCGACACTCGTTCTATCCAGGAAGCTCAGTAAATACAGAAATGACAGCCATGGAATGAGTGCCCAGTCAAGTCTGCGGATGAGCTTCTTCTCGTCAATCTCGTCGTCCTCGTGTGCACCAGCGTCGGCGTGGTAGCTCGGGACCGCGAGCCCCACGGAGTCGACAACCTCGATGTGGTGCTTGTCATCCGATGGCCGACCTACCGAGTCAGAATTTGTGGGGGAGCTCGAGACCTTCTCGATATCCTCGTTCGACATGATCGACTCCTTATGTCCTAGACGATCCGTCTGTCGGACTTGCAGTTCAAAACAGCCGTCTCGTGGTACAAGTCGAATGGCGGGAAGAAATGACAGGTGCTGGATCTCAGTTCGTTAGGTAGCCTTTATAACACAGCGAGTGCTAGCCGGCCCCACCGGGTTATGGGATGAAGAGGGGATCACGGGAAGCATCTGAGATTCAGCGACATTCTTAAGATGATATGTGTCCGGCGTAATTTCACTATGCCCGCTGGCGTGCCTAGACAGCCCTACGATACCCCGCATTCGCTAGAGTCAGTCCATAATTAGTTTAGACTTAACAGGACAAATACAATCACTCACATTATCTTAGACGATCAGGATATTCGTATACCCTAGAACACATGAGCACCATAAGCAGCCAATAACTTTGGGAAAAGGCATTTCACCCCTTCCTACTCAGCCCGGTTCGCAAGAGAAGAAGGATCAACTCTTGCGAAGAGGGCTAAAAAAAGGTGTCGACTGATGCATACCAAGAACTATAAGCGTTATTTTGAGTGCCATAGGAATGAACGTGATTGATACGACCGACCACTGGCAGGTGACTATGACTGTACTGATAACAAGCTCCAATTTGACGACATCCAATGGTATCTTCATCTTTGATGTCGAAGCGATAGTGGGGTCCTTCTGTCTAGACCTCCATGAAGCATTGAGGTAATTGAATAGGAAATAGAGCGTAGGACCGTCTTTTCTCTTAAGGTAGAGCGCCTCCCCAAATCTATTTACCTGCAGCAGATAAATATGAACGAATGACGTTGTAGAGTCGAGATCGTCGGTCCGAGTTCAACTTGTCTCCCGAACTCGTTGTGAAAAATGAATTCACACTTTGGGTTTCGCTCTTCCTTCAGAAAGCAGAGGACCGGTACAGTTCCGAAGGAAAAGACAGACCGTGCAGCGCACGTGACCCGAACGCGTCTGCGCGTCGCAACTTATAATATGTCGGCAGCCATCAGGTACAGTAGCTGTACTGCAATGAAAAAGAATTGCTAGAAAAATACATCGTGCCAAAACCGTTTTAGTAGCTGTACCAGTACTATATGTATGCATCAGTCGCGCCGCATTTAGGTTGCAAGAATCGTAATCGTAGAAAAAGAAAGAAAAGAAAAAGCCGAAGACGTAGGAGGCGGGGACAGCGAGAGAAACAGAGAAAAGACGTATGCACAGGAGCAGATAGATACCAATACGTCCGAACCATCGAGATAGCCTACAGGTATGTACGCAGTGCAGGCCAAACGTCTGTGTGAGAGATGATTGCGTGCAAGGAAAAAATAGTACGAAGACTGTAAGTAGAACGGATGACACAGAGAACGGAGAACGCAGGATAAAGGCCAGGTGGAGGTAGTTGTCGTGCCATCAAAACAGACAATGTGGAGAAAAGAACGCTCGTAATTATGGACTGCGAAGACCCGTGACAAAGTGCAGAGAGGGCAGAGGAGAAGACGACGACGATAGAAAGGAAATAAGTAGAGTGGCCGACAGGCCAGGACGAACCAAAAACCACAAGTAAGCGAAAGGAAAAGAAAAAGAAAATAGAACCCAGAGAGGGGCTTCGGAACCCGGGACTAGTAAGAACGCGTCTACGCCATTGTCCCGTTCCAAATCGTGCCGAGGAGCGTCCGCGCGGAGGATACAAGCTCTGCAGCCCTATTAGCAAACGGTGCTGCTGCCCGATCGCTGTCTGACGCACCGTTCGCTTTATTGCGGGTCCCCGACGGCGGCGGAGAGCTCGATCCATTGACCTTCTCCGCGTTGGCTTCCGGGGCTGGAGAGGCCTTGGTCGAAGAAACGCTCCCTGTCTTCGCCCGCGGAGGGACCCTTAACTCGGGCGGCGGACTTAGCGGCAGGAACTTGGTCTGGAGCTCCGGTTGCTGCGGGGTCGGGATGGAAGACACGGGCGAGCTGATTGGCGTCTCCGTCCGCGAGCGCTGCTCGTCCTCTTCTGGGATGCACGACGGCAGCGTCCGGCCGCCTGCACTAACTGTCGACGAGCCCGAGTACGAGCTCGCGCCATCCGACAAGTCGAGGCTCTTCTTCCTGGTCACGTTCGGTGCAGACGCCGGCGGCAGCTTCACAATGGGCACGCCGTTCAGCAGGAGATGCTTGTCCGACACGCCGTAGTAGTTCGAGCTCGTCCCTGACGTGTTGCCCGAGTACGACGGGTATCCGAGCCCCGACGACGGAATCGGCCGGTAGCTCGTGCCCGCGTTCGGGGGAGACACCGCGCTTCGCCTGCTCGCCGCATCCACCGGTGCCGAACCGACAAGGGGTGGCGACAGCGACTCGCTCACGCGCCGCCCATCTCTGTTCCTGCCACGCGTTGAATCATCGTCCGACTGGCCAATGAAGTCCTCGCTCGTCTTGCGATACAGTCGTACGCCACGTCCGTCGCGCACCTCGCGCCCGCTGTGCTGCCCGAAGCCGGCGCCCATGCCGATGACCATCGGCGGGCCGCGCGCGTTCGGCGACGAGCTGTCGCTGAGTGGCGAGTTCGCCCCGCTCGCGGTTGAGCGCGAACGCGAGCGGCCGCGTTCCGGCTCCTGATCCGACGCAGACAACGACGAATTGCGCGTGCGCGACCGGCCGCGGCTGTCGCTCCTGCTCTCCGATACCGACCGCGAGGCGTCCGAAGCCAGGCCGGAAGACGAAGTTGCCGAGGTCGCCGAGGTCGCCGAGCCTGACGTCAAATACCCGGAGACAGGCGATGTGCAAACCGAACGGCCACGAGGAGACATATCAGGCGGGGAGAGCAGACCAGCATGCAAAACGGGCGACTCGGGGGGCGATCGCATCTGCGCATAATCCTGTTCATGCGCGGGGCTGATTCCTGGTGTCGGGATCGCCACTGCAGGCGCCGGGGACGTATTGACCATCGTTGTCCCGTCCAGCGAAGGTTGCGAAGTGAGCGGCGGCGAACGATAACTAGACCCTCCCTTCAGGCTGGCTATGCGCGGGTTCAGCTTCTGCGGAAAGTCGGGCGACGGCGTGCGCTCTCTTACCGCGCTCGACTCCGGAGGACTCCGCCGGTCGACGCTATCCGCGCCGCCATTCGAGTACGGCACGACTAAGCGCACGCCCTCGTCTTCGCTCCGCCTATGCCGCACGTCGTTCGGACGTAGTTCAAACCCCTGCTCCTCGCGCACGTCCTCCATCTGCACGTCCTCGTTCTGCTCCACCTCCGCCTCGGGCTCTGCACGGTCAAAGTACTCGAACTCCGCCTCCTCCGCGCCTTCCTCCGGGCTCGGGGTACTCACAACTGGGCCGGGCACAAAGTGCGCCTGGCCTCCGAATGACAAAGGCGGCGATGCTGTGACATTGCCCACCCTCTGCTGAGCATGATTAGGCGCATACACACTGGGAGACTGCAGAGTCTGACCCGTGTGTGGAGGACTCCCCGCAGGGCTGGGCATGCCAAACTCCGTCTGCATGCGAAAGCGGACCGCATCGCGTTCGCCCCACGGATACACGTTCCCGTTCGGGCTTTGGTATACGAGCCCACCGACCTCCGCACCGCGCTCGAAGTTCTCGAACGCATCTCCACGTCCCACACTTACGTCCTCGCCATAGCCGTACCCACCATAGCCGTACCCATAATTGCCACCGAAGCCGTTGGCGTACGCGCTTCCGTAGGCGTAATTGCCATTGTTGTGTCCGTTCCCGTAGGCGTTGTACGGCGAGCCGCTCATGTACAGCATGCCCTCATCCTTGTCCACGCCGCCTGCCTTGAGGATTGTCGGTGCAATCGGCGCAATCGTGACATGCTCGCGGTCATTCCCAGACCCGTGCGCCGAACGCGAGCGGCTGCCTTGGCTCGTACTCCCACTGTTGCTTCCCGAACCGGAGCCGGAGCCGCTCATGCGCGGAGAACTGTGTCTGCCCGACGAGTGTCGGAATTGTGGTCGCTCCGGATACGAGCCAGTAGATGAATGTCGGTGCTGGTGACTTGGCTGAGAAGGGAGGTGAGGTGGAGTCTGGCGGTCGCTCTCGAACGAGGGTCGGGCGTTCTGCAGGCTGCTCGAGGAACCCCTACGCGAGGGTGGCTTGATCTCGAGCACATCCTCCTCTTCATCCTCCTCGTCGATGCGTTGCTCGTCCGAGTCCGAGTTACCGTCCTGCATGCCAACGTCTTCATACAGCCCATCCTCGTCGTCCTCGACATACCTGCCCGCCATATCCACATCCGAGTCGGGATCAGACCCAAAGACGCAGAAAACGTAAAAATCATTAGCATATCTCCCCTGCCTCAAAAATAGAAAATAAACAAAAATGCAGGCTCACCCGTCATCATATCCAGCCCACGGGCCTCCGCGTGTGGATGCGTTCATGGACCCCGAACCACCGTCGATCGCGATACATTGTTCGACGATCGCATTGAAGCTTATGTGCTTCTTCGCCGGGAGCTGGGTGGCGGATGGCGACAGATTGGCGCTGTCCGCTTCGCTCTTCCCGCTGCTCTGCGCGTCGCTCGTGCCACTGTCTGCACTCTCCAATGGCGGTGGGAGGAGACGGCCCGCGAACACACCCGAGCCAGTACTAGCTTCGCCAGATGTTGGCCAGTACGGAATCGGACCCTGTACCGGCATCGTTTGGTTAGGCGCGCCAACGGCGCTACATGCCATCTCGACAAGATTGTTTGATGCACCCGTGCGCTGGCTTGCGTTCAGATTGCTTTCAGGCTGGCGATCCGCCACCTGGTTCGCGACGCGCGGTGGAGAGACCTTTGCCTTCTTGCCCCGGCCGAAACGCGGGAGGATGTTCGAGTCGCTCTTCGTGTGAAACATCGGCGGGCGGCCGCCGCTTCCGCCGAAGGAAGCACGGCGCTCGTGCATTGACTGGACATCGTCATCGTCCATCCCCACGTCGGCGTCCTCGACATCCTCGACGATGCCCTCCTCATCCCAGTGCGAAGACACCGGGAGCGCTGTAGTAAGCATTTCGGTAATGCTGCGATGCTTGAGAATGGGCTTCATCGCGCTTTGGGACGGCTGAGATTCATGCGAGCCGTAGCGCGAGGCGGGAGGGCGATACCGATCAAGGGTGACACTGCTCGATGGGGACGATATGCAGGTCACGCCTTTGCCCTTTGGGGACAAAGCAGCAGCATCGTCTTTGGATTGCTTATGTGTAGATCCATTGGGAGGAGTGGGGGGTGTGGGGGGCTTGGACGGCGGAGTCCAGTCGACTGCGGTGTGCAGGGGACCGTACAGCCATGTTACATCCGAGTCCTTTAGCCTGTTATGAAAGGCGCAGTCAGCGATAAAGCGGGCTTCCCAATTCAGAGCATCGACTTCGCGAAGCGCGATGCTAAAAGAGACAATTGGGGAAAAATGAAATTGGACGCGCACCAGTTGAGGGTCTCCGGACTAACGGTCTTGAGCTTGTTGCGCTGTTTCCACCAGGTGCGCCAGGAGGCATTCTCGAGGCGGACGCCGTTTGCGATCTCGTTCTTCTGCTTGGTCATGTTGCGCCAGGAGCGCCAGACGTCCTCCTCTGCCCAGTCATGGCTGAGGTAGTCGACCTGGCCGCGCGGAAGCGGCTGGACGGCGGCGTCGTCGGGCATGCCAGTGGTGATGGAGAGAAGCAAGACAGGAAGATAATGGATCATGCAAGATGCAGAAAGGCGAGGGGGTGTTGCTGGAGTTGAACAGCTCCGGATGTCGGTCAAGGTCCGGTGATAGGACACAAGCGCGTCGTCGCGGTTGGACCGGGGTGACCGACAATCGTCTCCGGCGACAGTTGAAAGATAACGCAGGAAGGTAGAACGGCGGGTCGAGTGTTCTGTATCAGAAATGGAAAGGGCAACACAAAGGGCAGCACTTCTGCAGGGCGAGCGTTCGAAAACAAACTTAAAAACAGTTCGAGCGGCAACGGTGGGCGCGCAGAGTGTACGTGTTAAAGAGACGGCGACGAAGAGGAGGGTGGAGACGAGCGGAGAAGAGCTCTAGGGTCGGCGTCGGCGTCGTTGTTGACGACGAAGAGGTCACTGGGCGCGGTGGACGAAGGTAGACATGGTGGAGAAAGGGATGGACTGTGGTAGGTAAGAAGAGGAAGCCAGCGAGCTCAGGGCGCCGGCTTCGGGTCTAGACATTCTCGTTTTGGCAACCGCCTTCCCTGATCGCCTGCCGTCCCGTCCGTCCCGATCGCTCCTAGAAAATAAACATACCCCTAAAAAACTCAATTTTACATTCGCGCAGTAACGATCCTGGCCCATCGCTGCCTTTTTTCTCCCATTCTTGCAAAATACGTACAGCAACAACAACAACAGAAACACGTTGCAATCGCAGCATCTGGCATCTGTACAGGTGCTGCGAACGTGCCACGGCAGCCCACGCAAGCATTCCCAGCCCTTTCGCACCGTCGAGTCAGCTGCACGCTTCCGTTTCAAATTCATTCATACACCCCGGATCTTGCGACTTGGTTCTCTCACTCAGTGCAGCGCCCGAAATAAAAACAGCACCTTGTCCAGCGCCTGCAGGACGACAAATTCGTTTCAGGTATCTTGCACAGCCATGCCGTCCCGATGGTGCCTGACAGCCCAAGAAACTCGACCATACCTACAAATAAGGAAGGCCAACAGCAGCTCCTATCGAAAAACGCGTCGGTCTGCAGCGCGCTGCCATTGGCCCGGGCCGTCTCGGTCTCCTTGCATGGCCCGCGTCAACCGTTTACGCGGTCCGTCATCAGCGGCCCGCCGCCATCCGCCCCGACCACAGCCCTTCCATCATGATTCATTATCATCACGGTCTAGGTCTGCTCAACCCATCTCCCATCTCCCCTCAACTCCACATTTTACATCAATGCGGGGCAAGCAATGATCGCCCAGTGGAGAAATAAAAACATCAGAAAAGAAAGTATGTACGCGCATGGAGCAAATGAACGCGTTCACATCCGGAGCTTGGCTTTGGTTGGCTCTGTGGTAGAAGAGGAAGCCGCGAAGACACGAATTTTAGACTTGCTTTGGCATTCAGAATCAGCGCTGACGTCTGAACCATTCCTATTTACGAACGCGCGGGGAAATTGGAGACAGTTACAGTTCCCAGCTAGGGGTTGGAGACAGTTTTCACCTGGGGCTGGGGTCTGGCCCGTCTGGGGAACGCGATACGACTATCTTCCTCAATGCTCCGAGAGCGGCCGCCCGCACCTACATATATCCCGTCGAGAACAAGTGTCCCACACATGATCGACCACCGGTCTACCCCACAAAAAACAATACCAGCCGAACCTGTGAATTGTGCAACGCATCTGCGTCATATGATTCTCGCATCTGCGCTAACACCTGCTTACGGGCGCTCTAATTTCACACCAGTTGGCTAGTCAACGTTTCGACTGTCAAGCAAATTTCTCTTTCCAAATGTAAATGTCCAATTGAAATGAAAGGAAGCGCCACACGAAGGGAAGTTTTGGCGGCGGGAGTTTCAGCGCAGATCAGTTGACTGTCGTCCCATATGAAAATCATTTCATATTCGCAGCAGCGCTCAGTAAGCAGGTGCATTTAGCGCAAGCCACAGGCGGTTGCATGTGTTTATTTCGCGGTGCGCATTGACGATCTCATGATTTACGTTCACCGCGATCGCTCACGTGCACCGATCGCGAGCATCTGGCCTCATCCCCGTGTCTGCCCTCGCGTTCGGCGGAGGCAAAGTTCGATATGCAATACACACTGGCCTTCGGACTCGTACACGCTCAGAAAAAAAAGACGATAAGATCATTACGCAAGCCGATTCGGTATCAAAGCAAGAAATCGACAGTTACGATTCCTGACGTAAGGAAGGGATCGTCCTTTTCACTTCTACGTTTTCACCCCCAGTGGCTGTGCATGTATGTCACGGTCACCATTACAAAAAAGTGTACAAAGTGGCCGAAAAGTGTACAAAAAATGTGGGAACATATGCCTTAAAATGGGGGTGGTTCACTGCCACACGCCACCGCCACGCGTCACACTTTTCCTTGCGAGCCTTCCGGTGTCTAACATTTCTTTTTTTTTCCTCCACATATAAAAGCTTGATTTAGTTTTTATTATGAAGGCCCATGTCTAAGCTATACATCCATGTATATTTTTGTGCATATATGTAGCTGAGCGATATGTAAAAGCTGACCGGCTGGGCACTGCTCTGGTGACAACAAATTTGAGTGTTCCTTGGACGAATTGCACGTGGATTCCCAGAAGCCCAGTGAATTGGTGTGCAAACAGTCAAAATTACATATTACAGTAAAACAAAAGCGCCGTCCAGACCAAATAGATTAGAAGATATTCCTATTCTAATTTTCTACGACCCGTCCTCTGCCTCCGACTCCGAATGATCTAGCTCAGCATGCACTGAGAAGCTCAGTCGCCTCTGCGTTTTGGGTGCTTTCCGGCCTCCGGTATACTTAAGAAAGGGCCACCAGTTCAGTATTCATAACAAGAAGATGCCAAGAAAGACGTACCGCTGCTCTTGGCAGACGAAGCTTTTGGCCGCGCCCTCCCAGTCGTCCAGGACATACTTCTCGCGCGAGCCAGGCCCATCATCCTCTCATCCTTGTCCTTGTCCGGACCGAACAGGTCGAGCGCGAGCTGCGCATGACTCACCTCCGCGTACGTCGTCACGCACCGCAGGTTCACGAGGATCCGAGCCGCGCGGAATACACCGTTCGGGATGTAGAACATGTTCGCCAGCGCATCATCCTCACCTGTCGCCGTGTCGCCCGCCTCGCCCTCCCCCGTGTCCGGCATCGCGTTGAAGTCGAGCTCATGTTCGCGTCCGAGTCGCCCTGCGGCCGCTGGCGCTACACGTGTCATCCGTTGTGCTGAGGTTCGTGACCTGCGCGCCCGCGCAGTAGCGCAGGCCGGTGTAGTACGTCTGCGCGTGGTCGACGACGTGCGTGCCGGACTCGCAGCAGAAGACCTGGAACGGGAGGTGCTGTGCGTAGCACGCAGCGCCAGCGGGATCGTGCGGTGGGCCTACAGAGGCGGCAGAGGTCGAGTTGGACTGCCGGAACTGGTCGCCGTTGATGTTGCGCGTTCGTCAGCGGTCGGAGTAGATGAAGAAACCGTTGCGCTCGGTCCAATCCATGCTGCACACCATCGCGGCATCGTTCGGCTGGCTGACCATGATCATCTCGAAGATGTTGTTCCGGCACGTGAAGGTGGAACTTGACTTTGTGCTTCGGGTAGAGCTCGTAGAGCGGCTCGAGCATGAGATTGCGTGTGCACGGCTCTTCGAGGGGATAGTACGCTGGCGGCCGAGTGAGCAGTTGCCGGCCAGCATGCCCTGCTGGTCTAAATGAGATGACGCTTTGTCCGTGATGCTGTCATGCCATGTACATTAGACAAATCATTGAAAGCACTTAAAACGGGTGTAAGACATACTATGGTTTCTGAAGCTGCTCCCAGAAGTCGTTGACGCCATCACATACTGAAAAAGCCTGGCCGCTCGTCCCGCCCAAGCACACTTGCAGGAAGTCGTAATTTTGCACATAGAGCTTGTCCGATCCAGATACAAGGTCAAGCACGCCCTGGCATCTTATCTGGGGGGACTCTGTTGTAGCAGAGGAAAAGAAAAACAGGCTTGCAAGGACAGAGCGATGATCTAGAAGACACACGTCAGACTTCGCCGACGAAGGTGGCCAGCTTCAGTTCCTCATATGGAATTGTCAGGGACAGAGACGGCGAGAACGGCAACAGCGAGCACAAGGAGTTTGATGGCAAGCAAGAGGCCGAGGCGGGAGGGAAAAGGAGAAAAAAAAAAGGAATCGTAACTTGCCATGCGAAGCAATGGCCCACAACCAAAGTCAACAAAGAAAATGAGAAACAGAATATTTAGTCCCCCCTCCTCATCCGCCGCCGACCTCAAGCAACTTCTCAATACTCCTCCCCAGGTCGCCGCCCTCCGCCTCCAGCACCCACTCGACGACCTCCCTGTCCACACCGGGGAAGATCTGCATGAGCGTCCCCAGCGCCGCGCTCGCCGCGCGCTCGTGCGCGACGTCGATCTCGTCCTGCAGGCCCGCGATGTCCAGCGCAGGCGTCGGCGTGCGCGACACGCCCGCGGCCACACCGGTGTCCACGCCCAGGTGCGCGGGGATGCTCGACCCGAACCCCCCGAACCCGAGCTCGCCGCCCCGACTCGGGTACGTCCCCGGCGCGCTCCGCGACGGCGTCTCCACAACAGACGCGCTCTCCGGCGTGCCCGGCCCCGTAAAGCTCGTCAGCGCAGACGCGTAGCTCGACGCCGTTCCCGGCGTCCCGGGGCGCACGCGCGGCTTGTACGCGTACGGCGTCTGTATCGGCGAGGGTGCGTCCGGTCTCTCTCCAGGGGCGGGAGTCCGCGGCTCTCCAAAGATGGGGTAGTAATTCGCACTGTCCCGTCTCCCATGCCCCTGCTGACCACTCGTACCCGGCGGGAGGGTATCCAGCCCGTCCAGCGCTTCCCCTAAAATCCGCCCGAGCGCGCTCAAAGGCTTGCTCAGCGTGTCGCCCGTGCGCTGCAGGAAGCGCCGCGTCTCGTCCGCGAGTGCACCACTGCCTCCAAGCGCTAGCGAAAGCGGCTGTGCAGATTCCTCGCCTGCGTGCGGGGACGCCTGTGTGCGCTGCGCTGCAGATGCTGATCCCAGTGACTTCGCGGGGGTAACAGGGGCGGAGAGCGACGAGGGCGTGCCGGGTCGCGAGGAATAAGGGGGCGTATAGACAACAGGCTTCTCGATTGGCGACGGCGAGGCAGGGAGATCGTGGATCGCGTCTTCGACATATCTGGCCAATGTGATTGAATATTTTTATCCAAAACACGCTTGGTTGAGTTTTTACCTTTCGAAGTCGTCTGCTGTTATGTTCGATAACCCTGTATGATCCATCGTTTCGATGAATTGCACGGCACCCATCTGTACCTCATCAGCCCGATCATCCGACGCAGAAATGTGATTTTGTGACTGACCAAGCTGGAGAGATAGTAACCAGCCTCGCTCTGCAGCTTCTGGGGATTTCGGAAGCGCTGGATGTATCTATCCACCGATAATATGAACATATGTCTAAAGCGTTATAGATAACCAAAAACGCACTCAATATTCGAAATGAGGTTCGGCGGGTTCGCCTTAAGAACGATGAATATTAGGATCGGCACAAACGAGTCTGCATTCTCTTCTTTGTGCAGGTGCCTGATCAGCCCTGCCCGGACGTAGAAAAGCATAGGCGCCGAGTGGAAGGAAGGAAGGAGGGAGAAAAAGAAGAATGAGGGATTTCAGACCGATGTTCACGTTTAAGAAGAGAAGAGGTGGGGCGGACCGAAGATAACCTTGCAGCAATTGAGAACACAAATCAATTTGTCGCGCGGTGCTTTGTAGTGATTAATCTTCAGTAGCTCTACGCCCGATATCGGTTGTTTAAATCAACATTTTTACAGCGCATATAATGTGAGATTCTGACCTTGCTGCGCGAACATCAGGAACCCCCGGCTGTCCGGCCCTTCGGGCACATCGAGGTGCTTCTCCTCGATCCACCCGAAGAGCGCGACGCGCTGCGCAAGAATGCGGTCACGTTCGAGATCGTCGGTCGTCACCGGCCGCGGGGGTTCTGCTTCCGCGAGCTGAGGTGTAAATGTACTGATCAAAAGGATGAGCACAAAACAGACTAAAGAGACATCTGAGAAAAATCAAGTGAGCAGACGCACAACTCGTACAAACGGTTCATGACGAGTTTCTCCATCGCCTCCATCGCGTTGTCGAATTCAATGTCAGACGCATTCCGCCATACCTCCGCCTCGCGCATGCGCACCGCGATGAACTGCGCTTCATATGCGTCAGCCGTGTCCGTCAACAGATTGCATATAATCCAAGACAACGTACGTTCAGGAACTCGTTGATGACCTTGATCTGCTCGTTGACTGGAAATGGCTTCTTTGCGAAGTTACTCAGGAATCTAAGAGGCATCAGTCTCACGATTTGCTTAAGGGAAACAGAGAAAAAGACACATACGAACGGAGATACCTTGCGACTGGCTCTGCGCTCTTCACCTTCATCTGATCTAAAAACAATTGGAAGTCGAAGGGCGGAGGCTCGTCCTTCTGTCTTCCCCGTTCTTTCCCAGATCTAGGTGAAGCTGTGCCGGGCCGACTCGATCCATCGCTCGAGCCGTCCCTTCTCCTGACAGGAATGCTACTGCCGGCCGTGACAGGCGTCGAGGGCCGCGACGGCTGCTGTAAGGAGAACGGCGGGGTAATGTCAACAGAGCGTGTTCTTACTTTCGGAAGGGAGAACGATCTAGCGAGAGAAGCTAGAGAGGGGAAACCTAGACCAGGTGAGGGAGCCGACATCGATGCTTGTGGCGCATACGAAGCCGTAGACGCGGGGTCGGCTTGAAAGTCGTCAGACTGTGGCTTCGTCGATTCAGGAGGAGGAGTAGACGATTTCGGAGGCATTGGGTTACCCTGTACACTGGCCCAAGCCTCCCTGGCCTCTGCCTCCTTTCCATCGACGAGCGGATCGAACTCGCTGAGAACCTCCTCGTTTACGTGGGGTTGAGCGTCAACCTGCTCTGTTCTTAGCACTGGTGCCGCGCCTTGAGCCGCGAGTTCATCCTCGAATGCGGCGGGATCGGGAGTCTTTAATCCATGGGTAATGACTGGATCGTGCGCAGCGTTGGCCTGGTCTTGCCATGGGTTTGCACTTGAATCCGGGGCGTCAGCGATAGATAGATCGTGCACTTTAGTCGTCAAGTCGTCAGTAGTCGCCATTCGTGGCAAAAGCTGCTGATCAGGGTAACATAAATACTGCGCAGCTTGAATGAAGGCAAGATGCAGCTCAACGTCTAATGAACGCACGATAGTGACGCGCCAGATCACGTGTTTCCGGCGTGCTTCAACCGACTTCAGAATCACTGGATAATTCACTGGACTCGCACTTGCAAACACTCTCGATTCTCGCTCACTTTTCTGTGTATATCACCTTACCGTGCATACGGACAAGGCTTTATCAATATCACCGTGTAATTCTTAATGCAAGAATCAAAATGTCTGTAAACCAACCGAAACCGCGTGGCGAAGCTGTTGGCTTGAGCAGCCAGGAGCGCATCCGACGCTCCTTTGAGAAGAACATGACAGACGTCCAGGCCTACTCAGACAGGCAAGTCGTGCTATTTCAACAAATAGGCGAGGTGCTTAATGAGTGTCTCTCTTCCACACTTCCAAATGGGCAGAATTTACCATGATTATGTCGACCCCGCTCTCGAACAAGCCAAGGCGTTCAGTCGCGTGTACCCTGTGCTCTTCGTACGTCCTCCTTCTCGACGGTATCGAAAAAAAAGGCTAATGTACTACCTTCCAGGTATTCATCACAATCTTTTCTTTCTTCAGTTTCCTCCCGGTCGCGTGCTTTGTGTAAGCCTTCATACTGGAGCACTCCGCGTTTCAAGGCTTACAGGCTTCACAGAGCGACATCACTCCTTATACTATCCACATTCGTTTTCGCGTCTTTGACATTTGCGATCTTAGCCAGTGCAGCAATCATCACCGTCCTCGGTAATTCAAATCATTCCTCTCGCTTAGTATACGTGCGATTTGGACCTTTATACTAAGACATATACCTTTAATTAGGAACGGCGCTTTTGGGAACCTTGCTCCTCATTTGCCTCCTCTCAATGTTTTTGACCTCGTTAGCGATTGGGGCATACCTGGTTGTGAGGCTTTTCTCTCTGCTCCGTTCGCAGGGCAGCATCCGCGACGGCGTCGCACAATGGGGGTACGAGACGAAGGAGCACGTTTATACCAGGCTTCCTCGAAAGTCCTATTCCAATTCGAATGCGACCCCGGAAGAAAGTGAGGATGCTGGGAACTCTGTTCTGCGCGACGGCAGAGTGGGGGAGGAAGCAGTCGGTAATGGCGAAAGTCTGGTCATGAAAACAGAGGGGTAAATCGAACATTGACATACATCTGTGTGTCACTACATCCACTACACTACTTGGCTTCTACTTGGCGTATAAATACACGTACTGCTTTCGACTTCCTTTTATCTCTGAAATTCATGGATCAAATACTTCTATGTCGACTGACGCGGTTTTGGCTCAAGAAAAAAGCATCTGAGCGCTCCGCGGGAGTTTCCAGTTACACCTATGATAACCACGATCGTGTAAGGAGCATGTACGCACTTTCTAAAATTTCAAGGACCGTGCTTCGTCGTGCACGCGGCGGCGTATGCCCTAGCCACAGCAGGCGTATCACGTGTTCTGACGTGTCTTCTCGTCTAGACTTCGAACGCTCATCGATTTGGCATTGTTGCCCTTTCATCTTACCGTCTACTAATGGGAAACTGGAAAAAGGCACTACTAAATCCTTGCAAATGCCCCAGAGATACACGATTATAGATTTTGTTAAGCCGGCAAGAGGTTTCTTGGTTTTGCTGAAGGATACCACGATTTAAGAAGCGAACCCCCAATGACCATCTGGCTTTGTGGATTTCATCCGCGCTCGCTCTCCTCTGTCCAATATATCTTAGGTTTGTCCGCATTTTTATTATCTTGCGCGTTTGTAGAAATTCAGAAAGAAAACAGGAAGAAAATATCGATCATGCAGAACAAAAGAACAGATATGAACGGGACATAGACAAAACACGAGAAAATAAATACAAGTGGGTATACAATGCAGATGCAGTCAAAAATATAGGCTAATCGAGACAGACATGCAGCAGACAGACATGCACAGATGATACAGGAACGGAAAGATAGGTCTGTGAAATCCGAAGCGGGAGACGGCGAAGGATATGCAAAGAAAACAAAGAAACTGTCAGTATTCCGCCTCCATAGTGGAGCGACGAAGGACTCGCATTCCGATCCTTCCAGTCGATTAAGGGAGTGATCCACCCACTCACCCCAACCAGCCCTGATGAAGATGCTGGTTTCCATGTACCGTATATAGCGACGGACCTGCACCAAGAAGAAAAAAAGTAAGACGAAGTACGGAAACAATCACATAAGGAGAGCGCATACCTAAGGCTCTGAAATCTGACGATCTGCTGCCAGAGGCGTCCGATACGCAGACTCCAACGTCAAGATCGCAAGGCTGGCCCGCCCTCACGGCCTGTCAGTTGTCGAGACGCAACCAGCCTGCCCCTGGCCACGCGCACGCTCAGACTTCAAGGACACTGACGCAGTGGCCAGCCGCCCCAGGCCTTTTCCGCCCTCGCTTGCGCAAGTTCTCTGTCTGGTTATGACGGCCGAACACACGCGAAACGATAATATGACGAGAACGGGCTTACATAATCAATCACAGCGAACAGACAGCCGTTCGGCTACGAAGCAATATCTGTGGGAAAAGGGACGAGCTCGCGGAAGATGAAGATTGCAATCCACGACTCAGCTAAAAAAATTATGTCCGTTCCCTCGCGCCAGGCTCAAGCAACGAAGAACCCGAGAGGCGGCCAACCCTCTCAAGCCCTCGTCACCATCACCTCCGCGTCCGTCGTACGCCCAACGCGTCTTGCGATTGCTGGAAATTGTATTCACAGTCTTTTCCCTGCAAACAAAAACAAAATGAACATGGCTGTCGAACAATGGTAAACCTACTCGTCAATTGCTGGGCTATGACCTAGATCAGAACGTAATGAAACGCATCTGTGCCGAAGTTACCGAGCGCACAAGTGGACGATACATAACGAATGACTTGCCGAACTTGTTCAAGGCCATTTCCTTACGCTAGACGCGAGCAACGGGGAAGCCGAGAGGCCGCACTCCCTGTCTTCTTGCGCCATCGCCATCAGGTCCATCGCATGCCCCAGGGTCTCGCGAATTCAAAGAAGCCGCTTTCTAAACTTTCCGTTTACAACAAAATAAAATCCGTAGAAGAGGAGACGAAGCCGACGACACACCTGGAGTTACCAACAAACCCTCTACGCTTGGTGCTCCCAGATGAGATTTCAAGAAGAGGCACCTTCTTGGGATCTCTCCAACAGGACCATCGCGTTCGTTGCACGCCCTGCGCGTCTGGCGATTGCGTCCTACAGAATAAGCTCGAAGCGGAGCTGGGCAAAGAGGACCAAGCGCGCGAATGCGACAAATGCAAGAGATGACTCACGTGGATATTCCAGACCTTCCCTCACGCTAGACTCAAGCGGCAGAGAACCTGAGAGGCGGCCAACCCCCTCAAGTCCCGCCACTCTCGCCATCGCGTCCGACGCACGTTCAAGACGTCTCGCGAATCCAACGAAATCCTTCTCGGTTCTGGAAAGCAAAATGAGCCTGCTGTTAGGCAATGGATGAACTTACTCTCAGCTGCATATATGAGAGCCGCTCGGAAACGTGGCGGAAGTATCTATAGGGAGAATGCCAAGTGCGCGAAGGTGATTTTATGATTGACAGACCCACCGGAATTGTTTCAAGCAGTCTCCGCGTACAACGAAATCACCTGTGGAAAGGATGGAAGTAGAAGACTCACTTGAAAGAGCGTCAACCGATCCTCTACGCTCAGTGCAGACAGGTGGGGCTTCGAGAAGAGGCACCTTCTTTCGACCTTCCCCGGACTGACTGCCGCGTTCGCCGCACGCCTTGTGCTTCTCGCGATTGCGCCCTACGAATTAGGCTCGATACGGATCTGCAGGAAGAGGACCAAGCTGCGAATGCGATAAATGCAAAAGACGGCTCACGTGGATATTCCAGACCGTATCCTTCATGCTAGACTCAAGCAGCAGAGAACCTGAGAGGCGGCCAACCCCCTCAGTCCCCACCGCCATCGCTATCGCATCCGTTTGCACGTCCGAAGCGTTTGCGATATCAGGGATTCACTTCATGATCTCAATTCTAAAGACGAGAATAAGCCTACTGTCAGACAAAGGGTGAGCTTACTTCTTTGACTTCGGATATGAAGGCCATTCTGAAAGCATCTGTGGAGAGTGTGGATCTCGGGAACGTAAACTATAATTGACGATTCACATGCTAAACTCAGATAAGCTCGGTATACGAACAGGTCAAATTACGAAAGCAAGGGACCGAAGTGAACGACTCATCTGGAAGTGCTAGCCAATCCCTCGCGCTTGGTGCAAGCAGGTGAGATTTCGGGAAGAGGCACCTTCTCGAAACCTCTCTGACATGCCCATCGTGTTCGTCGCACGCCTTTCGCGTCTCGCGATTGCGTTCTACCAGATAGGCTCGTAGCAAATCTATGGGAAGAAGACCCAGCACGCAAAGTCGATAAACCCAAGATGACTCACGTGCATTTTTAGATTTTTCCTTCATAAACCCAGATACTGGGTAACCATACTTCGTCAACTGCAAAGTACCTATGGAGAGAATGCCAAGCGCGTGAAGGTGATATATATCATAATAGACAGACTCACCGAAATTCTTTCAAGCAGTCTCCGAGAGCAACGGAATGAAAATATCTATGGAAGGGATCGAAGCGGAAGGCTCACCTAGAAGTGCCAACCTATCCATCGCGTTTGGTACTCCCGGATGAGACTTCAAGAAGAGGCACCTTCTCGAGGTCTCTCCAGTGCGACCGTCGCGTTCGTCGCACGCCCTGTGCGTCTTGCGATTGCGCCCTACGGAATAGGATCGAAGCGAATCTAGGCGAAGAGGACCAAGCGCGCGAATGCGATAAATGCAAGAGATATCTCACGTGAATATTCTAGACCATTCCCTCACGCTAGACTCAAGCAGCAGAGAACCTGAGAGGCGGCCAACCCCCTCAAGTCCCCACCGCCATCGACATCGCGTCCGACGCACGTCTTAAACGTCTCGCGAATACCAAGGATTCACTTCATGATCTCGATACTAGAAACGAAAGTAAGTCCACTGTCCGGCGAAAGGTCAACTTACCTCTGTGGCTTCGGAAATGAGGGACATTTTAAAGGCTTCTGTGGAAAGAATATGAATCCCTGGAAGGTAATATTATAAGTGACGACTCACAAAATAACTCCAGGCAGACTCGGTTTACAAACAGGTCAAATTACAAGTGAAAGGAAGAATGGAAATAAACGACTCATTTGGAAGTACCAGCCAATCCTTCACGCTTGGTGCAAGCAGGTGAGATTTCGGGAAGAGGCACCTTCTCGAAACCTCTCTGATGTACCCTTTGCGTCCGTCGCACGCTTTGCGCGTCTCGCGATTGCGTCCTATGAAATAGGTGCGGCAAAAATCTAGAAGGAGAGGGCCGAGCGTACAAATGCTATAAATGCAAGATGACTCACATGCATGTTTTAGACCGTTCCTTCACGCTAAGCGCAAGCGGCGGAGGATTTAAGAGGCTACTGTCGGATACTTCGTCTACTGCGGAGTATCTATGGGGAGAATGCCAAGCGCGTGAATGCGATATGATAATCGATGACTCACCGAAATTGTTTCAAGCAGTCTCTTCATTCAACGAACTGAAAATGTTAGGAGAAAGAATCGAATTGGAGGACTCACCTGGAAGAGCCTACCGACCCTCCATGCTCGGTCAAGCCGGTGGGGTACCGAGAAGAGGCACCTTCTCGAGACCTCCCCAGCGTAACCGTCATGTCCGTCGCACGCCTTATGCGCCTTGCGATTGCCGGAAGTTCTGCCCGGGAAGAGAAACGAGCGCAGTAGTACGGCAAATGCATAGAGGACTCACATGATTGTCTCAATCCACTCCTCCACGCTAGACTCGAGCAACAAAAAACACGAGAGGCGGCCAACCCTCTCGAGCTTTTGTCACCGTCGCCGTCGCGTTCGTCGCAAGCCCGAAGCGTTTCGCGAATGCAGGGGTGCCGTGTCTCATAGTCTGTGTATGCAAGAAAGTGAAATCCGTAAAGAAGAAATAAACATTAATAACTCGTCTGGAAGTGTCAGCCGGTCCTTCACGCTTGGTAAAGCAAGTGAAATCTAGAGAAGAGGCACCTTCTCCAAACCTCTCCGGCTTTGCCGTTGCGTCCGTCGCACGCCCTAGGCGCCTTGCGAGTGCAGGCATGTTTCACCTACGCGTCTCGATGCATGCTGAGTCGTTGCATTGTAATCCTAAAGATAAAATTTCAGTGCCAAGATAATACGAAGTATAGCGAGCAACTCATCTTAACGACGGTAAAACATCGGGAGGACTCGGCCCTCTTTATTAGAGCAGGTCGACTGCACGGCTGCGGATGGCATTGTTGTTCTGCGCGTCCTCGAGGGATACGACCGTCGACTAGCTGAGTTCGATGTGCGTGAGCTGCTCGGGGATGAGGAGAGCGGCAGGGTGACGAACGATGGCCTCGGACTAGCAGGCTTCCTCGAGCATGATCAGAGACATAGTCTTCGCCAAGCATCAAGCGTGGACTGACGTACATGGTAGTGTCTAGGATGGGTGCAGACGAGGTCGCGTTTAGGTGGGCCGTGGCCTCTGAGGCGGGGCTGGGCGGTGTCGTCGGCACCGTGGAGCGGAGGCTGACGACGAGCTTGGCGAGAGGAACAGTAGGGACGAGGTAATAGTATGAGACATGTTGGTATGGTATGGGTGGTATCGGGAGTGCATGTGTAGGTGCGATGGTGGTGGTAGTTAGCAAAGAGCAGCTGGAGACGGGGGGCAGTCTGACCCAGAATTTATGTGTTTTCGCGCTTGTGTTTTGATTTGTTTTCTTTGAAAACAAAAGCAAACACACTTCGCCAGACATCCTTGCTTTATCCAGCTATTTTTTGAGCTGCGTCAGCGCGCAACTCTCTAATTTAGGGAAGACCGTTGCAGTTCAAACCAGAGGCAGTATGAGCACGGAAAAGAAGGGCCTAGATTGAGCTGAAAATAAAGCGATTGTTTTTACAGCACCATATTATTTAAGTGCACTTGATTCTTTTAGATCCACAAGCATTAGAGATCTCCCCGAAGTGAAGTAAGTTCAAGACGTCGACAGCGCTGAAACGAGGAGACGGTAGCGTCAGCCACCGTCGATCATGATTTGCGCCTGCTAAGTCTCTGGGTGGCGGTGTTCCGATTTTGAGACTCAGCTCGTGACCAATCTCTCTTATCACGTGGTCTTGAATTGTCTTTTTCCAGAGTCCAATCCATTCGTATTGCTCGCTCTCTTGTCTCACGTATGCACTCATAGACTGCCAATTGCGACCAAAGCACCCGTAATAGGAGGAGAATGAAGTTATATTTTTCTCTGTGTAAAAGTTTTGCCATTTCTCTTACTCTTGGCAAATCTTTCAGGTTACATATCCAATCGTGTCAGAAGGTCAGAGTCACTAAGGGAGCTGCTTACTGATCTCCATCGTTTCCTGCCTATATCTCCGACGCTCTCCGACTGATTGTCTTACAAAGCCTCGCTGAACTGAGCTCTAGCAGAAAAAGGCGTTGCTTTACTGCCTGGAACGAAGCGCGTTTGTGTCAAAGAAGTTGACTTTCATCAATCTACTCGGACCGATTTTGTTACACTGGCAGTATAAAAAGCGCAAGTATCTGGAGGTCGAGGTCAACTACGCCTTCAACTTAGTATATCCCTTCAATTTCTCCACATCATGACGAAAGTATTTATCATCGGTGCAACGGGCTATATTGGAGGTACGCAGGGCTACTCAACCGCGAGCTGGGGGTATGCTTAATGCTATGGTCGACAGGTGCTCTCCTCGTCGCGCTCAAGAGGAAATATCCTGATTTCAACTACACCGCCCTTGTCCGCTCCGAATCATATATCGAAGCCATCAGATCCGCTGGAGCTACTGTAGTCCAGGGATCCTTCGCAGACGTCGACGTTATTTCCGAGCAATCTGAGCAGGCAGACATCGTCATCAATGTGGGAGACTGCGACGACCTGGAACTCACTCTCGCCATTCTTAAGGGCTTGAAAGCGAGACACACGAAGGGACTCGGAGTTGGTACTTTGTTGCACACAAGCGGTACAGGCATTTTTATAGATGAGAACTCGGCGAAGTTCGATCCGAATGCCAAAGTGTGGACGGTATATAAAGTCCTTTTCTATCTCAGCAATCTTCTACTGAAATTTCCACGCAGGACTCGGAAGAGGACATCAAGCTACTTACGCCATCGATGCTGCATGGCCCGGCCGATGTTGCGTACGACGATTTCCCTTTCCTTTGACAACTAAACCTCTAATATTCGTTCGGCAGAATTCTTAAGGCAGGTGGGGAGAGATATATTAACAATTTCACAATCTGCCCATCTATCGTGCACGGCACTGGAGATGGACCCATCACTCGAACCGCACTTATGGT
The DNA here is from genome assembly GCA_021029095.1 of Phellopilus nigrolimitatus. NCBI lineage: Eukaryota > Fungi > Basidiomycota > Agaricomycetes > Hymenochaetales > Hymenochaetaceae > Phellopilus > Phellopilus nigrolimitatus. Next base: position 308,463 of record JAJOHG010000032.1, on the reverse strand, counting down.
CAGAAATCTTGTCAAGCTTATGCTAAAACTCAAGCACGGCATCATAATCGGAGATGGGAAGAACAGTTTCGGATGGGCGCGTTTTCACGCTTTAACTTGAAAGTCGCAGAGTTTCTGAATAATGGCTACAGGTCAATATCAAAGACGTGATCCCTGCCTTCTTGCTCGTTCTGGAGCGCGCACTCGAGGCGAAATCTGTAGCGCTGACTTCGAGTCCGTACTCTCGATTTTTCATCGTGAGCAGCGTACAGAAGGATTGGAAGACGATGCTTGCGTCCATCACGGATGAGCTCTACAAGCGAGGAAAGCTTGAATCTTCGGAGCTTTTGGATACCCCTGTAGAGGTGCTAGGATTTACCGGGAAGTAAGTCACTGACGAGTCTCGCCATTGTTAAAAACATTCTCGAAAATAGCTGACATTTTCAACAGAGTTGCCTCGTCGAGATCACTCGTGCGATCTGAGCGCCTCAAAGATTTAGGTTGGGTGCCTAAGGAACCGGAGTTTGAGGAGACAGTTGCCAGCGATGTGGATGTTGTCTTAGCGGAACTGGAGTAATGTTTGCGCCAACATCTCTACTCGATATTTCGACATTATACAACTGAAGGAAATGTTTGTACAGATCGTAAATATTATTTGGTCGATCTCCTCTACGTTTTGTATTTTGTATCAAACCATAGACACGTTGGTTCAGAATGATCCATTTTCGCACTTTCTGTGCTCTATTCCTCAAAGCAAGCAACGAGTATACTTTATCAGATACTTCATCCGACAGGCTCTGGGCTGGTATCAATATGGGATGCTAGATCAGGGAAATCCATTGTAATTCATAGCAGAGGCGTCCATAGGCCCACAGTTCAAAAGAGTAAGGTTTGATTCGGGCTTTGGGCTACGCAATTATTTCGACAGCGCGGTATTACTCAAGAGCTTCGCAGATTTTCCATTGTCGCAAGGTACTAGAAAAAATTCCTGAATGGAAATGAGTCCAAAAGTTCATGGTTATAGTTATCGAAGTCAGACCGCCGTCGATCCAACGTACATGTGCAGCGACTGGTGGCGTAGAAAAATGTATTGCCTTACATGTATGTACGTATTCGATTGTGCTGCAGACTGAAGGACTCCTCGCCGACTTCCCATCTCTTCCGCGAGAACTAGGTTGAGCTCTACGTATTTCTTGGGAGTTTGCCATTTACGATGTCAAAGCCTTTCTGCGTTGCCAGTCCATTCTCCAGTGACGACGCTCACGGTGCCGATGTAATCCTGAGATCGTCTGATGGCTTTGATTTCCATGTCATCAAGGCGATTCTCTCGGTCGCGTCGCCGATTTTCAAGGACATGTTCTCACTACCCCAGCCGATCCCCATCTCGTCTCTGAGCAACGAGCACCACAGTGATTTGGCGATCGTGGATCTCAGCGAGTCCGGCGTTGTCCTTGACGCTCTTCTTCGAGACATATATCCAGTTGTTTCGCTTATCCCTGATCTCAAGGATGTTCAGCTGATGATCGGCATCCTGCTGTCAGCTCGGAAATATAATATGGACCTCGTTATTCATAACATCGAGAGCCCCCTTCACAAGTCGATCGAGAATGGAGGGAATGCTGCATTGAAGCTTTATTCGTTGGCATCCATGCATAGACTAGAGGGCGAGGCTCGTATTGCAGCCTTCGCTACTCTTAAAAGCCCTACCATGGAAGCGTTTGAGCCTGAGCTCGGCCAGATCACTGGTGCTGAATATTATCACCTGCTCGATTATCACCGGAAGGTCGCCGACAAGATCCTCTCTTTTCTCAACCGTCCTGCATACGATTTTATAAACGACCTATGGCGCAGTCAATCGCCGGTCTGCACGGAGCATGACTACTACGTAACGAACTGGTGGTTTACATACCAGCGAACATACCTAACGCCTGAAGTCAAAAAAGCTCCATTATCGATTGCGGTTCTTTCCCTGGAATTGTGTATAAAGGCAATCACATCTTGCTACTGTAAAAATTGTTCGGAAGATGCTTTATGCCATTTGCCGGAGCTTTTGAAGAGGATCAAAGAAAAGATTACAGACGTGGCATTAGGAGTAAGCCAATTGTTTTTGACGAACTGCTATTTATCTCATAATGCCAACAGGTGAAGCTTGTGATTCCTTGGGTTGAATGAAGGACTTCTGAGGCCCATGGTTGTTAGTATGTTTTGTAAAAACAATTACCTCTCTGTCCGTGCCTCGTTCCTTCGAGTACGGCACTACTTTTGCGATAAAATCCCACAATTTTTCATAGAATCTACAAGGGGAATCTTCGTTATGTAGATAAAATGGAGAATTGATTATCTTATGAACGTCTCTTTTCTCCTTGAACGCATTTTTGTTTTTCCCTTACGAACCTACCCCCTTTCATTTAAAGAGCGTGTGTTCACATAAGTTTTTCAGTTTTGTACGACATGTATCATTTATGCTCTTCTGCTGACTTGTTTCGTACAGACTCAATTTCATTGGTTGACCGTTGATAATGACGATCATTTATGATTGTCGTCCGAATTTAGCATACATGGTCTATTACATAGATGTAAGCTCCGTTAACTCGCTGCATTCTTGTCTTGTGATCATGTATGTATTCAACCAGCGAAGGCGACACGAAGTCGACTCTTCTCTCACCCTGTCTTGCACGACGGAAGTCGACTATACCAAATGACAGCAGCTCTTCCCGAGCCTGGCAATGTCTTCCGTGTTACTTGTCCCTTCGATGAAACCGCGCAAGCAGACATGGTTCTACGCTCTGCAGACGGTGTCGACTTCCGCGTCATGAAAGGCGTTCTGGCGGTGTCTTCTCCAATCTTCTTCGACATGACTTCTGTAGCCACACCATCCACATCAGACTCCTCAGACTCCTCGTCAGTTGTCTCAGAAGAGGGGCTCCCAGTCGTCGTCATGTACGAGTCGAATGCCGTCGTCCTAGACGCCCTGCTACGCCTTCTCTATCCCGTCGTCCCTCCTGATCTTGATGACCTCGATTTACTTGCGGGTCTCCTGTGCGCTGCGCAGAAGTACGATATGCCTGCGGTCCTTTATAGAGTCAAGGAAGAGCTGTGCGAGCTATCCTCTCTGGACAATGGCCGCCTCGCTATGCAGGTATACACGCTCGCCTGCGAATACATGTTGGAGGACGAGGCGCGCATGGCCGCCTGGGAGTCCCTCAAATATCCGCTGAACAAGGTGTATTTCCCCGGCCTCGAGAAAGTGTCGGGAAGCGTGCTTTTCCGCCTGTTCGAGTACCGTCAAACTGTCTCCGACAAGATCGACGTTATCTTCTCTCCAATAACCTCTTTCTCACTGCCACAGGCGTTGAGCTGCGTTATGCGCTTCTTTGAGTGCTCAAAACAGGGCACGTCGGCGGGTGGATGTGGCTCGAATGAATACGGCCGTCGTGTATCGGGCTGGTGGCTCACACTGCGCGAGACCGCACGCAGTGAAATCCAAAAAGCTCCTTTATCGGAAACTGTGATCAATTTCAGCCTGATTGCTAAAGCAGCTTGCACCACTCGCTGCTGCCAGAACTGCCAGACGAGCGTACTCCGCTCGTTGCCGGAAATGGAGCCTGCTATAAAGCACGAGATCACGCAGGCGGCTTCCGAGGTGAGTTCGACGTTGGATAATCAATTTACAACATTTTCTGAAGAAAACCTTGTTTTCACAGGTGAAACTCACCCTCCCGTGGAAATGACTTTGTATCCTGAATATCAATATGTATCCTGAATATCAATATGATCCTACTGTATCCTTGTTGTACTAATGCATTGTATGTATTGGTTTTGGGTCCGCTTCAGATCCTTTACCCTCGATTTCGGCTGACCAATTTTCCTCTGCGTCCAGAAAATCATTCATTCCGGACATCCCTGACATCCCTGGAGCACAAACTTTGCACATGTATGTACGTGGAGTGTAAATATGTGCTAATATGTATAGTAAACCTGCGGAACACTGTCAAAACTTTCACGTTGCTCACGGTTCATTCAGAAAATCGAGAATAATAACGGAGCACAGCTTTTCTTTGAATTTTGCACCACATCTTTTCCACAACGTCGCATAGCGTATGCACGTCGCAAATGGTGATAGTATCCGTCTACAGTTTCGTCATTGGTATCAGAAAAAAAAAAAAGTACGTTATGTCTACATGCAGAAGCAAATCACGCGAGCGAGATGAGAGCTGGCGGCCGCACACACCGTTTGTGCTAGTGCGCGGTGCAGCGAAAAGATAAGATGTAATCCAATGCCATCCGGACTCTGCCCGAAACAGAATGCGCGTAAAGACGAAGAGCGAAAGGAAACAGAAACAATGAGGCGCCTGTGCAGTGCGGTGCGATGATAAGATACAACTGATGGGTGGCGGCAAGGGGTGAAAGGCGAATGCAAGAGATGAAGATTAAAATTCAGTAGCGTATGGAACGCAACGCCACTAGCATAGATCCGGTAGAGGTAAGAGATGGTGGAATGGGGAGCGACTAGATGAGTATACGCTTGCTCATACCGAGACAGCGGCGGGGGCACGGCCGTACTTTCGGCGGTATTTGCTGTCGATGCTCTCCAGGTAGTACGCGCCTGGCCATACGTTGTCGATCGAACCCTCCGGTGTGTATGCACCAGCATTGTGGTTCTTCTCGCGAAGCTACAGAGAATGTTCAATACGCATTCAACGAAGAATTGGGGAGAGATAAACGGACCTTCAGTGCATCAACGTATGTTTGGCATGGGACAACCTTCATCGAGGCAAGACGGTTGAGGAGGTCCATCTTCTTGCGGATCTCCGTCGTGTCGCCCTTGACACGGATGGTGTAGAACGACGCTGCGCAGCCGGAGCCGTACGCGAACATGCTGAGGCGCTTGCCACGGAGCTCCTCGGGTGCGACGGCAGATATGAGCGATGCGAGACCGCCATACAGCGACGCGGTGTACATGTTCCCGCAGCGCTTCGCGCAGTGCATCGACGGGCTCACAGCCGCCTTGTACTGCGCACCCGCGAGCGCGACGAACGTCTTTTCGAGAGCCTTGTCTGTGAGCGTCGCAGCGTACGGGAGGTCGCGGAGCGCATCAGGGGAGGCGACATTCGCGAACTTGGGTGACGACGCGGACGCGGAGAGGAAGTCGTTGAAAAGCAGGCGCCCGTGGCCTTTCTGCACAAGCTTGCCGTACGGCGAGTGGAAGATCGGGTAGTCGACGCTGTCGAGCGAGAAGACAGATTTGGGGTCAATGTCCTTCCCGTTGCTACTTTCCTCGTTGATGAATCCAAGTCCAGTCTTAGCCTTGTATGCCTTCGCAGTCTTCTCGCGGAAGCGCGCGTACGAGGCATCGAGGGCAGAGAGGTACGTCGTGATCGAAAGAGGTCCGTCGACTTCCGGGTACTCAGAATCGAGTTTCGGCTTGTAGAAGTCATACGTGTTGGCCATGTACGTGCCGTGAATCGCTGCACATCGAATATTTTGTAAGATTATACGAGTAAAAGATAAACGTAAAAAGGCGCACGCTCGAAGACCAGCGGCGCGTTCGGGCCGATCAGCATGGCACACGCGCCCGCGCCGCCAACTGGACGGGCACCGCCCTCTGCATAGATTGCGATGTCACCAGCGAAGACGATGGCGTTGCGGCCATCCCAGGACGAGCTCTCGATCCAGTTGACTGCGTTGAAAAGCGCGGCGGTCGAGCCGTAGCACGCATTCTTGGAGTCGATACCCTCAATGTCGTTGTTGCCTGCGGCAGTGAAGAGGTCCATGAGCACAGTCTTGACAGACTTGGACTTGTCGATGATCGTCTCCGTGCCGACGTCGAGACGGCCGATCGAGCGCGGGTCGACGTTGTACTTTTCGAGCAGAGAAGAAACAACTAGTAATTGCAGGTGAGCAAAAACTGTGAGACGAAAAAGTTGGAGAAAATGCTTACCGGACAGAGCGAAAGAGTTGATGTCTTCGCGGTCGTCAGTGCAGGCCATATATTCCTGGCCAAGACCGATGGTATATTTCCCCTTGGGAACGCCGTCGAAGACCTCGAGGTCCTCCTCCGAGATGCACTGCGCACAGGACAGACTGGTCAGCTACGAAATTCATGGAAGAAAATTGCACGAGTGTTACTCACGCGGCGGGGGAAGTACATCTCCATGCCCAAGATACCAACATCCTTCGGGCGGGGGCTCTCAACGCCGTCCGCAACCTCGAGGGGCGAAACGGGGGTGACAGGCTCCGATATGGGTGCAGCGACCATGATGGCGGTATTCAGGGTGGTATGCGTAGCGAAACGGGCAGGCAGGCGACGAGGAGGAGGACGGACGAAGGGCGTTCGAGCGTTGGGGGGAAGTGGTTGCAAGCGAGGGATGGGGTTTTATAAGTAGGAGAATAAATGGCGGAGAATAATAAAATATAAATATAAAATGAAAGAAACGTTTAGTGGTACGATTCCATCCTACCGTTCCATCTTCTATTTTTACGTCTGTTTTCCTCTTTTGGGTAAGGGACCACTCCGAATGTCCAATGACAGAAGAGTTTTTATTTTATTCTCGTTCTATGCCTAACAAGGGAACCATCCGAGTCGTACGACGATAGCAATAGCTCAGGATTTGTTCATTTTTCATACGATTTCAGTTCGATCACGAAACCAGATAAGAGTCACTGCTCTTGTCGCCTATCTGAAACAAGAACTACGCCAGCATTCCACCTCATCTAAGACGACACGAAAGATGTGCATCATGCATTGCAAATTAGATTCCATTCCGCATCTACATTTGCTGATAGTACGATAATAGCAGCGTTTCAAGCTTCGCCGATTTGTAATAATAGAAACATGTCTGCCCGCATTGTCTCACCCATTCGAGTCATATGCAACCCAGACAACTCTTAAACTCCTATTGCGACTTCGACAAGATCGCAGACCTTTTTTCTGAACGGAGCGAACACAATGGGAACGTCGACGGTGCTATCGGCAATCCAGACCACCGGCACAGTGCAGCCATCCATCAGCCATCATGAATATGGCCTTCGGAAGTTATGTGTAAGAGTCCGAGAGGTGCTCGCATGCGATAAGTAAGGAGACAGCACAAGAAATGGTGTCCCGGTGCTTGGTTGGACCCATACGCGACCATGCGCGATACACGAAGTCAGCTTAGTGCAAACATGCTTGACTTCCCGAGTCGAGAAGAACGCAAGGCACCGAGCACCTAAGCCTAAGCCTAAGCAGCATTCAGCAGCAGTACTACTAGGTACTAGCGTCGAAGGGACTCGTGCAACTTATCATCACGGTATCTTGCATCGTCCAAAAACCAGGCATTTAGTCAAGCCTCACCCCGGTCGCCGAGACACAAAGTGACACATAGTACGTACAGCCTGTATGTCCGATCGCCAGGACTTCGTGATAAGACACCGTCCGGTCATATTATGTGTGCCGAGCCCGAAGTATGCTGTGTTGGTTACGACAGTATTGAAAAAACGAGATCCCGGGACGGCCTTCTTGATTAGGGCACCATCGAAAAAAGCATCGTCAATGAGTACATGTAGCAATATCCCCGACCACAATCACGATGTTTTGTTTGTTTCCCGATATCCAAGTCGGAGGGTTAAGTATACGTCCAGGCAAGTCGGAGATCTGCCGGACCCTGATGTCGCCGTGAATCAAGGAGATAATGAATCCTCCGAAAACATGAAAAAACGCCAGGATGGAGTGCCAAGACACAGCCAGTCAAAATCGCGAGTCCGAATGTCCTAAACAAACAAGAGGCGTATTAATCGCCCTGGCGGACGGAGCGGAGCTTGAGACGTGGTAAGCGCGATAATCATCTCAGTTCTGAAGTTCGACAGGATCTTTATTTGATGTGCGCAGTGAGACAAAGGATGCCAGACTGGGAAGACGCTCCCAACGCAGAATCTGTGCGTAACGAGGCCACATCAGCGCTAGCTGGAGGCGGTGGTTAGCAACTCAAAGTGGCCGCTGATGTATACACGCACAATAACTGTGATGTCCTACCAGTAATTAAAGACGTGACGGCCACGGGAAGTAAATCTCCTCATTCTTTTCAGGAACGGTTGATTTGAGATAAGGGAAGACCGAAAGTCTAGTTGAGATATCCGCGAAGTCTTACAGCCATTTAGAAATGTTTATCTGAACGAAGACAAGGCGGTACTGGACGTGACAGTCAGTCAGGATGACTAATATCCGTGACCGTCACTTGCTTTCCGGTTTTCGAGTTTGAAGTCGTCGATCGAGTGTCTTGAGCACACACTCTGAAGAATGTCTGGCATCTGGGTAAGTGATGGTGCCACACCTCACTGCATGTTCACTGACACGAGATATAGACGGAACATCGAAACGCTGAAGGCCGAACGTATTGGTTCAACACGAGCACCAAAGAAAGTGTTTGGGAAAAGCCAGAAGGTGCGCCTAATTCCTCAGGACCCTACCACGAGCCACATATCTCATCTCGCTTTCTTGTACTTAGCTTTGAAGAGCCCATTTGAAGTAATGTCCAGAGGTCAACATCCACATGTGTAAATACTTACCTCTTGCTTCAGAAAGCGTTGGGTCAGACGCAATGGAAGGAGTACTTCTCTGGCGGGCGCAAGTACTACTACAACGTATGTTCCGGATTCTTTCTTCTTTTCTGTATGCATCGTGTTCAATGTGTCCCAACAGACGGATACGAAAGAGTCGAAATGGGACATGCCCGACGAGCTTCTGCTCTTGCTCGAGAAGGTCGAAAAAGAGAACAAGCCGGTACAGCAAGCGTAAGTCGTCATTTGATTATCTCAGTCCGCATGCACCAACCCATCTCGATCGCCACATTAGCGCCAACCCACGTATGATTGCCCCTAACTTCGCGCCTGGCCAGTTGGGCTCACAAGGTGCTTCTGTCCCATTGGGTGGTATAGACCCGTCCTTACCCCAGAGCCAGCAACCCCTCAATGGCGCCGCTCCCAACCCGCTCGCCGTAGGTGCGCACACGGGCGGCATAGGTGGCCTGCCGTTCACACCCTCGAATGTGCTCCCCGGACGTCCTAGCCTCCCGGACGACCCCGTCATCCCTCATAACGGCTTCGCGACACTCGAAGAGGGCGAGAAAGCGTTCACACATCTTCTACGCAAAGGCGGGCATCGATGCATCGTGGACATGGGATCAGACAATGCGCGCAACCATCACTGACCCGTTGTATAAGGCGCTCAACACTCTTGCGGAGAAGAAAAATTGTTGGCAGAAGGTGCGTGTTCCAGTGTTTACTTGAGTCTGAGGGAATACGTGTTGATAAGGAGACTAGTATGTTGATGGCTTAAAAGAAAAAGAGCGCGAAGAGCGCGAGGCTCGACTTGCGAAAATCAGGCCTGCGATTCGAAACATGCTCAAGGGCAACCCGAACGTCTTCCACTACTCAACTTTCCAAAGCGCAGACCGTTTGTTCGCACAGCACCCGATCTGGCAGCAGGCAAAGATCGAGTCTGAACGCAAGATGATCTTCGAGGAGTACGTCGCGGAGCTCAAACAGCGTGAGGTGCAGGAGAGCCGCGCAGTGCGTGCGCGCAGCGTCGGCAAGGTTGTTGCGCTGTTCAAGGAGCTCAATGTCGACGTGCTCACGCGGTGGCGCACCGCATACTCTGCGCTGCGCGATTCGGACGCGTGGGCGACGGATCCGGAGCTGCAACGCCTCCCGTCGCTCGACGTCCTCCTCGCGTTCGAGGACTACGCGCGCGTGCAGGAGCGCGAGTTTGAGGACCGCATGCGTCGGGAGACGGTCGAGAAAGCGCGCCGCGATCGGAAGGGGCGAGAGGCGTTCAAGTCACTGCTGCGCGAGCTTGTCGACGCGGGCCGCATCCGCGCGAAGAGCAAGTGGAAAGACGTCTACCCGGACTTCGGGGACGACGAGCGGTATCTTGGTCTGCTCGGTATTCCGGGCTCGAACCCGCTTGAACTCTTCTGGGACGTCGTTGATAGTCTCGATCAGAAGCTTGACGCGAAGGTTACTGTTGTTGAGGAGGCGATCCGCAAGTCTAACGAGCAAGCCGAACAGTCGTTCGAGTTTGGTCCCAACACGACAGAGGAAGAGTTCTTTGCCGCGGTTGCCGCCGCTCAAATGCATCACGAGGACTTGCAAAGCCTTGACAAAGACGATCTTAATGAGATCTATGACTTCGTAAGGTTTTGTAGTGTGTTTTGGGCTTCTATGATACTTACTCGCGTTTTTAGATGCACAGTGACCTGGTCAAGAGGTTGGAGTCCGAAAGGCGGCGTGCGGAGCGGAAGCAACGACACATGCAAGATGACTTCCGCTACGCGCTGAAGAAGCTTTCAGACCCAATAGACGTCAACGCATCCTACGACGATGCCATTCCTCTCATGGAAAACCTTCCTGAGTACAAGGCACTCGAGGATGAAGGCCGACGTGCAGCTTTCAGTAAATTTATCAAGAGACAGAAGGTGGTTAATACGCGTTATGTGTAGGAAAGCTGGAAGGTACTCATTCTCAATTCTCAATCTTTCAGGAACGCTTGCGCGAGCGCGAATTATCAGAAGACGGCGGCTCGACAACTAGTCGCAAGCGCAAAGAGCCTTCCGGAAGAGAAAAGGACGGCGACCGTGATCGAGAGTACCGAGATTATGACCGAGAGGATGGCGGCAGCGGGAGGAGCTCGCGGCACCATCGACGCGGGCATGATGCGGACTACGACGTGCGCCGCGACCGCGACCGGGATTACAAGGACCGAGATCGCGACCGCGAGGGTGCGTACAAATCGCGCTACAGAGAGCATGAACGCGAGCGGAGCGGGCGGGACAAGTCTGAGCGTGACAGGGACCGTGCGGAGCGTGAGGATCGCCGGCGCGAAGACAAAAAGCCGTCCCGTGTTGATCTTGACCGCGACTTTGTAGAGGACCCGCGGTATGCTATCGTCCACGAGGGCGGTGTGAAGAGAGAGCATGACGACAAGAGCGTATACTCTGACCGTTCGGAGAAGGTGTGTATTATACAATCGAGAATGCTCAAATTATCTAAGTACTGATATGTGCTTTTCAGCGTGCAAGGTACGATAGCCTTGAACCGCCGCGCAGTGCGCCTCCTGTGCGCGAAGAGACACCGGAGGAGGGGGAGATTTAATGTAGTAGCAAATCCCTTGACGTTACATATGAATGCTATGATTCGATCGCTGCCTGCTTCTCTGCCTGCCCCAGCTCGATAGGTCCGATGCGCAAGCGCGTATACGTCTGCTTGTGCGTGATCGTCTTTTGGTAATGTTTCCGGCGCTTGAACTTGACAATGCGCTCCATCGCACCCTTGGTATGTTCGACGACGGTGGCCTCGACAGAGATGAGCCCGGAGGGTAACGTCGGGGCGCCGCGGAGGGTGAAGTCGCGCGAGCCAACCTCATGAATCTCGGAGAGGCGGAGGCGGTCGCCAACGCGCACGTCCTTCAAGCGTGCGACTGTGAGAAGATCGCGGGGAGCGAGTAGGTACTTGTGCCCGACAAGCGAGGCGACGACGTAGTGTGCGGGCTGAGAGCGCAAGTGATCAAGGGCTTCATACGTCGAGGATGCTGTTGGCACCGAGGCTGCGACCGACGTCGACGCCGACGCCGTTGTGCTCAAATAACGCTGAGTAGCCTGTCGGACGCATCCCGCTATTCAGAATGTCCTCGCCATCAGCAACAACAACGAGATGATAATAAAAGTAAGTACGCACTCCGGACGGCGGTAGACAGCATGCTTGCTCTGAGTCTGCTCACTTACGAAAAAAGGCGCTACATTATCGGACTAAACCGGACAGTCGCACGCGTACAATGTTGAAGCGGAGCTTGAATACGGAAGGTTCCGAGCCTATTTTTCTGACCACTTTATATCCTCTTGCGCTCTCTCACCCAACTTCCATCGTCGTCGTCGTTGTCGCCGCCGCCGCCGCCCTCTTCATTCACAACGGCCCGCAATGCATAGACTCGCGCTCAGGAACGTGTCCGCGCTGGCCGCGAAGGCCGCCGCTCCTAAGGTTAGTCTTCTTGAGGTGCGACGCCGTTTCGTTTGCGTTTCTGACGTGTATGTCCGCACCCGCAGAGCGCTGGTTCTTTCACCGCCGTCACTCGCTCATATGCTACTGCCAAACCCGGTGCGTTGTTGGAGCTCGCTGGGAACGCTCTGCACCGTTTTTTCTGACTTGCACGCTCGCCCGGTCGTTCGACGTGTTGTTGTTGGTTTGGGTACATCCATTTGTATGTGTAGCTGCTTCGGAGGTATCGTCCATCCTTGAGTCGCGGATATCCGGCTCTTCTCTCGGCGGTGACGTGCAGGAGACTGGTCGTGTTTTGACCATTGGTGATGGTGCGTTTATTGCAGCGCATCTACATCTGCCGCAAGGTGACGATGTAAATTTATATTACGTCAACGAATAGGTATTGCTCGTATCTACGGTTTGAGGAACGTTCAGGGTGTGTACATACTATTTTTTTTCAGTTTCAAATGTCCCCATCTGATCTGTTACTCTCATTAGCTGAAGAAATGGTGGAATTCTCTTCGGGTGTTCGCGGCATGTGCTTGAACTTGGAGGCCGACAACGTCGGTGTCTCCATCTTCGGTTCTGACCGTCTCATCAAGGAGGGTGATACCGTCAAGCGTACTGGCCAGATTGTCGATGTCCCTGTCGGCCCCAACCTCCTCGGCCGTGTCGTCGATGCCCTTGGTAACCCCATTGATGGCAAGGGGCCCATTGAGGCCGCTGAGCGCCGTCGTGCCTCCGTCAAGGCGCCGGGAATTCTTCCTCGCCGTTCCGTCAACCAGCCTATGTTGACTGGTCTTAAGCCCATTGACGCCATGGTGCCCATTGGACGCGGCCAGCGTGAGCTCATCATCGGTGACCGTCAGACCGGCAAAACCGCTGTCGCCATCGACACGATCCTCAACCAGAAGCGTTGGAACGACGGCAAGGATGAGACGCAGAAGCTCTACTGTGTCTACGTCGCTGTCGGACAGAAGCGTTCCACTGTTGCGCAGCTAGTCAAGACTCTTGAGGAGAATGATGCGATGAAGTACACCATCATCGTTGCTGCTACGGCTTCGGAGGCTGCTCCCCTTCAGTACCTCGCTCCTTTCTCTGGCTGCGCAATGGGCGAATGGTTCCGTGACAACGGCAAGCACGGTAAGTTTTTTCTAACGTTCAAATTTTCTTGGCTAAGCATCTTATACAGCTCTGATTATCTACGACGATCTGTCGAAACAGGCCGTCGCTTACCGTCAGATGTCTCTGCTGCTCCGTCGCCCGCCGGGTCGTGAGGCTTACCCGGGTGATGTCTTCTACCTTCACTCGCGTCTCCTTGAGCGTGCTGCGAAGATGAACGAGAAGTTCGGTGGTGGATCGCTCACTGCTTTGCCCATCATTGAGACCCAGGGTGGCGACGTGTCGGCGTATATTCCGACCAACGTCATTTCTATCACTGACGGCCAAATTTTCTTGGAGGCTGAGTTGTTCTTCCGCGGTGTCCGCCCGGCTATCAACGTCGGTCTTTCTGTCTCCCGTGTCGGTTCCGCTGCGCAGACGTAAGTTATTATCTTTCATATACATTTCTCAAGTTTACATGTGTTTGAACTTTCGCAGCAAGATCATGAAGAAGTTTGCTGGTTCGCTTAAGCTGTACCTTGCTCAGTACCGCGAAGTAGCGGCTTTCGCCCAGTTCGGTTCTGATCTCGATGCGTCGACCCGCTACCTCCTTAACCGTGGTGCTCGTCTCACTGAGCTCCTCAGTATGTTTGCTCTGCAAGATATGTTTTGATTTGATACTGATTATGTTTGATGCGAATAGAGCAGGGTCAATACAACCCCCTCCCGTCTGAGGTTCAAGTTCCGATCATCTACGCCGGTGTCAATGGTCTTGTACGTGCATCTCGTCTATTTAGGTTTTTATGATAGAAACTGACTGTTACTTTGCAGCTTGACTCCATTCCCGTAGACAAGATCGTCGCATGGGAAGCTGAGTTCCGGTCCCACCTGACGTCGGCCCAGGGCGCGTTGCTGGAGGAGATCGCGACGGGCAAGGTCACGAACGATATCGAGGGCAAGATCAAGAAGACTGTCGAAGACCACGTCGCGTCGTTCAACTCTGCTTAAGTCTCCATAAACTGCAGGCCTGGGACAAGGCCCGGACCCAAAAGTATCTGCATGGCGGAAGCGCATTTGGATTTAGTCTGTTCATAAATACCTGTTTTCTACATGCGCGTACGCTAGGACCGAAGCAAAATAGACGTGGTGTTTTATTTCTCCATGCCGCTCTTGGTTGATTTTGAGAATTTTGGCAAGTTGCAAGTGTTGTGGCACCCAGTTTGCAGGCGTGGTTGGCTGTGGCTCGATACGACTGGGAAGGTTGGGGACCTGGATGGTGTATCGAGCCTGTCGCACATGCATATTCAATATTCGCTTTGTGGAACTGAGCATTTTTCAGTACGAGTGTCGTAAATAAACCAATTGGATTCATAGATTTGCGTTGCCGCATGCTTATCCCTTAGAATTGAGGTGATTTCAGCCGTTGTCCTGCCGTTCCGCTAGTGCTCTCCTAACCACCGAATCAATATCTCGAGATTTTGTGCTGCATATTTCCCTCTGCAGTGAAATCTTAGGCTCAAGACAGTACGTGAGGAACCCGCTAGGTTTAGCTGAGCGTGTGCCAGTGGTACTTCCTCCACTTCTCTGATTCTTTCGAGCAAACAAAATATTGAGGGATCACACTTGATAGGTTTACCTTCAATCAAGTCTACCTGTTTCATATCATGGCTATTCTGAACTAGATGTGGTACCAATGTAAGTTCTAGCAAGAAACTGCGATTCATTGGGATCAGCTTTAGCAATAAAAATGTCAACGGTGCTATCAACTCTGAAGTGGTTTGTAAACCTGCCGTTTTCTGACCGACTCTAAGTCTCAAATGGACCCATGGACATCATTGTAGTATTGGGTCGTCGATAAGTCATGACAGACCCTTAGACACGCTGCCACGCTCTTTATTGGAGTTAACCTCATATCCGTTGTCGCTTTCCAGGTCTTGCCGCGTTCAAGGAAAGCACGACGAGCTGTTACTCGGCGCAGATACAAAGAACTTCGGTGGCGGGGATGCGAGAGATGTGCCATGAAAGTGCAAAGGATGCAAAGACTCGACACGACGAATGAAGCGGACCCAAGTGTATGTTGTGACAATGTTGTGGTTTTGCATTCCCATATATCGGAGTTGAAAATCACGATTTGCGTTTGAGCTGGCGCGTCCCTGAGGACGCGCTCGTCACGTTCAAGTTCGTTGACCGTTGATGTACATCCTGTACTTACATCTCTCTCGCCTCTCACATACAACTATGATAATATCGCCAATATTAACTAGACAATTACGCTCTCGCTTCCCGGTCACTCGCGGAGAAGCATTTTCGATAACACGATCTTTGACCTTTCCGGTGCGCAAGTTCACCGCTCCTACCTTTCAAGCAAAGACATCCTCTCGTTCTTCACTGTATCTCAGTCTTCGGTTTTCAGCTCACGCTTGTGGAACTCTCAGGGGATTTATTGTGAGACTGGCTGCTTGAGACAGACAGCTACGACGAAATTGCGATTAATGGTGGCTTTAACTTGCGGTCCGGACACCCGCTTGTGCTCCGAGTCCTTTCTGAATCTAAGTGCTCTCTAACGAGCAGAAGCAAGATATACAGATGACTTTTCTAGCTACAGTCTCTGCAGAGCTATGTAGCTCGCGATCCGGCGTCGAAGGTATAAAATTGAATGTGAGAAGTAAGTCGTCATATTGGTGTTCTATACGTGGAAGCGAGTGCCTTGGCTGGGCTGATAACGCCCTTTCGCGGATGAGGGTTACAGTTGGTGAGAAATCCGGCACTACCGGCATGGTTAAGATCTTCCGTGTTGAGGACTTCGATTCCTTCACGTGTATTATAGGTCAGAGGTGCAAAAGGTATATATGTTCGTCTTGGAGCTTCAGAACTTATTGGAATTGGACGTTGCCCTCCGAATACCTCTAGTCTCAGACGTGCCTCGACTTGCTTTGACTTGATCCCGAGACCAGGAGATTCGGATTGGAGCTTATCATTCACGATAAAACAATGGCTATCGAAGAGAAGGGCAAGGGCTCGACAGACCGCTCACCAACGCCCGCATCAGATGGCAAAGATAGGAGTGATATCGAGGAAAAAATATCAATTCCACCCTCCCTCCCTACCGAAAACGACAGCTCGCACGGCGTCGACGAAAAGAAACTTCTTCGGAAGATCGACTTGGCACTCATCCCGTGGTTGTCGTTCTTGTACCTCGTAGCATTCTTGGACAGGACAAGCATCGGGAATGCAAAGGTCTGTACCGCTCGGCTTTTCATTACTGACGTGCAGTTGACGATTGAATAACTCAGCTGTATAATATGGAGGCAGACCTCCATGTCTCCGACACTCAATACTTGATATGCTTGTCTATCTTCTTCATTCCGTACTCTCTTTTCGACGTAAGTTCTTATCGAACGGCGATTCCTTCTGCGACGATCTAACGCTGTCTCTGATTCAGGTCCCGTCAAATATCTTCCTTAAGCGACTCCGTCCTTCAATATGGCTTTCTTCGATCATGGTACTCTGGGGCATCATGATGGTCTGTTGTCTCCGAGCAATTGTACCGCCAGTTTTTATAAATCATACTCTGTCATGCTAGACCGTTCAAGGTCTTGTCCATGATTTTAGCGGTCTTTTCGGTATGTTGTATCCCATTGTTCCCGCCTCCATAAGCTGACTCGAGTCTTATAAAATCGAATAGCCATGCGCTGGATGCTCGGCATGTTTGAAGCTGGTCTCTTCCCAGGAGTCAATTATTATCTGTCCTGGTGCGCCATTTCACTCTCACTGTGTTGGTAACTTCTTGTACTTCTCCGACCCGGCCCTGTGTTTCCATTCATTCAACACACGAAAGCTTTACTCTGGCCTGAATCCCCTCCTCTGGGTTTCCGCTGCACTTTGAGGCACACCAATGAGTGTGGATCGCAGATTTATGCTGACTGAGGTCTAAATTCAGCTGGTACAAACGGACCGAGTTTGGCTTGCGCGCTGCTATTTTCTTTTCAGCAGCTACCGTCTCGGGCGCTTTCGGGGGTCTCTTGGCTGTAAGTTCACCTAACTGATTTTTTGGTCTTTCGGTGTTCTCATGTGAGACGTGATGTTGGTAGGCCGCTATAGCGAACATGGACGGCATCGCAGGCAAGCCCGCTTGGTGTGTCCCGTGCTCGTCTATGTCAGTTCCTAAGTTTCTCATACTTTTATTCTATCCCCGCATACAGGGCGTGGATCTTCATCCTCGAGGGCATCGCCTCCACCATCGTGGGCGTGGTGTCTTTTTTCATTCTCCAGGACTTCCCCGACACCGCACGCTTCCTCACCGAGCCCGAACGCACCGTTGTCATCTCCCGACTTCAGAAAGACGGTATGTTCTCCGCAGGCGGTGAAGAAGCCAAGTGGAAGTACATCTGGAAGAGTATTACAGACTGGAAGACGTGGGTCGGGAGTGCGTGTCTTAAGCCCCATCCTCAGCGTAATGAATAAATCTCATGCTGAGCTACTTAACCTTGACAGTGATGCTTTATACTGGCGCCAACGGCCCTCTTTACGGGTTCTCTCTTTTCTTGCCGAGCATAATAAACGAACTCGGCAAGCATGTTTCCATATATTTTATGCTTAACTCATTAATTAAACTGCTTTACACAGGCTTCGAAGCAACGCCTGCGAACCTACTGACCGTCCCAGTTTATGTGGTCGCATGCATATTTACCTGCACTGTCGGTTTCCTTGCTGATAGAATCGGTAGACGCGGATATTTTACGCTGTGAGCGTTCAAATCTATTCCTTTGCTTATTTTAGACTGGCTCCTCACCAGAGATTTGAATCATGATGCAGTGGCTGCTACCTCATTGGTGAGCATATCATGAGCAGTATCATTTAGGGGAAAAATAGCTCATCTATGATCCTTCAGCATTGACGGGATACATCATACTTATATCCTCAAAGAAAGCCGCTCTGTCGTACTTTGCTGTTTACCTAGCTGCTTGGTGGGTTTACCTTACTCAAATCATTTGACTCATTCTCACCTTCAATTTTCGTAAAGTGGAATATATCCTCTGATTCGTGAGTATCTTTCCTTCTGCTACAATGCATGGCTTATGTTGACTATGGAATGACTCTAGCAAATATCATGTATGTCCAAGCGTATTCTTCTCAGGTTCCCCAAGTTCTGAATCGCAGGCAAGCGCATGGGTCTCGAACAATGTAGAGGGCTCGTATAAGCGAAGTGTAGCCCTAGGATGGGTCATCGGATTGTAAGTGAAAAACAAAGTGCAATTTCAGAAGTGCAATGGAGCTCATGCTATGTACCTTTTTCAATCAGCGGCAATATCAACGGCGCTGCAACCTCCAATGTGGTTCGTACTTTAGTACCGCTGTCTGCTTTACCAACTGCAACTAAATCTTATTATTTCTTCTTTTCTCTGTCAGTACCGTGCCCGCGATGCACCCCGCTACGTACTCGGGCATGGGATCGTCATCCTGTACATCGGGCTTGGCTTCGTCGCCGCCAACGTATTTCTCTTCTTCCTGCGCAGGGAGAACGCACGTCGTGCGCGCGGGGAGAGAGACGAGATAATCGTCGGCGTTAACGATGGCAAACCCGGTTTGAATTCGAAGAACGGCTGCTATGAGAGTTTGGATGAAGTGAAAAGGGACAAGGGCGATGAATGGAGTGGATACAGATATACGCTGTGAGGAAGCTTGTAAACTGTAACATCTAAACTGTTTGTATGTGATACCGGGGGAATAGGGGGGGGGGGGGGGGGGGGGGGTTGGTTATTACAGCTTGAGAAGTGTCATCTACATTGATCTACATTGTCCAACTTACAAAGAAGAAGAAAAAAGTGTCGAGTTCTGCAGATTTCATTAAAAACGAAAAGCATCATGTACATGGGTGACAGGCAAATCGAACACCTCTGAGTCTGCGGAAAGGACAACGCTGCGCATCACAAATCTTATCGCATCCTTCTCCATCGGCACCTCCACCAGCGTCTCGTGCCTGCGAGTCCGAGGTGCATGTCCTATCCTGGGATGGCCGCATCAAAGTCGACCTTTGAGAGTATAGCACGAAACGGTGCGTTCCCTGGTGGTAGATGACTTGGATGAGGTTGTCAAGCAGACCGAGTGCACCGAACGTTCTAATGATGTTATGCTTGAGCTGCTGTACCAAGCCAGGCAGGTCAAGAATGGTGTAAGACGAAAATATATGGTCATCAAACGAAGACGCGCGCAATGCAAAGGACGCAAAAAGTCATTTCTCCGAATACTTATAATTGTTATTCAGCAAGACTCTAGTTTTAATTTATAACGAATTGCTTGGCTCGTCCAACATATGCAATCGCTGCACGATTGGGAAAGAACCGGTCTTAAGTCAATGTCATGCCCATCCCATTGTCCAGTGTTTTCCGGGTCCTTAAATTCAGTGTGCAATTGTTCTCGAAAGGAAACTCATGAGCTTGAAGAAAGTCGTCCGAGGACGGTCTCTCATTGATATAAAGCTCTCCGAAACGTCTCATGAGATTTCGTGATGTTCCGTCAAATCACTAATGAGTTGTTTAGGAGGGAAATTCTGCAGCGGCTCGCTATATTAAGAGGGTTATTCAAGATAGCGACTTTAATCAGTGAGGAAAAAAACTCACGTCCGCATGTCCCAAACGTCCTCGCTGCTTTTCGCCAGGCGGCGCGTCGCCCACCACTCCGCTCTACGCCTGATCCACGCCTCGCGCTTCTCGTCCTGGTCGAGTGACTTCAGGCTCATGCAGAATTTGAAGTCCCCCATCTTTCGCCCACAGACGGCTTGCCCACCGTACCTATAGAGTGACTTCAACTGGAAGCCGAAAGCTGCGAGAGGAACACACATATCAAAGCTGTGTCGACATGATTCGTCTTGGCTTGCTCACCATTGCAGGAAAGAAAATCATCAAGGAGGCTCATGCATCCTGGTATCTGCTCCGGTGTTGGGTGAATGACCTGCAGTCGACGCGTCTCTTGCTCTACAGCAGTTTTGAAGTCCATAACGGTGTGCCACATTTGGCCGAAATTGGATGTTAGGAATATTTGAAACAAGAAAATATTCACAAAAGTGAACTGGATGACAGGCGAATCGAACACCTGACCTCATGCATGCGAAGCAAGCGCTCTACCAACTGAGCTAGACACCCGTCTTTTTAAGTTTGGACTTTTTCTCTCACTCTAGGTCTGTCTTTTCATGTTTACAAAGAGCGTGGGAACGTGTCTTCCGACATGCCGGTTACATAACTGCATGTTAAGTCATCATTTTTTTCACGCGAAGTGTGGCTAGAACTGAAATGAAAACAGGCCACTAGACTGCGGGTCGACATATCGGTTGGCTCAACTTGAATGAAACAATTCATTACTCACCCTTTCTACACGTATGAAGCAGCACGCTGAGAGCGGATTGGAAAGTCACGTGACTGTGTCTGATGCTGGATGGTTCCTCTTCAAAACCAGGCCGATGGAGTATTATCATCGCGCACTTCTTTCCGGACGATTTCAACAGAGTGATTGGTACGATGTGACTCAGGGCCGAAACAAGAATCAATTCTGTTCAGTGTCTCGTTCCTAGCCTTTGCTTTTTGCCTTATTACTCCTTTTATATTAAAGTGGGCAGGTATCTATCTAAGAGTGCTGTACGCTATTTTATTCTTGATTTAAATTACAGTAGAAAGTAGTACCACATAGCAGCTGGAATATAAAAAAGAAAAGAGCAATGAGGGAGGTATAATAGCAGAATTGTCCAATATAGACAGAGTTTGAGCAAAGAAGAGTAGAGCAAGTAGAGTCATTATAAAGAATGATGTAGACGGCAAGGCATGCACAAAGTAAAGCTACGCATGCTTGAAAAGCAATGTCATTATGGCGGATAGGTTCGCATGTGTGTTCCTTTGAGATGCGATTCCAAGTCGGATTTGTGGCATATGTGGCGCCAGGGTATCGAGTGAAGCTATTAGATCGCGTGTTGGACTCCGTAAGTGATCGCAGGTCTTCTTCGGACATTCTAGGTCAGGAAGAAGCAAGTTCAGTCAGAGGATGTGCGGTTGGAGTGAAAGGAGACTGCATACCTTGTGAGCGGGCAACAACATCCTTTGCAATTCGCTTTCAGCTTCACCGGGTTCTTATATGCATTGAGAAATGGACTAACGACGAAAACGTCCGCCCGAGTGCCACATCCATTGTTTAAATAGAAAGGAGACCATGTTACCGTGATTGTCCCTTTATCGAGATGTGGCACTCATGTCTAAGCAAATATAAAAAAAGATAGAAAGAGAGAATTCAAGAATAGGCTAGTGGAGGTTCCAGAGCATACGAGCACAACTGGGCTGATCGAAAGTATGTGCTCGGAAATTGGTACAGGTTTGTATTTTGTTCTCAATTCCCGTCCAAAAAAAAAAAAACAGGATTTGAATGTTACGGAACACGGTTTTTTATACAAAATGCAAATGAAAAGTTTATGAGCTTTGAACTTTTGGTGTAGAACCTTATTTCTCAAACACAAACAACCGAGGCAGATTTGAATCTGTGAATGAAAGCTAGAAAGTCTAAATCTGACCGTACGCACGTCTGTACTCATTGATTCCTCCAAAGTCAAATCTCAATCTCTGGAGCCCAAGAGCTTCAAAGAGGAGGAATATATATCAAGGACGCTATAGGCAAAGTGTCGAGGTAACTAGACGTATTCAAGAGAGATATCAGCTTTCGAACCAAGCATTGATCATGTTCCACACTTCCAAAGTGTACTTAGTGACTTCTATACCTGTTCGAGCGTGAGTACACAAGGCATGGATAAAATGAAGAGAATGCATCATGGGAAACTACCAGACCTTCGTTCAAGTAGCGCTTCGACAAATCATCTCCACGTTAAAGTGAGCTCGACCTATGTATAAAGACAATCAATAAATTGTACATCAGGACTGCTTGAAGTCTATAAGAATCGACGTACCTTAGACACTTCCTTTCTTATAGCTGATTCGATTTTTGACTTTGTTTCCTCCCAATTGAGAAGTGCCCTGTTCTTGCAATGATCGCAGCCACTTGTTGTGAGATGGGGTGCGATAGTTGCCAATGCGATGATTTCATTCGATAAAGGAGCAATCTTGAGTGCGTCAGTTAAGACGCTTCTCGAGCTTTGCCACCATTTGTGAGTCAAGTACGGTATAGATTTGCCATCCGTCCACTCGTACGGCTCCGTCGCGCCGCTCAGACATGGATGGTTGGAGGAGGATAAGTTGACCAGAGCTGTGTGCAGAAATTCTGCCTTCCGGAAAAGTGAAACAACAGCATCGGAAACCTTCTTGTGGTAATCGAGCAGATAATAATAGTCCATTCCAGACAGGAGAGCAAGCTGGGGCACAGCTGGACCTGGGGAAGGTAGTTTGAGATATTCCTTCGCCGCGAAGCGCGCCTCGTCATCCAGCTTGAATTGACATGCTATCGCGTACGCAGCAACAGCATCGCCACTGCATGAGGCAAGGTGCTTTCGTAGGCATACGCGAGTATAACTAATGGCGACGTCGATGTCGTACTTCAGGGCAGCACCGAGTACATCGCCTATTAAGGCTATGTCCTGCTGATGTAGTCGGGGAGATTCGACGGGATAGCATATTCGCAGGAGCGGATCAAGGACAACGCTGGACTCGGTGATCGAGACGATAGGAATAGATTCAGATCCCATTGGTGATAGCGAAGTTCCTCGTCGATCAGATGAACCTGGCTGGGGCAACGTGAACATATCCTTGAAGAAGGGCGAGGACAGCGCGAGTACGACTTTCATCACTCTGAAGTCCATCTCATCAGAGGTTCGGAGAATGAGATCGGCGTCGGGGTTGTCGAAGGGAGATGACGCCTGACGCAGGGTAGATTCCGATACGCCATCGAATTCGCTGATAGGTGAAGGTGGTAAAGCTAGACTTGCAGCCGAATCCATTCTACAGACAGTGTTACTGGTAGCTCTTGGATCGTACTCATCATCATCATCCGCAAACTTACAGTTTTAAATGACTTCGGAGAGAAGCTTCGCCCTTAGCTGTCGCCGTTGAAGTGGTAGATTTGATATGCAACCAGTCTGATCTCGCGTCATGATAACGCTCGCGAGACGCGACGAACAACAAATATTCACAAACAACATCCCGAGGCAATCGTGTTTTGCTTTGTTCGATAGAGCAGAAGTATCTACAAAACAATAGTATTACTGTAGATAACGGGAAGGAAACAGCCACTCAATCAATCACTGCTTCCAAGGGAACGGGTACAGGTATATGACACAAAAACTATAAACCTGGTAGCGCCAAAACTGTGGCGGCTCTGCAAGAAACAACATAAAACATTTACCAAAAAGTTCCGAAAAACAGCATTTTGGCATGCAGCAAGTCACGATAGATAAAAGTGAAATAAATAAAAATTGTGCCACGTTATGGGGTATCATCCACTGATCCGAGAGTAAGACGCTCCTGCACAAGTTGCGCAACAACTGTTCCGTTGAGCGGTATAGCGTTGCCCTGAAACCCATCTGGGTACTTGGGGAAGCGGGGAACGTTCGGGCGCGTGAATGTCCTACACAGCATATGTCTATAAGCATTTGAAAGTAAATGAAAGCAAATGAAAACATACACGTTATCCCAGACACCGTAATGCACCATGCCAAGAGCGCGGGTGGTATACTCGTAGTCGAATGCAATTCCATTGGGTATGAAAAACTCAATTACCGTCGAGCAAGGGGTAGGTCGCATCCAGACTAACGAAGTCAGTCCGTTTCCGTGTATACCCATCATGATCTGTGCAAATTGTTTTGTCAAAGCACGGTTCTCTATTATCGAAGTGAAAAAAAAA
Organism: Phellopilus nigrolimitatus; assembly: GCA_021029095.1. Classification (NCBI taxonomy): domain Eukaryota; kingdom Fungi; phylum Basidiomycota; class Agaricomycetes; order Hymenochaetales; family Hymenochaetaceae; genus Phellopilus; species Phellopilus nigrolimitatus. Next base: position 284,547 of record JAJOHG010000032.1, on the reverse strand, counting down.
GCATACAGTTGTGCGCCCTGCGAGATGGAATTGCTCCGCCCTTGACAATTTGTCCATGCTCACCACATTCACCTCGTAGCCATACCTGTCCCGAAGCCCGTACAACTCCTCCACGAGCTTCTCATGATCGGCCTGTCGTAACATCCTGCGACCCCAATCCTGGCGAGAAATGTACGTGATGACAGGCTTCTGGTTCTCTGCAGCGGATCCCGGGTCCGGGCCCACGATCCATTCCGCGGGGAGCCCGCTAAATTCGAGCACGCTTTTCCGGATCGGCGCCCACCAGCTCGGGCTGCCGCGCAACTCAAACGCGTTGCTCGCCGTGCGCCAGGTCGCCTTGAACGGATCACCCTCAGCCGCAGCCGCGCGGTCAGCAAGTATGACGCGGTCGAACACAAACGGCACCTGCATCGACGCGCGGTCCGCCCAGTCGTCCGTGAACTCCATCCCGAGCGACGGGAACGCACCTCGCAAGATCCACTCGTTCATAGCCGCGTAGTCGCGCCATTGCGTGCTGTCGATATGTGAAAAGAGCATGCGCCTCGGAGTGGGAAGTGTCGTATGCCCATCAGGCGTGATAAATGTGTCAAGTGACGCGTACGTGCGCCAGAGTCCGAAAAGCAGCTCTGCAGCCCAATGGCTAGCAGAAGTAAGTATCCATAGGAATCAAGCCTCGAAGACGTGCTCACTAATAATGACTGATGAATTGGTTTGGGTCGTTAATAAAAAAGCTCACGCCATCCAAACGAGTCGCGGCGTGCGTTCCAAAAAGGTGTTGGGCCTCTTCTGGAGTGACTATCCGCATGTCCTTGTCGGATGGACGTCGTTTCCGAACCTCTTCTTCGCCGTTGTGAATTCCATAACCCGACGAAATCAAGAGCCTGCGCTCGGGGACGTTCTCTGGGGTTGAAGTGACAACGAAAAGAGTTCCGTTAATCGCATATAACCTGTCAAAAATTGTCCATCCTGGCAAAATGTCAGTATTAAGCTGAACTTTGACAGGAATGGAGAGAAGTTGAAGGCCAAGACAGAATATCAGATGCTATGCCCAAGTTATCAGCAGCTAGCTTCCCCTCTTTTCGACCAATTTCGACGCAAAATTCAAATTCCTTACAAACTATTACGAAAACTCACCAGGAACATGAGCGACGATTTTCGTCTCTGGTACACTGGTAGAAACTGTCCAAGAAAGCATCGCTTCCGGGTAGGTTCCAAGAATACTATTTCTCGACCCATCCTTCTGCTTCTCGGTTTTCACAACGGTATCGACGCGTTCGACTGAGCTAGAAGAGCCGATAAGGTCTGACGTTGTCAAATATAGCAGTGCGAAGAGCAAGGCAGAAAGAAGAAGCAGTTCGCGACGCGTAAAGTCAAATGCGGAGAGTTTTCTCATAGCTGGAGATGGGATTGCAGAACGGGGAGGCTCGAGCGGGAAGTAGCAACGGATGCGGGTGATAAGGGAAGGCCATTGACTTGGTCCTGCTGTTGAACGGGTCGTCATTGCCGTGGGACACCGTGTCGCAGATTATGTGTTCGGTAAAGTGCACGTGCTGATCCTTCTTCATGACCCTAACGGAACACAGACGCGAAAGACAAACATGTTACATTTGTATAAATTCTGCAAAAATGAAGACCAAGAACACAAAAGATCATCAGCGTCAAGTATAAAGGTTCTCTATCTGCGTCGATCGCCGTTTTAGACTATAGACGATCTCGAGGCTTGGCATCATGAACAGGGAAGGATAGGTCTAATTTCTGATTCTGAAAGAAAGCTCGGCATCTCGTGTGAAAGGCGGCCCCGCATTCCTGTGCCATGATTTACCAAGGTAACACAAGCTCAATCTTCAAGATTAAAGACTGTTAACTACATGTCAACACAATTCGATGAGTAGGCCTACCTCCGACGCAGCTTTTTCTATCTCGTTCCTGACGATAGCCACCAACCGAGTGCTGGTTCCCTTCAGCCGATCTACACAATCACTGCAAACCTTCGTTTGGACGGAAGACCATAGTATTTCATGTGTGAAATTGCTTTCCGACAGCGGACCGTCATCTTTTATTTTTGGATTGTCGGACATGTCTGGGCAAGCCGCTTTCCACGTTCCTCGGAAAGAACAGTAGCCATAAGGATACGTCCTTTTGCACTCGATGATACTTTGAGCCTCGGGTGGCAATGTATGAAAGGGATCGGTGAAAATGCTTCTTATACGTTCTCGAGTTTTTTGATGATATTCGAGAAGTCGCATCACTGCTTTTCCGGAAATCTCTTCAAGTTCGGGTATGTAAGGTCCTAAGAGGGGTCTTCGTAGCGTGTCAAAGGCGGCAGCACGCGCTATGTCCGCGTTACAATGAATGCATGCCATGACATACACCTCCAATGCATCCTTTCTTCTGCTCGCAGTTATTCTGAGAAGCGCCTGCCTGGCTTCTTGGATGACGATCGACATGTTGTATTTTTTTGCGGCTAGCAGGACATCGAACGCCAATCTTGCATCGCAGAGATTCGGCGACGCTATAGGATAAATGAATCGCAGCAGTGCAGTCCACGACGATGCTAGTTTCGGGAAGATCCACAACGGGTAGACTGATGGATGATAAGTTCTCGATGGGAGTCAAATCCGAGTGCGACGAGTGGGAAACGGGTGAAGGGGACATGTCGCATAAAATCTGGAGACGCGATTGCGAGGATCCCTTCCAAAACTCGAAACTCTGCGCCAGTCGCATGTACCGCAAAACAAGATCGGAGCGGGCGTCATCAATAAACGGCTCTGTGACGCAAAAAGACTCTCCAGCTCGACATATATGTGGATGTTTCGGACATTGCAACCTGCGATTCTTGATCCCGCATTTAATGCTTCGCGAGAAATAGACGATTGAGAGAGATGGGTAGGGTTCAAAGGGAAAAAGCACTGCGGCACGATGCACACATGAGGATTTGGAAGTATCCATTCTGAGTTTTAAAACAAGCGCTGAGGGCACCTACTCGAGGTATTTTTAGATTCAGTTCTCCCTCGTCCAGCGCGAAGCATGGAAAAATATTACAGTCAGTTACATAGAAGGTTTGTCTTTCAGAAAAAGGTTCGGTTCTACACGCCACCAAGTGAACGCAGATCATAATCGACAAGTGACTGGCGCTTCAAAGGAGAGTTTCTTTAGGCTTTCGAGTGCAGTGAAGAAAATATTACAGCCAATTACATAGAAGGAGCGTGGTTCAGAAAAGGGTTACGACAGAATTTGGTTTTATACGCCACCCAATTGCCAAAAAGGACGCAGATCATGATCGACAAGTGGCTGGCGCATCAAATTTAAAAGAGTTTATTTGAGAGCCTTTAATTGATGCTCTCAAGTGCAATTAAGTGTAAAAAAGCTCTTTGGATATATGCTTCTAGACATCCTCTAAATCTCTCCTTCTGACAGTTTCACTGCTCCCCTTTCACTTGCAACAAGTCTGCACACTAGATCGAGTGACACGAATTCTACGAAAAACATGTCCAAACATAAGCGGGAAAGGCTTCGGCATTTGAAGTAGCTAGGTCTACAAGTAATTTCGTAAATTTCATAATTCGGAGCATTCTTAATCTCTAATCGTACTACAGGATATTGCGAAGTGTCCAGCTCAAGTCGAAACGGGAGACGTTTCCAAATAGTTGTTTTCAGCCTTTTTTGTGTTCGAAAATGAGCCATTGCATCTATGCTTCGGGCAGTCTGTACCGTTCAACAGTTTTAGACGGGTGTCTTTTTACAAATCGCTTGAGAAATATGCACCGATTATACGAATATCGAACGGAGCCGCGTACGTATGTAAGACGTTAGTTCAAACGGCAGATTCTCGAAGACAGAGTGGTCCGTATCATATATGGCGCCAGCGAAGCGTTTGTAGTCAGCGAACTTGCCAGCGTGTCAGTTAGCTGAGGCAGATGTAACAAGAAACATTTCAAGCTCGATTTACTAAAACTTACTTGGAAAGGAAAGGAAAGGTACGGTTACTGTATGGTGCAAAGATTCGGCTTCAGCCGAGGACCGGCTCTTCGCTAAAGTTCATCAGCTGGACGTTGCTCACAACGACGACCAACGACCTTGACCCCGCGCTCGACGTCAGCCTCGCCATCAGCAACGGCGGCTCTCGCGCCCTCGCTCTATCCATTCTTTAACGATATCCCACATTCTTTACACCTGTCCTTCTTTTGGCTCCCCTGCCCTGCTCTTCTCTGCTGTATCGACGCAGTACGACCAAGAAAACAACAAAAACCCATCATCATTGTACACCACGCGCTGCCCAACATTAGTAATGGCGTCTCAAGACGGGCAACTTCAGAAACTGGCGCGCAGACAGCGGCACGCGGAGCGTCACCTGGGGAAGGGTCTGAAGGCGCGCTTTAGCCCGACCGCGGTATTCGGTCCTGATACGGGAACGGATCAGCCGACTGCCACGCCCCCCGATCCTGACCCGAAAACCTCTGCAACTGCTACAGGCACTACTGGTGAGTTAGGGAGTGCGATTGATGCTGCAGAAAAAAAAAGCTGACGACAACCAGCGACGACGGCTAAGACACCTAGCACGCCGGCAATTAAGCCCACGACGTCGTCTACTACTGTGACTTCGTCTACCTCGAAGATTCCGACCACTACGTCTACTTCGTCCACTCCGACGTCGACCAGTTCGACTACCCCAAGCACAACAAGCACAACAAGCACGAAGCCGACGACCTCTTCTACTCCAACCCCGACACCGACCCCCACGGTTAGCAATAATAAAATTTACGTTAAAAAGGGTTTTCTCATTCATATCTTCTAGACAACTGCTGTTAGCACCCCGACAACTAGCTTGCAACCGACGTCGAGTCGTGTTACAACGACCCTCAGCAGTTCCGTTGTGCCTACTCCAACCAGTAGTGTCGCTTCTGCTGCCTCTGCTACCCCGAGCACGACCGCTTCGTCTGGTATGAGCACTGCTGGCATCATTGGAATTGCAGCAGCAGGTATCGTTGGTGCCGCTGTCGTGGCTGGTATCGTTATGTTTTTCTGTGTGAGCGTCTTAATTTGACGAGGCAAGTCTTTCGCACTGAATATATCATGTAATTAGCGCCGTCGGAACCGCCGTGACGAGGACTTCGACCCAGCCGACTTCAAGCGCCAGTCTGAGACGCTCCAGGACGATCCGCCAGTATCTCTCCTTCGCGGACTAGCGACGCACGAGGCCCACGTCCCCCGACGATGATTGAACGTCGCAACATGGGCGGATTTGGTTCGCCATCTGCTGGGTACCAACCGGGTCTTCCATTCGGCGCTCCGGATAATGCGTATAATGACTTATACGCAGGCCTATCCATCATCGCCCTCGTTCGTTCCCGGCCAGTATATTCCATCACGCTCTCCAGCTCCGCCGGGTGCGCAGTATGCGAACGCTGCGCCATTTTTCAACCCATCGTTCCAGTCGCCAATGGGTTCGCCGGTGACTGTTGCGTCCTATGGTGGCGCTCAGTTCGACGCACACTGCAGGCTCATGCGTACGCCTTCGAATGCAACTGCGCCCATGGTTTCTCGCGGCAACTCGTTCGCACAGCCGCAGCACCCTGGCTCACTCCAGCCCGCCGAAGAGTCTGACTACGCGGACCTGAGCAGGGCGAGTGTTACGCCGTTCCAGGCGGCGCAGTACGCGGAGATATCTAAACAGCTGAACATCGCACCCCCGACGCCCTTGCACCAAGTCTCTGAGGTCAACGAGGCCGAAGAGTACGAGCACGTGGATAGGCAGAGGAAGCCTTCAATGGAGTCCTCGCCCTTCGACGATCCACGCGCCGGTAGCACTCGGAGCTCTGGAAATGTCGACGACGCCATGAAGTTCAACCCCTCGCGTCCATCCTCCGAGTTCCACCCGGCGAATTCGTTTGCGCACCCGGCTGACCCGTCCCCGCGCGTAGCATCGGTTCCGCCGACGCTCCCTGAGTTCGAGCCGACGGAGCGGGCGTTCTCACCCATCTTCCCTGTTGCGCCATCACCGCGCAAGCCTTCGTTCGACATGCCGAACCCGTACGCCGCGGAGGATGTGGCCGCGGAACATTCGTCGATCGGACGCGTCTCCCCCAAGGTCGATCTTCCTCCGCTGAGTCCAGTGTTGAGTACGCCGCAGCGCGCGCAATTTATGAACGGACTCGAGTCGGATGCGCATAACGGTCGTGAGACGCCCGTCGAGATCGGTTTCGTGGCGGAGAGCCCCAAGCTCTCTCAGGCCCCTTCCCCTGCCCCTGCCCCTGCCCCTGCGGCATCTGTCGCGCCTGCCAAGGACCAGGGTCAGGCTCCGGGACATAAGCGTCCCGACACAATGTACGACGATGAGGATGCGTACGGAGGATTCTGAGTGATTACCGAGAAGAACGAATTCCTCTCAGAGCGACCTTTTCCCGCTCCGTTGTGTGGGGAAAATCTTAAGCGCGTGTCAAGATTATTAAGATCGTGTTCACGTTGACAGTCATTGTGTGGACTGGCTCCTGACATTCCGGGTGTTATTCTTTCCAGGCGTTGAACGCTGAGTGCTGGTTGTGTTTTAAGTCTGCTTTCATTCATGCTCGTCCATCCATATTCGTCTGCGAGTTACATGCTCTCTTCCGCCATTTTTTCCTTTACCTTCCACCACCCAGACAGGCTGCGGGCCACCTCCCGCCGATACCCTTCGCTCCAAGCGTGCGTGTAGCCGCAGTGTGTTCAAATATACCTTCTGCTGTCGGTTCTAGAATATAAGCGAAGCAGTCTCGCTTTCTGCTCTGTTATTTGTCTCTTGCTACTTCAGAGCATGTGTCTTATCACGCAGGACGCGGTTTCAATTCAATGTTTCCATAAAATTGTTTTCTTGGTTTCAAGCGCAGTAATTTCCGAGTACCTGTTCGTATATGTTATGGTTGAAGTGCAGATATAAATTATTTGGGAATTGCAATCGACGATGTACTTTCCATCGACATGATAGTGGCGCATTTTGCATCAATTGAAAGGCAGCTGACCTGGCATCCTTTCCCAGCGCCCAGGAAACAGAATAGAAAGACCCTCCGGCAGGCCTGATCCGACAAAGTAGTAAGCTTTCCAGATGCTGCATCTCTGATGTCCCGGCCAGGCGAAGGAAAGAATTTATTGGTTCCATCCATCCTCATGACTACGCGAACCACGCGCTCGTTTTATAGGACGGGCGACTTGAACGCGTTCGCAGCTGACCCTACCTTGCAACCCAGACACTTCTCCCACCGACTTACATTTCGGTCGGTGTAAGACTTATAGGGAGAATGGCCAGGCTGTATATCTGCTCAGTATCAGTTCTGTATTTCGTTGCTCACGTCCACGATGTAGCCCTCGCCCAGGGGTCGGTCCAGAACGTCACGTTTCAAAACACGCGTAGAGAACTGGTGTACATACCCGAGCTCTGTGGAGCCACGGACGACGCAGACGATTGTGCGGGTGCGTGGTGAGCTTCAGAGTGCAGGTTTGAGTTAAGATTTAAGCTCCATTACTGACATAAGACACTTTCGAATGTTCTGCAGGACGGTCGTCGATCTTCCGGGATCATCGAACGGGTCCGTGAGTACCACTACTGGGCCTAGTCCACAGTTCGCAGACATCCTCCCGCAGGTGTTTTTCACATTTCGAGGTGCGTATGCTGCGTGCGTTTGGACCAAGGTTCATAATAATCCGTAGGCTTGGCACTGTTCGTCAAGACGTCCGACGTGTCTAACGCGACAGCCAACCTCACCGTTTCATTCCAACCGTCGGGCGGTCTTGAAAGCAGGGTCTTCGCCCCGTCGCGGGACTTCTGGTCGTTCGACGGCCTCGATGAGTCCCAGCTGATGACAGTTGCAGTCACCTTTCTTCCCGACTCGTCAACGGAAAGCCCGACGCACCTCGATATTGATTTTATCAAGATATCCGTATCGAACTCCAGGTGAGGCGTTTCAGATGTCTTCGCGAGTCTCACTAGTAACTCACTTCCTTTCTGTGTGTTCTAATTAGCGCGTCCTCATCGTTTCTGCCATCGCAAACTATACCAGCATCGGCATTCACCCCTACATTCGCGTCCACAGTAACACTGACATCTCCCAGCGGAACTAGCGAACCGTCACTCCGCCAACCGGTTAGTGACATAGTCGGCGAAACTTTCGCAGGTTTTTTCGCACTACTACTGTTCGGACTTGCGGTTCTCTTTCGGCGACGGCGCCGCCACAAGCGCGAACAGGAGCTCCGAGAGAAGAGGATGCGTGCACAGGCTGCTCAGCAGATTATAGCGGCTGCACCCCGAGTGGCGTGGTGGCGTGACATTCCTCGTCCGTCCACGGAACTCGAGCTCGGCAATAGCTGAGGTTGGACGTTAGTGCGCTGAGATGAGCGCTGGCATAGCTGTGCTGTAATCTCACTGACGTCTGATGTTGCGGTTATAATCAGCTTTCGTCCGCGATTGATGGCGGGATGATGGCGCACCATTTAGGGATCCTCTTCCGGAGTTAGTTAGGTGGGTCGCTTAGCGACACTGGCATCCCGTCTTCGGGATGGGCTCGTAGCCAACCGCCACTGGGATAATTACACTCCATGAATATCAGCACCTCCCATTTCCTGCACTGTAACGGCCGCATAGGTTGCCTAGAAGCGTATATTTGGGCTACACGATGAGCTTGCTGGGGTAGTAGTGCTCGCCATACATCTTCTCTGGAATACACCGTACATCGCGGGATGCTGCGAGCATCATCTTCTAGACCTGGCCACTCCCTCGCGCTAGACGTCGAGGGAAGTAGATAACCACTACAATGCAAATGCGACATTGAAGTTTACATACCTGGTGCGACAGACCAGACTACATTAGGTACGCCACAAGACCTTTCCGACTTTAGACCGAGCGCCGGTAGTGAATGACCTGCGATGTGCTAACGAGCAAGACTCCCTGGGGAAGTCTCGACGAAGGTAAATACGGCTCTGCCTGGCGGAACACCACCCCAGACCGCTCGCGGGCCAGCTGTCTGTCTCCTTCGCCTTCCGTCCCTCTTATATTAATTTTCGCGCTCGTCCTCGCTTGCAACTTGCGCACCGCTTGAAAACGCACATATTTCAGACCATTTCAAAGAAAGTAGAGCACGCTTAAACGTCCACGCCACCTAGGCGCTACAAGGGCGTAGTCTTTTGTACCACACTTGCGTTCGACTTCTCGTCCGAACGAGGCCCGCCATGTCCGGAAATACGTCGGGATCATCGTCTTCACTGTCTCTGCAGGCCAGCGCACTCTCCTCCCCCTCTCCCGCCACTTCCACATATCTTGCAGCTTTAGACGCCGCTTCGCACAGACACACCACCGTCGTCGCAGTGATCAGCGCGCTCGCGTCCTTGCTAGCATGCCTAATACTCTTCCTGCTCGCAGTATTATTTTGGCAGCGCCGGCGGCGTCGCCTGCACAACATGCAGCAGGCCGCAATTCGGCGGATGACGATCGTCGAGCCGCATTCGCGCTCTCCCTCCCCGCGCGCACGGCGAATGAGTCTCTTTGGGAGCGGCAGCATGGGGATGACGAACATGAATAAAAAGAACGACGCAGCGTGGACACAGATTCCCGAACTTGCTTACGACCGGCGGTGGGACAGAGTGGAGCGGGACAGGGAACGGGCGCAGGCCAAGATTGAGACGAGGAGCATGTACAGTTCTAAACAGAGTGACGCTGGCGACGGCGACCGAATGGTACTCGTCGACGGAAAGTATGTCCTGGCACTCGAAAGTGATGTCGGTCACAGCTGAAGCTAGAGAGAAAAGAACCCCGGCAACAAAGGGAGTGGAAGGGGAAATGGAGATGGCGAAATCAGCATCATATCTACGTACATTGATCGCGCACCTTCATCACACACTGGATTGTGGATGTCGACGTTTGAATTATTTGAATTATTTAATATCCTGATCTACACCTTGTTAATGGCCTATAATTGGTTTACCCTCTTCATATTGGTACCATTCTTGGCGCATATTTATTGTTTAACATATTGACTTCTTGCATCTTATATCTGGTCTTGCGTAGTTCAGACGTATACCCCATAGCTTTGACGACTCGCATGCTTCTCATCTTTATCCTGTCGAAGGTCAATGTTAGTTCCTTGTCTTGAATATTCGCGAAAGATTTGCAGGAAAAATACGGACAGATAAAGAAAAGGGGTGGTAGAAAAAAGAGGAATCAGTTTTGCGGCAGGAAGCCGTTTACCCGGATTCTCGTCCTCGCCCCAGCGCACACATCGCAAGCGAAGGGCCCGGGACTCTTAGAACAAGGATGAACTAGGTATTTCATCATAGGGGGAGGGGGACAAAAGGAATAAATGTGTTTGAAAAGGTGCTCACCCCACGAAAACTGACAAGGTGCTCTTTGGAGAGTGCATGTCGTAAAAATCCATTCAGTCATTCACGCCTCGGGTTTAGAATAAAATGTTAGCACTGTCACATTCATCTATTCATGCGTCGATGCTTGTAATAAACAGTAGCATTTAGATAGCCTTTGCCTTGACCAGCTCTAAGCATCCAATCAGTAAAACAGCGTGAAAAAAATAAATGATCGACACTCACGCTCCACCTCCGCAACCGCACCGGCGAGGATCTCGCGCTGGGTTTTCTCGTCACTGAGACCCTTCAGGACGGAGTCAATGACGGTCTTGGCAAGCTCCGCCTGCTCGCTCTCCTTCGCTTGCTGCTCGTAGCGGACCCAGCTGTCGAGAACAGTCTTGAGCTCGGACGCGAGTGCAACGCGCTGGCGCTGAACGAAGGCAGCGGATTCAAGCTGGGCAGTCTCCTTGGAGAGCGCAAAGAGGCCTTCGGTAATGGAGACGACGTCTTTCATCTGCTCAACAGACTGAATACGCTCCTTGACAGCCTCAGTGTGCTCCGCACGCGCGCCATTGAGAATGCCGCGAATCTTGGAAATGTGACCCTCCGCCCAGTTCTTGTACGGTTCACGGATGATCTGCATGAGGTGTAATCCGATGTTAGAAAGAGCTCGCTTCTACTTGTGAACCACAGGTTGGAGAGCACCAACGACGTACCTTGGCGATGTAGGTCGCGAGGATGGCGAAGCCAGCAAGGATAACAGTCTCCTCATTGACGACGTACAGCTCCTGGGAGATGGCAGCGGCCATAACGCCGGTTCCGAGGACGATGGTGCCAGTCTTAGAAACGATGCTCGAAGACGGGACGGAGTTAATGATGGCAGATGCGCGCTCAGAGGGTGGCTGGCGGTCGGAAGACATGTTTCGACTGTCCGACAATAATTGTTTATTTCCGGTCAGGATTTTTCCAATCATTAGCGCGTGGTGGAATGGACGCACGAAGAGATGGCCTTCGGGATGGCAGCTGCCGCCGTTGCAGGGCGCACTTTGCTCGCTATCATACGTTGTTAAGTTACTAAAATGACGACAAAATAACAATATGAACATACCAGCTGCGCGCAGCGATGAAACAGCAACTCTAGAGGCCATGGCAGACAGCGGACTCGACGTCGTCACGGGCGGTGTTTGTGCAGACGGCGAGTAAGTCCGACAAGCTCAAGTTTCTTCGCGAGTAAACATGTACAAATATCAAAGGTGGCGAATCGACCCGACTCTTCTCGGACTTCCCTTCGTCAGACAACTTTAGAAACTCCACCGCGGGCTTATACTGTCTGGCTGTTCAAAAAAATATGGACCGATTGAAGATATAATGGACATCCCTCGAGCACGTATAATTCTTAAACCCAGAGGCCAATGATTCCCGCAGCTCGAACACTCTAAGAAACCAATAGCTGATATATATGTCTGCCAAAGAAAAGGAATGAGGATGCAGCAAGCCCATATCTCGGCTGCTTTAGCTCCGTGGATTTTGTACCTTGGGCCAGATTCAGGTTTGTCCATGTTTTGTCGTTTTGTACCACGCGGGTTTATACAATTTCAGAATGAAAACCGGAAAGATGCAAAGCGAACGGACAAAGATATGAACAAGACATGAACAAGACATGAGAGCAAGCAAAGAAGCGGGTATACAGTGCATATGTGCAGTCCAGGGACATAGATTCAGTCAAGGAACACAGATGCAGGGAGAAAGACAGGTGATATGCAGACGATCCAAGAAGAAGGAAGTCCGTATAGTCCGCGGCGGGAGATGATGGAAAGGAAGGCAAGGAAATCAAGGCATTGTCAGTGTTATTCCTTCGCAGCAAAGCGACGAAGAGCCCACATTCCCGTCCTCCGGTCGATCAATGGGGTGATCCCACCCGCCCAGCCATGATGAAGATGCCCGGTTCTCAGGCACCGTATATAGCGACGGACCTGCGGGAGGAAGAAAAAAAGTAAGGTGAAGTACGGGAACAATCGCATAAGGAGAGTGCATACCTAACGCTGTGTGATCTGATGATCTGCTGCCAGAGGCATCCGATACGCAGACTCCAACGTCAAGATCGCAAGGGTGGCCCGCCCTCACGGCCTGTCAGTTGTCGACGCACAACCAGTCTGCCTCTGGCTACGCGCAAACTCAGACTTCAAGGACGCTGAAGCAGTGGCCAGCAGCCTCAGGCCCTCTCCGTCTTCGCATTCGCAACTTCTCTATCTGTTTATGACGACTGAGCACACGCAAAACGATAACATGACGAGGACGAGCTTATGTAATAAATATCAGAGACCAAACGGTCTTTCGGATACGAAGCAATATCTGTGGGAAAAGGGACGAGCTCGCAGAAGGACGAAGATTGCAATCCACGACTCAGCTAAAATCTTATGTTCGTTCCTTCGCGCTAGGCCCAAGCAACGAAGACCCGAGAGGCGGCCAACCCTCTCAGATCCCCGCCACCATCACCCTCGCGTCTGTCGCACGCCCAACGCGTCTCGCGATTCCGAAAAAAACGGGATCTTGCGAAACAAATCTAAAGGAAGAGGGACCGGAGTGCGGAAAGATTGACACTCCACGGTGACGACTTACCTGGAAATGCCGTACACCATACCTTCTCGCTAGAATCATGCGTCAGAAACCCGAAAACCGGCCAACCCCCTCAGATCGCCAAAGCCTTCATCCTCGACGTTGGCGTACGTTGACGCGTCTCACGATTGCTGGAAGGTGAGCTCACGGGCTTTACCCTTCAACCAAAGCAAGCCAAAAATCATGACTATCGGGCAATGGTGAACTTACCTCGTCAGTTAGGGGGATGTGATCTGGAACGAAATTCGTCTGCAGGCAAAATACCAAGCGCAAGAGTGGATGATATATAATGAACGACTTGCGGAAATTGTTTTTTCAGGCCATTCCTTCACGTCAGACCCAAGCAACAAAAAACTCGACAGGCGGTCCTCCCTCTCGAATTCTTCCAACATCGCCATTACGTCCATTGTACTCGAATGCTCTCACGAATGCAGAGAAGCCTCTTCTTGCAATCTCGTTATAAAACAAGTGAAATTCTTATGAGAAAGGATCGAAAAGGACGGCTCACCCAGAATTGCCAGCCAAACCTTCACGCTCGGGGCTCCCATATGAAATTTCAAGAAGAGGCACCTTCTCAAGATCTCTCCGGTATGACCGTCGCGTTCGTCGCGCGTCTTGTGCGTCCTGCGATTGCGTCCCATGAGATAGACTCGAAGCGAATCTGGGCGAAGAGGACCGAGCGCGCGAATGCGATAAATGCAAAAGGCGACTCACGTGGATATTCCAGACCATTCCCTCACGCTAGACTCAAGCGGCGGAGAGCCCGAGAGGCGGCCAACCCCCTCGAGTCCCGCCACTTTCGTCATCACGTCCGATGCACGTCCGAGATGTCTTGCGAATCCAAAAGTTGATCCCGGTGCTGGAACTATTATCAGGCAATGGATGAACTTACCTTCTGAGTTGCAAAGATTGGAGCCACTCCGAAACGCAACGAAAATATCTGTGGAGAGAATGCCAAGCTCGCGAAAATTATATTATAATTGACACACCCACCGAAATTTCTCTAAACAGTCTCAGCGTACAACGAAGTGAAATCATCAGAGGATGATTTAAGTGGAAGACTCGCCTGGAGGTGCCAACCGGTCCTCCACGCTTAGTGCAGACAGGTGGGGTTTCGAGAAGAGGCACCTTCTCTAGACCTTCCCAGCTTCACCGTCACGTTCGTCGCACGCCTTGTGCATCTGGCGATTGCATCTTACGAATCAGACTCGATACGAATCTGCGGGAAGAGGACCAAGTACGCGTGAATGCAATAAATGCAAGATATGGCTCACGTGGGTATCTCAGACCGTTCTCTCGCGCTAGGCTCAAGCAACGAAGAACCCGAGAGGCGGCCAACCCTCTCAAGCCCCCGTCACCATCACCTCCGCGTGCGTCGCACGCCCAACGCGTCTTGCGATTGCTGGAGATTGTCTTTACAGTCTTGGCCCTGCAAACAGAAAACAAAATAAAGAACATGATTGTCGGACAATGGTAAAACTACTCGTCAATTGCTGGGCTATGACCTAGATCAGAACGTAATGAAACGCATCTGTGCCGAAATTACCGAGCGCACAAGTGGACGATACATAACGAATGACTTGCCGAACTTGCTCAAGACCATTTCCTTACGCTTAACGCGAGCAACTCTCGGCTTCCCTCCCTACGTCTACTTTTTCCGCCATCGCCATCAGGTCCATCGCATGCCCGCAGTGTCTCACGAATTCACAGAAGCCGCTTTCTAAGCTTTCGGTTTACAACAAAATGAAATCCATAGAAAAGGAGACGAAGCCGACGACACACCTGGAATTACCAACCAACCTTCCACGTTTGGTGCTCCCAGAAGAATCTTCAAGAAGAGGCACCTTGTCGAGATCTCTCCAGCAGGACCGTCGCGTTCGTCGCACGCCCTGTGCGTCTGGCTATTGCGTCCTACAGAATAGGCTCGAAGCGGATCTGGGCGAAGAGGACCAAGCGCGCGAATTCGACAAATGCAAGAGATGACTCACGTGGATATTCCAGACATTCCCTCACGCTAACCCCCTCAAGTCCCGCCACTCTCGCCATCGCGTCCGACGCACGTCCAAGACGTCTCGCGAATCTAACGAAATCCTTCTCGGATCTGGAAAGCAAAATGAGCCTGCTGTTAGGCAATGGATGAACTTACTCTCAGCTGCACATATGAGAACCACTCCGAAACGTGGCGGAAGTATCTATGAAGAAAATGCCAAGCGCGCGAAGGTGATTTTATAATTGACAGACCCACCGGAATTGTTTCAAGCAGTCTCCGCGTACAACGAGATCACCTGTGGAAAGGATGGAAGTAGAAGACTCACTTGAAAGAGCGTCAACCGATCCTCTACGCTCAGTGCAGACAGGTGGGGCTTCGAGAAGAGGCACCTTCTTTCGACCTTCCCCAGACTGACCGTCGCGTTCGTCGCACGCCTTGTGCGTCTCGCGATTGCGCCCTACGAATTAGGCTCGATACGGATCTGCAGGAAGAGGACCAAGCTGCGAATGCGATAAATGTAAAAGACGGCTCACGTGGATATTCCAGACCGTATCCTTCATGCTAGACTCAAGCAGCAGAGAACCTGAGAGGCGGCCAACCCCCTCAGTCCCCACCGCCATCGCTATCGCATCCGTTGCACGTCCGAAGCGTCTTGCAATATCAGGGATTCTTCATAATCTCAATTCTAAAGACGAGAATAAGCCTACTGTCAGACAAAGGGTGAGCTTACTTCTTTGACTTCGGATATGAAGGCCATTCTGAAAGCATCTGTGGAGAGTGTGGATCTCGGGAACGTAAAACTATAATTGACGATTCACATGCTAAACTCAGATAAGCTCGGTATACAAACAGGTTAAATTACGAAAGCAAGGGACCGAAGTGAACGACTCATCTGGAAGTGCTAGCCAATCCCTCGCGCTTGGTGCAAGCAGGTGAGATCTCGGGAAGAGGCACCTTCTCGAAACCTCTCTGACATGCCCATCGTGTTCGTCGCACGCCTTTCGCGTCTCGCGATTGCGTTCTACCAGATAGGCTCATAGTAAATCTATGGGAAGAAGACCGAGCACGCGAAGTTGATAGACCCAAGATGACTCACGTGCATTTTTAGATTTTTCTCTTATAAACCCAGATACTGGGTAACCATACTTCGTCAACTGCAAAGTACCTGTGGAGAGAACGCCAAGCGCGTGAAGGTGATATATATCAATCATAATAGACAGACCCACCGAAATTCTTTCAAGCAGTCTCCGAGAGCAACGGAATGAAATTATCTATGGAAGGGATTGAAGCGGAAGGCTCACCTAGAAGTGTCAACCTATCCTTCGCGTTTGGTACTCCCGGATGAGACTTCAAGAAGAGGCACCTTCTCGAGGTTTCTCCAGTACGGCCGTCGCGTTCGTCGCACGCCCTGTGCGTCTCGCGATTGCGTCCTACGGAATAGGATTGAAGCGAATCTAGGCGAAGAGGACCAAACGAGCGAATGCGACAAATGCAAGAGATGGCTCACGTGAATATTCTAGACCATTCCCTCACGCTAGACTCAAGCAGCAGAGAACCTGAGAGGCGGCCAACCCCCGCAAGTCCCCACTGCCATCGCCATCGCGTCCGACGCACGTCTTAAACGTCTCGCGAATACCAAGGGTTCACTTCATGATCTCAATCCTAGAAACGAAAGTAAGTCCACTGTCCGACGAAGGGTGAACTTACCTCTGTGGCTTCGAAGTGAGGGACATTCTAAAGGCTTCTGTGGTAAGAATATGAATCCCTGGAAGGTAATATTATAAGTGACGACTCACAAAATAACTTCAGGCAGACTCGGTTCACAAACAGGTCAAATTACAAGAGAAATGAAGGATGGAATTGAACGACTCATCTGGAAGTGTTAGCCAATCCCTCACGCTTGGTGCAAGCAGGTGAGATTTCGGGAAGAGGCACCTTCTCGAAACCTCTCTGATGTGCCCTTTGCGTCCGTCGCACGCTTTGCGCGTCTCGCGATTGCGTCCTGTCAAATGCTCGCGAAAATAATCTGGATGGAGAGGGCCGAGCGTACAAATGCTATAAATGCAAGATGACTCACATGCATGTTTTAGACCGTTCCTTCACGCTAAGCGCAAGCGGCGGAGGACTTAAGAGGCTACTGTCGGATACTTCGTCTACTGCGGAGTATCTATGGGGAGAATGCCAAGCGCGTGAAGGTAATGTTTTAATTGACAGACCCACCGAAATTCTTTCAAGCAGTCTCCGCAAGTAATGGTGGAATTACCTGTGGAAGGAATGGAAGCGAAAGACTCACCTAGAGCTGTCTGCCGATCTCCATGCTTGAGTCAGACAGGTGGGGTTTCGAGAAGAGGCACCTTCTCTGGACCTTCTCCCGACTGACCGTCGCGTTCGTCGCACGCTCTGTGCGTCTCGCGATTGTGCCCCTACGAAACAGGCCCATCTGCAGGAAGAAGACAAAGCGCGCGAATGCGATTAATGCAAAAGACGACTCACGTGAATGTCTCAATACCATTTCTTCACGCTAGACTCGAGCGGCGGAGAAACTGTCAGATATTGGATGAACTTACTTCGTCAACTTGAAGCCATTTCGAGGCGTAACCAGACTATCTGTGGGGAGAATGCCAAGCGCGTCAATGCGACATGATAATCGATGACCCACCGAAATTGTTTCAAGCAGTCTCTTCATGCAACGAATTGAAAATGTTAGGAGAAAGAATCGAATTGGAGGACTCACCTGGAAGAGCCTACCGACCCTCCATGCTCGGTCAAGCCGGTGGGGTCCGAGAAGAGGCACCTTCTCGAGACCTCCCCAGCGTAACCGTCATGTCCGTCGCACGCCTTATGCGTCTTGCGATTGCCGAAGTTCTGCCCGGGAAGAGAAACGAGCGCAGTAATACGGCAAATGCATAGAGGACTCACATGACTGTCTCAATCCACTCCTCCACGCTAGACTCAAGCAACAAAAAACACGAGAGGCGGCCAACCCCCTCGAGCTTTTGTCACCGTCGCCGTCGCGTTCGTCGCAAGCCCGAAGCGTTTCGCGAATGCAGGGGTGCCGTGTCTCATAGTCTGTGTATGCAAGAAAGTGAAATCCGTAAAGAAGAAATAAACATTAATAACTCGTCTGGAAGTGTCAGCCGGTCCTTCACGCTTGGTAAAGCAAGCGAGATCTAGAGAAGAGGCACCTTCTCCAAACCTCTCCGACTTTGCCGTTGCGTCCGTCGCACGCCCTAGGCGTCTTGCGAGTGCAGGCATGTTTCACCTACGCGCCTCGATGCATGCTGAGTCGTTGCATTGCAATCCTAAAGATAAAATCTCAGTGCCAAGATAATACGAAGTATAGCGAGCAACTCATCTTAATGACGGTAAAACATCGAGAGGACTCGGCCCTCTTTATTAGAGCAGGTTGACTGCACGGCTGCGGATGGCATTGTTGTTCTGCGCGTCCTCGAGGGATATGACCGTCGACTAGCTGAGTTCGATGTGCGTGAGCTGCTCGGGGATGAGGAGAGCGGCAGGGTGACGAACGATAGCCTCGGACTAGCGGGCTTCCTCGAGCATGATCAGAGACATAGTCTTCGCCAAGCATCAAGCGTGGACTGACGTACATGGTAGTGTCCTAGGATGAGTGCAGACGAGGTCGCGTTTAGGTGGCGTGGCCTCTGAGGCGGGGCTGGACGGTGTCGTCGGCACCGTAGAGCGGAGGCTGACGACGAGCTTGGCGAGAGGAACAGTAGGGACGAGGTAATAGTATGAGACATGATGGTATGGTATGGGTGGTATCGGGAGTGCATGTGTAGGTGCGATGGTGGTGGTAGTTAGCAAAGAGCAGCTGGAGACGGAGGGCAGTCTGACCCAGAATTTATGTGTTTTCGCGCTTGTTTTGATTTGTTTTCTTTGAAAACAGAAGCAAACACACTTCGCCAGACATGCCTTGCTTTATCCAGCTATTTTTTGAGCTGCGTCAGCTTGCAACTATCTGATTTAGGGAAGACCGTTGCAGTTCAAACCAGAGGCAGTATAAGCACGGAAAAGAAGGGCCTAGATCGAGCTGAGAATAACGCAACTATTTCCACAGTACCATATTATTTAACTGTGATTGAGTCTTTCGAATCCACAAACTTTTGATATCTCCTCGAAGTGAAGTAATTTCAAGACGTCGATGGCGCTGAGAGGAGGCGACGGTAGCGTCAGCCACCGTCGATCATGATTTGCGCCTGCTTAAGGATTTAGGTGGCGGTGTTCGCTTGGTCATACTTAGCGCCAGTCCATGACTAATTGCCTCGTTTCATGTTCGTTCTTCTGCCACACCATCGATTGCAACCAAAGAAGCTGAGGAGAATGAAGGCAGGTTATCTCAGCTAGGAAGCATGTACGGAAGCTGCTCTTCTGCGGCTCAAGAGAGAATACTTGTGAAGACTCTGCTAAAGTTTCTGGTAGACCTTCAAGTCAGACTTGCTTCTGGCTAGTATCTCGGATCTCCGAAGCTCTCCGAGTAATTATCTTACAAAGCCTCGTTGACTTCTGAGTAAGTCAATATGAGTTCTAAGCAGGAAAGGACGTCGTTTGTACACGACGGCTGAAACGAAGCGTGTTTGTGTCAAAGACGTTGACTGTTCAATTTACTCGGTCCAAATTTGGTGTAGTATAAAAGGCGCAAGTTTCTGGAGGTCGAGAGCAAGTCACAGATACATCAATCCCCCCACGTCATGACAAAAATATTCATTATCGGCGCAACAGGCTATATTGGAGGTACGCAGTGCTCCTCTCGAGGTTTGAACCAAGCCTAACATCTATTGACAGGTCCTCTCCTCGCCGCACTCAAGAGGAAATATCCTGATTTCAGTTACACTGCCCTTGTCCGCTCCGAATCTTACATCGAAGCCATCAATGCCGCTGGAGCCACGGTAATCCAGGGATCCTTCGCAGATGTCGAGATTATTTCCCAACAATCCGAGCAAGCAGACGTTGTCGTCAACGTGGGAGATTGTGATGATGTGGAACTCACGCTCGCCATTCTTAAGGGGCTGAGGGCGAAGCAGACAAAGGGACTCGGTGTTGGTACTTTGTTGCACACAAGCGGCACAGGCATTTTCATGGACGAGAACTCGGTGAAGTTTGATTCGAATGCCAAAATCTGGACGGTAAGTAAGCTCATTTCCTACCTCATTTGTCATTTGCTGAGACTTTCACGCAGGACTCGGAGGAGGATATGAAGTTGCTTACACCATCGATGCTACATGGCCCGGCGGATGTTGCGTACGAAAGTCATCTCTTCCTTTGACATTTTGACGTTCAATGGTCGTTCGGCAGAATTTTCAAGGCAGGTGGAGAGGGGTATGTCAACAATTTCACAGTCTGTCCGTCCGTCGTATATGGCACCGGAGATGGCCCCATTACTCGGACCCCACCTACGATTAGAGCTTTTACAAATCTAATGCTAAAACTTAAACATGGATTTGTCGTTGGGGATGGGAGCAACCGTGTTGGATGGGTACGCTTCAGTGTTGTAGCCTGACAGTCTCAAAGTTTGATTAACTTGTACAGATTAATATCAAGGATCTTATTACTGCATTCCTACTCGTTTTGGAGCGCGCGCTCGAGGCGAAATCTGTAGCGCTAACCTCGAGTCCATACTCTCGATTTTTCATTGCAAGCAGCGTGCAGAAGGACTGGAAGACAATGCTCTCGTACATCGCTGATGCTCTTTACAAACGGGGAAGGCTTGAATCTGCAGAAGCTGCAGGAAACGCCCGTGGAGGAGCTGGGATTCTATGGGAGGTAAGTCACAGACAAATCTCGGCATCATTTAATCTTGTTCCCGAAATTAATTTTCATTTCTAACAGAATTTCTGCCTCAAGCTTACTCGAACGACCGGAGCGCCTCAAAGGCTTGGGTTGGACGCCTAAGGAACCAGAGTTCGAGGAAACAGCTGCCAGTGATGTGGATGCTATTCTAGCTGAACTGGAGTAATTACCGCGTTAGCTTGTTAACTTCTATACAAAGCTACGTCGGAAGTCTGTCAATTTCTAGAAATCTGTTTCTAGTAATCTTGCATAACTTTTTTGGAACAATCACAATGAGTTTCTGACGATGCGTGCCATTCGGACAATGCCGTTATCTTAAACGCACCTACCTGGAACTTATACTCACTTTCTTACTGACCATATCTCAGACTGCTCAGTATGCCAATTACAAAGCCAATCGCGCCGTTTGTCGCCCCCAATGGCGATGTCACTTTGCGCTCATCAGACCAACAGGACTTTCAGGTCGTCAAAGCAATCCTCACCATCGCTTCCTCTTTCTTCAAATCGATGTTCTCTCTGCCGCAACCTGAAGGCCAAGGTGGCTGCGAACTCCCAGTTATTCCAGTCACCGAGGATAGCACGACGCTCGACACGTTGTTGCGGCTCTGTTACCCTGTCAAAAAGCCCATTGTGACGGACATAAATCTGGTCGAGGCAGTTCTGGGCGCCGCACTAAAGTATGAAATGGAGATCGTGGTGCAAGAAATGTGTCGTGCGTTGGTTTCTGGAGGTCTTCTGGAATCACAGCCGTTGCGCGTGTACGCTATCGCTTGCCGATACGAGCTCGATGAAGAAATGCGTCTGGCGGCCAAAGCCACATTGAAAATGTCGATTGAAGGCGTTTACGTGAAAGAATTCGAGACACTGCCCACAAGCCGCTACTTCCACCTCCTCCAGTACCGCAGTCAGGTTACTGCTTATCTCGACAGCGTGTTGTACCAAAGTACTTGTACCATTGATAAACCTCCCACGTCCTTCGAAGAAAGAACGGGAGTGCCCAAAGCGTTGCCGAAACAGGATGCAGATGCGATGTCATTGCTCTGCCGATGCTTCGTCTGGAGTCCATCCAACTCCTTATACTATTCGAAGCCACCCTCATCATGCAAATTTGTTGCTGATTTTTGGGTGTCCTTCGCTTCCCGCGCAAGGAACGCAATACACATTGTGCCTCACAACCAAGGAATATATTCGCAAGAGTTTCTGCGCGAAACACTGCAGGTAGCAAGCAAATGCGAATATTGCAGCAAAAATGCGGCGGCGCAGTGGAACATCGCTTCCGAAAAGCTTCGTGCGATCATGGACGATAATGCAAACGAAGTACAGACTTATCCATTTTATACAACAATTACACTTGTTCATCATTCCCTTTCTTTAGACTGCACTCAGACATTTCAAAGCTCGATATGACGCTGTAAAAACGACGTAACGGATTCTTCAAGCTCTCGCCCGCATTACATAGCTTTTTAGCCGCATTATGGTGATAAATTTGGTATATGCACGAAATCATGCGTTGTTGCGACGATACATTGACACAAGGAGCGAGTCGAATAAGATTTCAATGTGAGATAGTGATAACTGATTAATAGCATGCACGAATAAATGGATCAATGAGCATAACGCATGACATAGCCGAGCAAAAGGAAACCAGGTCACGGATAACACAAATTCGAGTAGCCGTAGAAGTTCACAGCTAAATCTAGATCGTCATTGTTCTTTTAGAAATTTATCGGAAGAGGGATGATCTTGATCTTGATATCGAGAAATTGCAGGCGGTTATACTAGAGGCGGAGCAAGGCCACTGCCTCTCAGAATGCAAGCTAACCCCGACGTCTGTGCTGAGTTTGTTAGTATGTTTTGCATGCGTGTCGTCTCCAGAGACGCACCGTTCGATTTAATTCGTGTTTCTTCTTTTCTGTCATTGTATAGGGATGATGGTGTGCAGATCGATTAAGCGATAAGCGCGTTGTTATCATTTATTTACGCGATTATCACGTGGGCGTAGTCTCCGAGCGGGGGTCTCTTTCCTTCTCTTTTACTCCAATATCGCAATCCGTTCAAAAATGCCAACCACAGTACCATCTAAGCCATTCGTCGCTCCTGAAGGCGATGTTATCCTACGCACCTCAGACCAACAGGACTTCCATGTCGTCAAAGCCACCCTCGCTATCAAATCTTCTTTCTTCGAGTCTATGTTTTCTCTGCCGCAGCCCGAAAGCCAGGGAGACTCCGCACTGCCAGTCATTCCAATCATCGAGGACAGCACGACGCTCGACACGCTCCTGCGGCTATGCTATCCTGATGAAAAGCCTGCCGTCTCCGATGAGGGGCTCGCAGAGACAGTCCTTGCCGCAGCGCTCAAGTACGACATGATGGTCGTTGTGCAGGAGATTTGTCGAGTGCTGGTTTCGGAAAGCACGCTGGAGACCCAGCCTTTGCGCGTGTATGCCATCGCCTGTCGCTATAAGCTCAAGGACGAGGCGCATTTAGCCGCGAAAGCTACGTTGAAAGTAGCGATTGAGGACATCTATGTGCCTGAACTCGATTTCCTGTCCGCGAGCTCCTATTTCTACCTCTTGAAATACCGTCGCCGAGTCGCTGCTGATATCGACGCCGTATTGCTCCAAAGCTTGCAGATCGGAGCGAAAGATGCAGACGCTGCCAAACTATGGTGCCCGTGTCAGGGGGGAGGGCATTCTATGTTCAATTTCCGAGTATGCAAAGCGGAATGTGCCAAATTCTGGGATGTCTTCGTTTCTCGTGCGAGGGATCTCATTCGCGTACTACCTTGCAACCCGGAGCTATTTTCACAAACGTTTCTGTGCGAGATTATCAAAATAGGAAAAGAGTGCAAGGACTGCAGGGGTAGCGTAGCAGCTTTGTTGAACGTCTCTATCGAGAAGCTCCATGCTATATACGACAAAAAAGCAGAAAGTGTACGCGGAAGTTCAATATATTTGCATATAATGAGTGCTAATATGAATGTCTTTTACAGGCCGCTCTCGACCTCTTGAAACTTTGACCGACATTATAGTCGACGAAAAGGCAAACAGCGTGCGCGCAAGTTCAACATTTTTACATATAATGGGTGCTGACAAGACCGTCTATTGCAGGCCGTTCTTGACCTCTTGAAACTTTGACCGACGTGCAAACAGGGTACTGCAAAGAGTACTGCGACATTCCATTCTCTCACTGTCTAGCGCGCCTTTCCGTGCTATTTGACCGACCTGGCAGATACAATGCACTCTCTTTCTTTTCTTTTTCTTTTCCAACTCGCGTTTCTATCTCTATTTCAAAGCAAGTCAATTACATCTTGCTCTGTAGCAGTCCCAAACAGACGACTGGGACAAAAAGTGTAAACAATGAAAAACGTATAATCGCTGTGAAGCAGACATAAGAGACACTAGCCCCAGTATGCCGTTGTATGCGAGCGCTCCTTCCGTTATCGTCATTCTCGGAAATAGCAATACAGCTGTAATGAAAGACCCCGGTAGAATTTCTGGACAACGGACTGTTTGAAGCACGTCCTGCGGGCCCTCGCCACCACAAAAAATGCCGGAGGACAGTATACATGCCGGAGACAGTCATTGTGGTAGAGAAATCGATTCGGTCGTCAGATGCGTTATCTGTTAAACATAATGGTCAGGCCAACGTTTTCAGAAAGGCCGTGAAGCCCAGAAGCCGTAAGACGCAAGCATATACTGGAGTCTTCGGGCACGTAGTTGACTAACGCCGAGCCCACGACCACGTCGTGTTTCGGTCGAGAGCACAAGGGACAAAGGTTGCTAGCCACCCCTATCGACCTGCCCAGGCCTACTGACCATTACCCGCGGGTCCGATCCTGCCGGTCCAAGCGTTTGCATCGTTTGATGCTCACTCCTCAGCTCGAGCCACAGCACCGCGTTCGCCGCGGCGGTCGCGGATGAAGCGGGTCCATATCGGAACTTCCATCTGAGCGCCGCCTTGGACCTGCTTGTGCTCATATAGCGGCCGAATCTAGGATAAGATATGGCGAGTAAGCATGTAAAATATGAGCAGAGCAAGGAGAATTCTAGCAAAGTCGATAGTTCACAGTCGAGTCGACAGCAAAAGGCTATGACGATGTGCGTCATAAACAGCAGTACTATCACCAGATATTGTTTTTCATTTAAGCAAGTTAAGTTAATTGAGGACGCGGGATGGGCTTGATCTTGATGTCGATGATAGTGAAATTGCGGAAAGAAGCCATCGCTGATGCGCACTATTCAACCATCACGCGCGATGCATTATGCTTTCTTGTTCTTCCTGAGAGTGAAGTGCAGATTAGGACAGAAGAGACACGGGATGAATTGACTGGCACACGCACGCAGACTCTGTATTAATTAATTCTGCAGCCAATATTAATATCGCGCGGGCGCCTGAGAGGAGTTCTGAGATCTGGGGCTGTGTGACTTGGAGAAGCAGCATTCAATAGGTCGAAGCGAGGCGTCTCCCGAGGAATTGAGCGAGTTGAAGGGCTTGAGAACGTGGTGAGCCGCTGTTTTCCTCGGAGAAGACAAACGAAGGGGTTCGTGAGTGCGCCAGAAGATGAGTTGCGGCATTCGTACATGTCTTCGATGCCTATAGCCCAAGGTGGAGGAAAGAGACAGAGACAGAGATGTTACCACGACCAATTTGTGTTAATAAATCCTCGAGCTTCATCACGAAGGCAACCGTTTTTGAGCGGATTCAAAAAGCCGGGGAGCGCTACAGGCTAGTCGTATGGTCCGTTAACGTCGCTGGAATGTATATTGTTCGTACAGCGGGTTCAGGTCGCGCTCGGTTTCTTGGGGGAGACGGTATGAGATACACAAGTCCAAGTCGCTGGCAGGAACGAAAAGAAAATAAAGAAAGGGTAAAAATAAAAATAAATAGGAGACGGGAAAGACCGCGGCAGTAGGCCGCACGGAACTAAACTCGGACTGTCAGTTGTGGTGGGTCGTCACGCCGACTGCCTGTCGTTCGACCGATGTCATCTAGCCTTTCATGCTCATTGAGCGCGGTCTCGTCGGTGTCGCCGAGCACGACGAGCTGATAATATCACAAAAGCAATAGAGGACAAAAGAAAAAGTGAATAAAAGTGAATGGGAGAAGCCAAGGAAAGAGCATAAGGCAGCCACGAGTTTTGAATCACGGTCACACCGCCCGTCACTTTCTCTTCGTCGTCCCCGACGAAGACGACGTGCGCCGCCTTCGACCCCGCCGTTCACCACGACCTGCCCCGCATCCCCTGCCCGCGGCGGCCCGCCCATACTGTATCTAATCCATTGTATCAGTCACCGCCGCCCGTATCCGTATTCGTATCCGTATACCGCCTCAACTCGCCCTCAGCCGCTGCCTCCCACTTCCGCTCTCATCGCCTGCCATCATCCATCCCTTCTTCCTCTTCTCGCCGACTCCCGCCCTCCTCGCTTCCCCTCTCCCCTTCGCCACTCCCCCTTTTGCTCCCGTTCTCCGCTCGTCTCTTGATCATCGCCCAACAACACCAGCCACTGTCTGTGCGGCATGGCCACCGCTTCCCAACAGACACACGCCGTTCACACCCCCAACAGCGACCTGCCGTCCTCAGACCACGATCTTCTCTGGGAGGGCGACAAAATGTTCGTCGTCTGTTGAATTCAAATATATAACATGTCCTTACACCCTCTCCCAGGTTTAATATCTACATCTGGGACTACTGCACCAAGCGTGGTTACACCAATACCGCCCGCGAGCTTGCAGAGGAGGCAAAACTCCAGCCAAATCCACGCCCGCCTATAGATGCCAAACAGGGCCTTTTATACGAGTGCGTCTCGCCTAATATATATTCACAACACGAAACAGTGTCCTCAGACCTGTCTCGATGCACCTTGCAGGTGGTGGAGTGTCTTCTGGGTCCTCTTCTCCGCGAAGAGCAACAATTCCGGCTCCGAGGATGCGATGGTCTATATCCAGGTGCGTGTTCGGGCGTCTTTCCGCCATGCCTTACCCGCCCCGTATGTTTACTTCATGTCTATCCAGCACCACATGGCGCAAGCGCGCATGCAAGCGCAGAGCGCGCTCCCGCGATACCCAAATGGCGTTCGCGCGCTCCCGCCAGGCGCACCTGGCATGCCTCCTGGCGCGCCTCCTGCACCAGGGTCGGCAGGCACTGCCGTGACGACCCCAGGCGGGCCCGCCGCGCACGCGCAACCACATCCAGGCCAGAGCCACACATTAAACGCGAATACCAACGCACATCCGATGCCCAACGGCATTGGCCCCGGCCCTCCCTCCGCCGCGAGCCAACAACAGCCACATCAACCTCATCAGCAAGGACCGCAGGGACCGCAGGGACAACCCGGTCAGCCGCAGGGACCTCAGCAGGGGCCGCAGCAGCAACAACCCCAACAACAAGCGCCCCCGCTCGGATTTCCGGCACATGCGCCGCACCCTCAGCCCAACGGGATCCCGCAGGGCATGCGTCCTCCACTTCCCGGCCAACAGCACCAACGCGCGCCCGGGTCGCTCATGGGCCCTTTCCAGAGCCCGACGATGGCGCATCCGGGTCCTCCGCCACCGTACTCCCTTGCCAGCGCGCAGCAGCACATGGGCACACTCCCGCAGCAGGGCATGTACCCGCAGATGCGCGCGATGATGCCCCCCGGCTCGGCGCCCGGCGCCGGAGGCCTCCCGAACGGCATCGCAGGCGCAGGCGGGGGATCCCCCGGCTATCTCCAGCAGGCGAATCCTGGCGCGGGGAGCCGCGCGCCGACGCCTGGGCAGGGGCAGGGACAGGGGCAAGGGGGGCCGGGCCAGGGCCAGGGCCTGACGCAACCGAGCCCGAGTCTCGCGAATCGTACTGTACCGCAGACCCCACCCAGCTTCGGGCAGGGCGCAGGGATGCCGATGCCGATGCCTGGCGGTGGGGGCAGGGGCCCGCCGTTCGACCAAATGAATGCGGACATGCAGAAGATTGACCCGCAGACGATGAACGAGCTCAAAGCGGAGCTCGGCCTGACGGGGAAAGACGTATTGGCTATGAACTTCGATGAGAAGGTGCGGTTTCTATCTTGATTTACATTATTTGAAGGCTATTCTAATATCCCGTCCTTTCTTTCCTTTTCCTTTAGAGTCGTTTGATGAGCCTCTTCGGACGACGAAATGCAGCAGGTCTGGATCTCTATATTTTTCTCTTATTTGCGTAGTAGATTGACCCGGTCTATATTTTTTTGCAACCTGTTATTTGAATTGCAGGACCAAGCAACCAAGCGAACGCGAACGCACGAAATCAGCAAGGACGCGGTTCAAAACGAAATAGTGTGTCTCCTGGCGACGAGGTATGGGCTCACTCCGCCTTCCCTCCCGCCCCCCACTCCACACAATCGACTCACGCCTTCGCTCGTCCACAGCAGCATGAGGGACCATTGAAGGGCGAGTCCTCTCCGCCCGCACAGAAGCGCGCACGGCGCTCGCCTGATCAACCTGCGCCGCCGGGCGTGCCCGGTGGGCCGGGGGGCGCGCCAAATCCGGGCCCGGGCCCGAACGCGATGGTCGGGATGTACCAGCCTGGGCCGGGGGGCATGATGCCGAACGGGATGCAGCGCGGGCCGCCGTTCACGCCGCAGATGGGCATGATGATGCACCCCGGGGGGATGGTCACGCCGCAGATGCCTCAGCAGATGACGCAGCAGGTGAGTGCGACTTCCGACCTTCATTCTGCTTCAGTCGCTTAACCCGCATCCTATCGCCCTCTTCTGTTCCCAATTTTTGTTTGTTTGTTTGTTTTGATTCCGAAACTCTAATTCTGATTTCTTTTTCTTTCTTTCCCGACCCGTGTAGCTAACGCAGATGCAGTTCCAGGCGAAGAACCCAGCGTACCATGGTAACATGCAGGTGATGCACAAGTTGGGCCCTGCGGGTATGCTCATACCGTCCTCTAACCGTGCAGAATACGGGCGATAATTCTTTATGTTTTTCATCAGACACACCACAACCTCCATTTGGACCAGATGCGAATCAGCCACGCTCCGCACCACCACTCTTCGCCCCAGGCGCGGGTGGGCCCCCCACTGGCCGCCCGGGACCAGGACCAGGCCAGCAGCAGAACAAACCGGGCGTGGGCATGATGCCGCCCCCGTCCTCGCCCGCAACGAACGGAGCAGGAAAGCCGCCCTCACAACAGCAGCAACAGCAACAGCAACATCAGCAGCAGCAACATCAACAGCAGCAGCAGCAGCAGCAAGGCGGTTCGGGAAAGGTTGAAGGGAAGACGGACAGCTCACCACGCAGTGGACCACCTCAGCCACCTGGCTCGGCAGGGACGTCGGGTCCGTCGCCCGCGACACCTGCGCCTGGTTCAGGTCCAGGCCAGACAGGAGCTCCATCGCCATCGCTTGCGAATCAGCCTCGACCCGCGACTGCGACGTCGAATCCGCCTGCAACAACACCCCAGTCGGCGCCCGTACCTCCGGCATCCGCCCCGCCCGCACCCCCTGCCCCGGACTCGCTCGCAGCGGGTGGGTTCGACTTCATGTCAACCGGCTTCGACGACTTCACGTCGATGTTCGGGCGGGAAGACGAGCTGTTCAGCGACCGCGACTTCGGGTCGTGGTTCAACAGCGACCTCGGGATGCTCGACGCGTCGAAGTGACTCAGTGCGCCGCGGCCCCTCCGCCTTCTGTTCTTGATCTCCCTGTCCATAGCTTCCATCGCTGTCCTCGCTTGCTTTTTTTTGTTGCTGTTCGCGCTTATCCTTCATCTAAGTTTGTATATCCCCTCGCTCCGGCAGTAGCTCTCCTCATTTTTTGTGTCTTGTCTTTTGTCTTTTAGTCGGATCTTTGCTCCCGCTTCCTATCTGTGCGCTCCTGCCTCGCTTGCTCTTCTTTCTTATTTATTGTATGCGTTTCCTTAGCAAACTCGCTCTTCTATTCTCGTTTCTCTGCTACTTTCGTTTCGGTTCATAATGTGGATAGCTAGCCAGCTTAGAGCGCGCGCTCTCTCTTCTCCTATTCGATTTGTGTGAGCACCCCTTATCTACCCTGCTGTTTGTTTTACCTTCGTCCACCCCCATGCGATAATTAGCTCATACACCCACCCTCCTTCCCCTACTTCCCCCCACTACCGTCTGTCCATTATTTGTCCTAAAAGGATCAGTTCGGATGTCCGCTCCCTTCCCCGCCTCCGCGCGCGCGCTCGCTCTCCTCATTCCTTTTTGGCTCATTTTACTTACTAATTAGCAGCCACCGCCTGTACACTTGACCACGGTTCGGTATAACAGTTTCCTCTGTGCGATCTGGACTCTGGACTCTGGACTCGGGCGCCTTGCCCCGGGGGCTGTTGGCTGTTTTGTTTGGCGTGCAGCGGCTGTTTTTCTATTTTCTAATTAGCTTTCCGCGTATCTGCGTGGCGCGGCCGGCGACGCTGTGAGGCTATTTCGCGTTTTTCCTTTCGAGAAAAGAAGCGCTGATCGCGCTGCTAAAGTTTGCGATGGCTAAACTGTAAACGGGACATTTATGTCTTTTTGCCGGCTCGGACACGAGCGGATTGAACCTTCCAGCTGGCACCTCACAAATTGTAAGGACAAATGGCGATCCCGCTGCCCCCTCTCGAAGCTGCAAAAAATCGCTTATATGTAGTAGTTAAATTTTTGGTTATTTAATCCGCTGCGCAGACTCCACGCCGGACTTGCGTATGCTCGTCCAGAACGCAGACTCTTCGAGGGCTTCGGAGGTCCATCGCAACAGCAAAGAAAAGCCGCCACATCGCGAGTGTATGGTTACGATTTCTCGATGCGCCAGACGTCATACTACGCGACACATGCAATCTAGTTGTAATAGTAAACAGTCAATGGACTCCTGACTGCGATATGCGCATCAGGTCAATTTTATTGCTCGAAGAGCAGAAAACGTCCGTAAAAACAAGCCTATCGTCCTTCTCGTCAAAAATGCGGCGACAATTCATCCTGTGCTTCCAGCTTTATATCTCAGCAAATAATCATATTGGCTCTTTGATTTTTCATGATTTTGTAGATCGCGCTTTCGTGTAAAATGAAATTTGCTTTCTATGGCGAGTCAGAAACCAGCAAATAACCGGCAACGACTCGCCCCGCCCTGCCCTTGTTCAAAGACTTTAACACAACCCCCACTACATATTTCGGGATTTTTAAGAGACCAAAATTGGGGCTAGCATGTAAGCATTTTACTTTGGAAAAAGAAAAGTGACCGAAAGTGATAGAACAACAATATTTATGGAGGAATAGAAGGCTCTCTGTCTGTCCTTGTTTGCCAGAGCTGTCTCTTTTACCCCGTTCTCGAGGGTGCCGAACAGAAATGGCTTCATATCTCAGCAAGAAAACGTTATAGTGCTCTGAAACCTTGCATGGTGAGTATTGAGACTCCCATAAGCTTGCATGTCAGTTTTGGACCTGTCAAAACCTCCTAGTAAAACTGAAGTAACAGGGCTACAAAACCCTTAGCTGGTTGCATATGCATATGCTGATCTTCGAGCTGGGAATAGTGACTTAAGATACAAGGAAATTTCACAAAACATGTTTAGGATATCATGAGTTGAAACGTGAATTTTCAAGATGCCGTTTATTACTTGGTCGTGCTCGGTGCTTGCATTTTGACACTCTGTGAGAACAGTAGAAATCCTTCAATGGAGACACAACCAAGAGCTCCAAAAAAATGCCTATGAGCTACCAAAATTGTATCCTAGAGAAGAGTACCATGCCATGGAAATTTCCAGAGAGGACTATGGACTCTTCGCTGACCCGAGACAAGTCTTCCCGACCAATCCTCAGATACAGTTTGTCGTCGCTGTAACGTGAGTTGGTCGCCTTACATAAGGAAACAGTGACTCATCCCCGCCTGAGTCATTTAGACTTTTTCAAGTCAACGCCCTTCCCTTCCTCACTTTCGCTCGTCGCTTCCCCTCCGAAAAAAACTGCACGATATGGGCGAGCGCGTGCTGAGCATCCAGTCGCACGTCGCGTACGGCTACGTCGGCGGGAAGGCCGCCGTCTTCCCGCTCCAGTGCCTCGGCTTCGACGTCGACGTGCGTCCCTCTCTCCTCGCTGCGCAGCAGCAAGCTGAAATCGAAATTGAACTCGCAGGTCGTGAACACCGTCAACTTCTCGAACCACAGCGGTAGGGTCAGGCCGCCTCCGCAGCGCTGCGCGTCCCTCGCTGACTCCTTCCTTTTTCTCTTCCCTTTTTTATTCGCGCGTGCGGTTGGGATGGGCAGGCTACGGCCGCTTCGGCGGCGCGCGCGCCTCCGCGGCGGACCTGCAGACCACGTTCGCGACCATGGACGCGAACGGGCTGCTCGCGCAGCAGCGCCTGCTCACCGGTGCGTCTCCCTCCCTCCCTCTTTCTCTCTCTCGGCGCGGAAACATCATACTGACTCGGGTTTGGAGGCTACATACCCAGCGCCGAGGCGCTCGCCGCCGTCGCCGCGCTCGCGCGGACGCTGCGCGCGCGCAACCCCGCGCTCGTCTACGTGCTCGACCGTACGCCCCCTCCCTCTCCGCCCGCTCTAACCCCCCCCGCGCGCACTGGCTGAAATACACACATATTTTGTGCACGACAGCGGTCATGGGCGACGCCGGCCGGCTGTACGTCGCGCCCGCCGTGGTCCCGCTCTACCGCGCGCTGCTCCCGTGCGCGAGCGTCATCACGCCGAACTGGTTCGAAGTCGAGTGCGTGCGCCCCCCCCCCCCCCGCCCCCGTTCCGCATGAGCCCTAACCACTAACCGCTGACAGGACCCTCACGGACACGCCCCTGACGGACCTCGCCGCGCTGCGGCGCGCGCTGCGCACGCTGCACGAGGCGCACGGCGTGCCGCACGTCGTCGTGAGCTCGCTCCCGCTGCGGCCCTTCCTGCGCGGCACGCTCCCCGCGCACATCCTGCCGCCCGCGCTCTCTGCGGCCGCCGCCATGTCGGACGCCGACGCGGCCGCGCAGTTCCTCGTCTGCATCTCCTCCTCGCGCACTCGAGGAGCAGAATGCGAAGACGAAAGCGAAAGTGAAGACGGAGACGGAGACGTCTCGCGCGTGCACGCGCACGTCCTCCCGTGCCTCCCCGGCTACTTCTCCGGCGTCGGCGACCTCTTCTCTGCGCTCGTGCTCGCGCACTTTGCTCCTCCCTCCCCGTCCCCCTCACCGGCGCTCGCGGAGGCACAGACGCAGGGACACACCCCGCTCTCGCACGCCGCGTCGCTCGCGCTCTCAAAGACGCTCGCGGTGCTGCGCCTCACGCACGCGCTCGCGTCCGCGCCCTCCTCTCTTCCTCTCCCGGACGCGGAGGCGGTGCGCGCGCTCCCGGAGGACGCGACGGACGAGGAGCGCGACGCGGCGGACCCCGAGCGGCGGGTGCGCCGCATGCGCGCGCGCGAGCTGCGCCTCGTGCAGGCGCAGCACCTCCTGCGCGCCGTGCCCGGCGAGAAAGCGGACGCGGACGCGGGAGGCGGCGTGGAGCTCCGCGAGATGCGTCCGTGGGACGCGTTCTGGACGGCGGGGGAGGCGCCGTGACGGGTGGGTGCGAGGACAGGGTGGCGCGCGGCGTGTACATATATAGATGTACGTGTACGTACGGTGATAGATGTACGTGTCCAGTTCAAGGAAGAGTATTGTCTCTGGGCGAAGAGCAGGAAGAAATGATAGAAATGATAGAATAGAGCAGGCTGGCTGCTAGCTACTGTACATGTACATGTCGGGAATACAAGACGCTCGGCTTGGCGACACGTTGATCATGCACGCGAGAATGGAACGGGCGAAGAAAAAAGAAGACGGAGCAGGCGGGAGCAAAGCCGGCGGGTCCTGCCTCGCATAAGCTTGCGAGCCGCGTGGAGCTGGAGGTGCGAAGACGCGGAGGGGCCTTCCTCACGCTCTAGGCGTTTATCTCCGGATACTTACTCGAGGGGACCCCTGGCCCCCCCGCAGAAGACAAGGTCGTCAGGAGGAGCTCATATTCGTCCGTTCCTTCTCAAGTTACGACGCAAAATGAAAATAATAAAGGACAGGGGGGGATCTCGCATCTCTCAATAATGACTGCACATAATTACTGTACACCCCCACGGCTCGGCCGTATCCATGTGGCGGGAGTACGGGAGACACATAATTGATAGAAAATTTTTCGTAATTAGACGAAATATATATATTTTATCCTTCCTTCCATATCGAGCAAACATCACAATCACAATCACACGCTCGCACGCACGCGCCGACGCGCCTCGCTTACCCACCTCCATCCACGAGTCAGTCTGCCTCCCGCACGCATGGCCGACCCCCTCCCCGCCTCAGCCGCCCCCGCCGCCCCCGCCCCCGTCGCGCACGCCGCCGCCGCGCACGCAGGCCCCTCGCGCCCGTACGCGCGGCACGAGATCGAGGGGCTCGGCAAGTTCAAGGCGAGTCCGTCCCTCCTCATCCGTTCGTTCGCTACGGTGCACGCCTGACGCCCGCCGCCCGCAGCTCGGCAGCGCCCCGCCGAAGGGCAACACGTACAAGAGCAGGTGCGTCCCCGTCCCCGTCCCCACCCCGCCCCGGTCCCCTCCTCGTTTTTTCTCCCCCCTCGCTCGCTCGCTCACGCAGCACGCCAAGGTTCCACGCGCTCCGCGAGCAGTACGACGTCGTCACCTCCGTGCGTGCCTTCCTCCTTCCCTCCCTCCCTCCCTCTCCTTCTCTCTCCTTCTCTCTCCCTCTCCTTCTCTCTCTCCCTCTCTCTGGCGCCCCGCGCCCCGCCGCTCACCCGCCCGCCCACAGCGCCAGGCCGACCTCACGCGCGAGCTCGCGCTCGCCAGCGCGCGCCTCAAGGCCGTGCAGGCCGAGAACGAGTGCGTCCGGTCTCCCCCTCCCCCTCCCCTTCCCTTCCTTCTCCCATCCGCTCACCCGCACGCTCGCACGCCCGCGCGCGCGCCCCGCAGCCTCCTGCTCGACGCGATGCAGATCGTCACGCCGACGCAGCCCGCGCTCGTCGAGATCCTGCAGCAGATCGCGCCGTCCCCGCCTCCGCCCCTTGCGCCCTCCCCCGGTCCCGGCCCCACACCGAACGGGCACGCGCCCGCAGACGCTCCCGCGGACGCAGACGCAGACGCAATCGCAGCCGCGAACGGCATCGAGAACGAAGTCGTCGTCGTCGAAAACGGAATCGAGAACGGAAGCGGAAACGGGGGTAGAAATGGAAATGGAGCCGGGATGAACGGGCACGCGAACGGCGCGCGCCCGGCACCAGAGGTGCGTCCCCCCTACCGCTCTCACGAACGGCTGCTCAACTGTACGAACGCGCAGGAGGACTACCCCATGGACGGGGCCGCCGTGCCCAACGGGCGCTGAGCCGGCAGGACCACGCCTTCTCTTTCCTTCCCTTCTCTTCTCTTTTCCGACCCACACGCGACTTCCTCAGCCGTTTCTCAGCGTGTATATTGCATCTGTGTATATGTACTCCTACATATGTATGTGTGCCTGTCAACTATTCTGCGTTGCGTTTCGCGTTGCGGGGACCACGCACACCGAAAGGCGGCAGGCGGCAGGCACGCGCGCCTTACTTACACGTCTAGATCGGCACGGCTCTCAATAAAAAAATCGAGAGGAAGAAAAGGGAAAAAAAAACAAAGATGAGAGTGAGATATAGGTAACGTAGATACGAAGAAGTCGAAGGAGGAAGAGGAGGGGGGGGGGGGGGGGGGGGCGCCGAGCGCGTCGTAGTACATATTGGTTTCGGGGTAAGGGCGGGGGCGGGGGCGCCGAATGTGCGCGCGCAGGCAGGCGCGCGCCGCACAGACGGGCCTGGGGGTGTTTCCAAGAGGGGCGGGAAGGGGGAAGGGGGGAGGGGGCGCCCGCACGCGCAGGCAGCGGAGAGAGGCGGGGACAAAGAAAGAAAGAAAGAAAGAGA
The DNA here is from genome assembly GCA_021029095.1 of Phellopilus nigrolimitatus. Lineage (NCBI taxonomy): Eukaryota > Fungi > Basidiomycota > Agaricomycetes > Hymenochaetales > Hymenochaetaceae > Phellopilus > Phellopilus nigrolimitatus. The sequence continues at coordinate 248,944 of JAJOHG010000032.1, read as the reverse complement.
AAGAAAGAACGAAAAAAGAGAAAGAAAAAAAAAAAAAAAGCGGAAGAAACGCAAGTCTGTACAGAGCTACTACGGGGGCGTGAAATAAAGCATCGGCAAGTCGGCGCGCACGCCATGCGCCACAAAGAACGTAAGAAAGAGCGTAAGAAAGACACAGGCGAAGAGGCGCGGCAGGGGGCAGCAGCTGCAAGAAAGAAAGGAGCGGCGGAGCGGAAAAGAACGAACGAACGAAACGAACGAAACGAGCAGCAAACGGCAAACGGCAAACGGCAAACGGCTAAAACGGTGTCCAAAAACACGCCAAACGCACAAAAACAAAAACAAAAACGGGGCAAAAGCAAAAAAGAAAGAAAACATTACATATGGAAAAAGCAGATGGAGAGCAGCGCAGAAACGGAGAGAAAGGGTGAAGCGTAAAGGGGGGAGGGTGGAAGGTGGAAGGTCTGTCCATCGCGGAAAGGGAGGGAGAAGAAGAAAAAGGCGGGTAAGGATCTTTTGTCAGTGGGCATAAGTAAGTACAGTGCTGCATGCGGGGCGGGGCGGGGCGGGGCGGGGCGGGGCGGAAATGGTGGGGGAAGGGTGGGGAAAAGGGAAAAGGAAGAGACGTAAAGCCGACCCCGACTCAACGTGACATAATATATTTTCTCAACGAAAAAAAAAGAGTCCACGCGCGCCAGCGAAAAGGCGCAGTGTCGTCACAGCCACAGCGACAGCAGTTCACGGCCCCGCCACCTTCTGCGAGACGTGCACCAGCGGCGACGTCGCCGCGCCCGCGCCCGGCGCCCCGCGGCCCTGCGCCGTCCCGCTGATGTTCACCATCAAGTCCTCGCGCCGCGCCCCATTCGCACCCGCCGCACCATTTCCATTCGCGCCCCCGTTCGCGCCGCCGCGCGGGCCGAGCCCGCTCCCGCTGCGCGGCCGGCTGGATCCGCCCCCGGGCCCCCACGCCGCGATCCCGCCGTACCCGAGCGGCGCAGAGTCGCTGCGCGCGCGCGAGAGGCGCTTCGCCGACGGGCCCTCCGGCCCGCCCCCGCCGAGCCCCGCGCCCCCGCCGGCGAACGTCGAGCCCGTGCGCTGGCGCTTGCGGTCCGACGCGCCCGCCGCCTCGAGCTCCAGCGCGCCCGGCGACGGCGGGAGCCCGCCGCCGCCGCCGCCGCCGCCGCCCTCGTACCGCGCGGAGGACAGCCCGTGCGCGGCGTACTGCGCGTCGTACGGCAGGTTCTGCAGGCTGTGTGTGCGCGCGAGGTGGTGCGGCGGCTGTGCATGTGGGTGGTGCGCGTGGTGCGCGTGCGGGTGGTGCGGCGGGAAGTCGCCCGCGGTCGGGCTCGAGGACGGGCTGAACGCCTGCAGCGCGTGGAACGGGTTCGGGAGCGTCATGGGCGGCGCGTAGCGCCCCGCCGCGGCGGCCGCCTGCGCGGACGCGGGCGACGTGATGAAGATCGGCGGGTTGTCGCTCGTCTCCCAGAGCTCGGGCGGGAAGCTCGGCACTTGAGAAACAAAACCAAAGAGAAGGCGGTCGGACTCGGGACGGACAGAAGAAGAAGGGCCGTAAGCGTTGCTTACCGGAGCCGGGGAAGGCCTTGGAGATGACCTCGTGCAGGGCCTTGGTGACGCCGGTGAGGCGGTCGACCTTGGCGCGCTCGGCCTCGAGCGCGCGCACGACGCGGCGGTTCTGCTCGCGCATGCCGTTAAGCTGCGCGGCGACCTCGCCGGGGAGCTCGACGCGGTGCTTGACGGACGGGTCGGGCTCGAGCGCCTTGCGCTTGATCTCGTCGAGCAGGTCCGGCCGGTTACGCAGGAACTTGTGGTGCGAGAACTCCCACGTCTGCGCGTCCGTCGACGTGCGCTGCGCGCGCGGTGTCTGGCGGCCCTGGATAGGTCAGCGTCGGACAGCAAAAGGTTTGTTTATTTTCACACCACCGCCCCCTCTCCCCCCACCCATCCGCTCGCTCGCTCCGCCGGTTCCTTAGACACGAATAGACTCACCCGATTGATTTTGTGGAACCCGTACATGTTGAGCTGGCGCACGAAACTCGAGAACTGGCGGCCCCGTTATTCAGAAGACGCGCGGAAGGAGGCAATTTTGGCTTACGTTGTTGTGTTTGAAATGCGATCCAAGGATCGTACGGCTGAACTCGCCGACGTTTGAGACTACGAAGCTAAAACGTAGACGATGAGCAATGAGCGGCAGTAACGGCTTGACGCGCGCATCACGGACCTAGTGCCAAGCTCTGTCCACTGAATGAAGTGCGACGACTTCGGGTCGCTAATCATCCTTTGTTTAAAAATATCAACGGAAGATGTTCGGACTACAATGACGCAAGCGCATAATGAAAAAGAAAAAGAGAAACCCTTCACGTACTGATAGAGTTTCGACACAAAGTTGTTCGTGCCGGACGGCTTCCCAACGATGCCCATGGACTGCGTGATGTCGCCGGGGTGGCCGGTGGAGAGATGGTGGTTGAGGGCCTTGAAGGGGTCGTCGTGCTCGCCGCCGGAGGAGCTGCCGTCGACGGGGCTGCCGTGGGAGTCCATGCCGGGGTAGCGCATGTCGATGTCGGCGTCCTCGAAGGACGCGGGGGTGAGCTCGAGCGAGGCGGACTCGTAGATGTTCTCCTCGACGGAGAGCGGCAGCTGCGACGCGGCGGCGCCGCCGGTGAAGCTGCGCTTGCGCGGGATGGACTTGCCCGAGGACGAGGACGAGCGGCTGGAGGCCGTCGAGCGGTGGATGCCCATCTCGAAGGCGCCGCCGCCGCCGGGGCCGGGCGCGCCGTCGTAGCGCACGCCGACGGCGTGCTCGGGCGGGGCGTACGCGAACATGGGCGGGAGCCCCGGCGGGGGGCGGTGCGCGTGGCCGTGGCCGTGGGGGTGGGGGTGGGGGTGGGCGTAGTGGCCGCCGTGTGCGTGGACGTGGGCGGGTGCGTGGTGCGCGAGGCCGGGGCTGAGCGGGGTGATGGGGGAGAGGGTGGTGCTGGCGGTGCTCGGGTGGGGGGACGGGGTGATGGGGGAGAGGTTCGTCGGGGAGGTGACGGAGAGGGAGGAGATGTTGAGCGATAAGGAGCCGGTGCGCTCGATGGGGCCGCCGCCGCCGCCGCCGTCGTGCGTGTGGCTGTGGGGGTGCGCGTGGGCGCTCTGGGGGTGGAAGAGCCCGTGGTAGGACTGCTCGACGAGGCTTGCGGTGGAGGTGGAGGGCGAGTGGAAGGGCGAGCCGGTGTTGACGGGCTGCAGGAGGTGCGGGGCGCTCGGCCACGGTTGCTGTTGCTGTTGCTGCTGCTGCTGCTGTTGCTGCTGTTGCTGTTGCTGCTGTTGCTGTTGCTGCTGGTGTGATTGGGATTGGGATTGGGATTGGGATGGGGGCGACGACTGGTCGGGCTGCTGCTGCTGCTGCTGCTGCTGGGGCGAGAACTGCTCGTCGGGGGACGGCATGCCCTGCGCGAAGGACGAGTGCGGGTCCATTTGCACCGCGTTCGATTTCGACGTTCGACGGTTCGACGTTCGATTCAGACGGGGGGATCGGGGCTCGGACGGACGCGTCTATGTATGTATGTACGTAGACGCGGGAGTTGGTAATAAGTAGTAATAAACGCAGGCAGCGGCAGGGCGGAGACGTACACTTCCGGGGCGGGCGGTCGGACGGACGTTCGGACGGACGTTCGGACGGAGTCAATTAGAAATTGGTGCTGGTTAGCCACGGAGGACGACCGCACACATCCGTCGACACGGGGTTCTCGAGGACAGGGTGGGTGGGGGCGGCGCGCGCGGGGGGTTCTGCTGTAACGACGACTAGGAGGCGGGGGGTGGACAGTGGCACTGTCAGGGGCGGGAGCGAGGAGAAGGACGGAGGGATGGAGGAATAAGTAAAGAAAGGAAAAGGAGCGTGCAGGGTTAATGGTCAGGCCAAGCGGGAAAAAAAGAGGAGGAAAAAGGAGCCAAAAAAAAAAGAGGGACAACGGGTCCAAGCCACCATCCACCCCCGGCCCTCGGCTACCCCCGTCTACTATTCTTTTATTGCTGAACCGCCGGCTCTTCAGGGTTACGCGTTTATCCGCAATCGCTCTGAGTGTAACCCTACCATGCCTCAACTGGGTCCGGCGCTGATGGCGATCTTCAACGTGAATGCCGACGTGCGCGAGCGTTGATAATCTCGATTCCACCTGCCCCATCATCGCACGCAATTTTAAAAAATATTGTCGCAGACACAGCCGTCCGCATCCACGCATCCCCTCCAGGCCATCTGCGCTCTGCATGCATGGCACAACTCACGACTCACGACTCCCCCGCCCGTCCCCCGGGGTCTCCTGCATTCCTCCACCCCACGAGCGAGCGAGCGAGCACGTTTTCAGAGTGAAGGAACAAAAATATTTCCACCCCCAGATAGCGCGCGTGGCGGCGCTTCGCCGGGAGCATAACATCTTCGCTGCGATCACGCCAGTGGCTAGCAGTCGTTGCCGCGTCCCCGCTCGCGTTCCCTCCCAGCAACTCGCGCCCCCTCGTCGCCCGTCCGTTCGTGTGCATAAGCACAACACGCCATCTTCGCGCCTTGTCCCGCGCGGGCGGGCATCAAGTATCCTATCGCGAGCCGGGCCACACGGCAGATCAATCTCGCGGCGGCTCGCGGGGGCTCGCGGCCGGGTCCGAAGCCCGTCTTCCCCGGCTTTTCGCAGGCGCCCATTCGGCCGCTTGCTGTATCTCTGTACAATGTACATGTACGGTACCTGCAGACAGCGGATACGCGCGCGCGTGCGGGGGCGGTGACAGCGGGCTGCGCGTGACGCCTTCTTGTCTTCTTGCCCCGTATGGGGGGCGTGCGAGCGTGCGCGTAACGCCCAGATACATGTACAGATGCCGACCCGAGGCCCCCGCCGGGCGTCGGTTGGCTGCGCAACCAATGCCGTCCGCCGTCGCCCTAGCGCCCGATCGGCCGCCCTGATCGCTCGTTGCCGGGGCTGGGGGCTGGGGGCTGCTGCCCCCGCCCGCGCACCCCCGCGTCAGATGACACCTGCATCTGCTGCTGCTGCTGCTGGTATTTTGATGCGCGCGTTTCGCGCGCCGCGTAGCTGCTTTCTTCTTCCCTGAACGTAGTACACGCGCGCTTATATGTACGTAACCAACCCCCCCCCTTCACTATTAGTATTACGCATTCTTATTCTCTAATTTAATTATTTTAATTACAGAATTACATGTACAGGAACGGACGGATTGTTTGATCTGGGAAAGGCGTCGTCGGTTCGCGCCCGGGGTGCGCTGCCTTCGCATCATGCGGGGGGTAAGTGCGCGCGCGTGCGTTCGGTCGTGCGTTCGGTCGTGTGGGGCTTGGCTTGCTGTGGACGACGAGGTGGACGAGGTGGACGACGAGGGTGGCCCGGCCCGCCTGGTTCGCGAAGGACGCTCGTGATTTTGCGGGAAATCGTGGCTCGCGATAGAAAAAAGTCCGGCTTGAGTATTTGCGTGTAAACGTATATGATTGGGTTTCTGTATGTACGTGTACATACCGTAAATCACGTTGAAATGAAATATAAACTTATAAGATAGGTGGAGGTTCGAGACGAGATATACATGTGCATGTACATAGCGATCCTGCCGCCAAGGTCGTTTCGCCTATTGCATATCTCGAGCAAAACTAAAAAAAGAAAGGCAACTGAAGATCTCGCGGAGTCGCGTTCTCGACGAAAAAAAACGGCGAGCTCCTCTTTTCGCAATTTTAATTTCGGCCATTCCAGTCTTACTGCTACTACATGTACTACCTACATGTACTACACACTAGCGCGTCCGCCGCGTCCCCCGCCCCTGGGACATCTGACGTCTGCGCTTCGCCGGCGGGTATCGCCGACTCCAAAGATCTACCATACCCCATCTGAGGCACCTCACCAAGCGAAACTTCGCGCGGTGCGATGCGCTCAGGCGCGCCCCTGCTGCATCAGAAACGCGGAAACGCGGAAAATCAGGTTGGCTGGCGTCCTTTGCTGACACCCCAGTGTCCCAGGACGCGCGTGCGGCGTTCGGCGGGAGCGAAAACTACCTCTGCACCCGCCGCATTGTACGATGCGCTGTGCATTTCGCGGAGCTCTTCGTGCAAGTGCCCGTCCCGGACGCGTGGAGCTAATAGAGCTTATATCGAGAGGGGAGTGGCTAGAGAGCGCGCATTTATTGAGAAGTCGAAGGGGGACGAGACTCGCGAGTCTTGAGGTCAGCCACATCGGTGGCTGAGTGACGACGGGCCGCAGTGTGACATGCTACTTACTTCATATGGGCTTACATGTAACACGTAATCGATTTATCGATTTATATGACGTAAGTAAATGCGGACTCCAGACCGAGGCAGTTGCTGTCGGTCGCTGGGCAACAACAATTCCAGGGACACTCATCGTCCGCAGTTTGTCGTCGTCGCCGAGACCGCCGCCGACAACTGCTTTAGCGTTCTGTCTATCACCATGGACGCGCAGCCCCCCATCGTCGTCGATAACGGGACTGGTGTGCGTATCGTTTCGTTTTCTCCCGCCGCGAGACGGCAAGACGGCAAACGGGCCAGATGCTGATGGTGCGCGCTGCAGTTCGTGAAGGTCGGGTACGCCGGCTCCAACTTCCCTGAACATGGTGCGCACGTCTCCCCGCCTGCGGGCCTGCTTTGTCTCGCTCACGGCGCTGACGAATGCACCCCAACCGACTAATGTCTGCGCTGCCGACCGACAGTCTTCCCCTCGATCGTCGGGCGGCCGATCCTGCGCGCGGAGGAGCGCGTCGGGAACGCCGTCATCAAGGACATCATGGTCGGCGACGAGGCCGCCGCGCTGCGCAACTACCTGCAGGTCAGCCAGCCGATGGAGCACGGCATCGTGCGCAACTGGGAGGACATGCGGCACCTCTGGGACTACACCTTCGCGGAGAAGCTGCGCGTCGACCCGCGCGGGCGCAAGGTGCTGCTCACCGAGCCGCCGATGAACCCGCGCGCGAACCGCCAGCGCATGTGCCAGGCCATGTTCGAGGAGTACGGCTTCGGCGGCGTGTACGTCGCGATCCAGGCCGTGCTCACGCTCTACGCGCAGGGCCTCACGACGGGCGTCGTCGTCGACTCCGGCGACGGCGTCACGCACATCGTCCCCGTGTACGACGGCTTCGCGATGCCGCACCTCACCCGCCGCCTCGACATCGCCGGCCGCGACGTCACGCGCTACCTCATCAAGCTCCTCCTCATGCGCGGCTACGCGTTCAACCGCACCGCCGACTTCGAGACCGTCCGCCAGATCAAGGAGAAGCTGTGCTACGTCAGGTATGTGTGTGCTCGCAATACCAGCAAAACCCGAAGGGGGAGGGGGGGGGGGGGAGGGGTTTTTTTTTTTTTTTTTTGCACTTAACTCACGTGACAATTGCTAGCTACGACTTGGACTTGGACACCCGATTGGCGGAGGAGACGACCGTGCTCGTGGAGAACTACACGGTACGCCGGCATTGTCCCGAACGTCTTGATATCGTCCTTCTACATATGATGACGAAAAAAAAATTAAATCCCCGCAGCTCCCGGACGGACGCATAATCAAGGTCGGACAGGAGCGCTTCGAAGCGCCGGAGTGCATGTTCCAGCCGCACCTCGTCGACGTCGAACAGCCCGGGGTCGCCGGTACGTTCCCTCGCCTCCTTGGTTTTTTGGCTCATCTCGGCTCGGCTGCTAAAAAAGAGGTATAGAGATGCTATTCCAGACGATCCAGGCCGCGGCGGTCGACGTGCGCTCGGAGCTGTACAAGCACATTGTGCTCTCCGGCGGGTCGAGCATGTACCCCGGTTTGCCCAGCCGCCTCGAGAAGGAGATGAAACAGCTTTACCTTACGCGCGTGCTCGCCGGAGACCCGACCCGGCTCAATGTCAGTCTCTCTTCATTCTTGTTTTATTTAGCCCTGGAAAAATCCGGATCTTTGCCTTCTACGGATTCGAAAATCCTCCTTCCCTCGTTTTCCATTCTTTTTTATCAAATTTCTATATACTTGAAACGCTCACGCCGCTTCTCTTCTTTCCTCTCGCGCTCCGCATTGCAAAAACAGAAATTCAAAATCCGCATCGAGGACCCGCCGCGGCGGAAACACATGGTCTTCCTCGGCGGCGCGGTGCTCGCCGACATCATGAAGGGCCGCCAGGAGTTCTGGATATCGCGCGAGGAGTGGGACGAGCAGGGGCCGCGTGCGCTCGACAAGCTCGGGCGCGGCGAGAACTAGTGTGAGGAAGCGCGCTGGCTTGGGAAGGGAAAAACGATGCGGATCCGTTTCTCTTTGTTGTACTTACTACATACATACATATCGTCCAATTTGCATTTTCTTTTCTTCTTCTCTTTTCTTTCTCTCAGCTTCATTTCCCGCGGGAGCTCGTCCCCCACAAACCTTCATAGCATGGGGCGATCTGTGGTGTGGGAGTATGCCACTCGTGTGAACCAATGGCGGGGAGCCTCGGACGTCTGAGCGAGGGAGCTTCCCATGTTTTACTAGGATATACGTATCTCTGTCGCAGATGGTGCGCTGCCACTGATGCATGCATGTGAAGATTTCTGCGCGCCGGAGAAGGTAAGTGGCCGGCGGGCTGGCACGGATATATATCATAACCATCATTCGCAGTAGTGATGAGATGGCTGTCGAGACGTTGTTGGAGGTCAGCGTGAGCTTGGGGGGCTTGGGTGTTTCCCCCGATCGCGAAAGTTCTCTCGAAGCGAGAGAAGCGGGTGCTGATGTATGTGTGATGAACAGTACAGTAGTCCGGCCAGCGCTGGCTTAGTCGTAGACGTCCTACGTAGTCGCTCCTTGCTAAGTGCGTAATCTAAATAGACGCTGACTTGCTTCCTTTGCCATGGAACTGAAGCTCCGCGAGACGACGGCCGATCATTCCCGAATATCGACGCTCGAGACGAGTTGCAGGTGCGTTAGCGCCTGTCCAACCACCGCGGGCGGAAAGGAACGGGACTTGTCGTATGAATAGTGTACATACATTCTGATGCTGGTACGGTGGTAGTGGCGTGCTCGGGAATATAATGTAATTTTGAGCCCGACGCACAAGCGGGCGAGCGTAGACGTAGACTGTTGTGTGGCGTGTCTTCGTTCGTCTATCTTGCGCAACGGCGAAAAAAATGGGTTCTATTATTTTTCTCCGAAACGGAGATGCATGGGACTCGTTTTAGACCTGTGATTGTAATTCGCCGTGGGGGGAGCGTGGCAGCGTGCGTAGGCGCGCCGTGTGTGTCTGTCTTGCGCGCGGGGAACCACTGAAGGCCGTAGAGTGGAAGGGAGAGGTATGGTGTCAGTACTGAGGTGCATGCCTGATATCAGGTATGCGCAGTGCAAGTATACTCAGTACCCAGTGTTGTTAGAGCCTCTTGCTGCCTGATAGCAAGTGTTCCTTTCAAGTTCCAGCGCTGCAATGACATCGCACGAAATTGGTGCACGAGGCGCTGTGGTACTTATCCCGGTTATGGAGCTGTGAGTGAGTAAAATAGAAATTCAACGAGCTGAGTCGACTGAAGCCTTTGCTCGGGCCGGTCAGCCGGACATTTTGAAGTCAGATCGCGACGCGTCAGAGTCACGTGCCTCGTCGTCGCTCCCATGCTTCCACCATCTCTGAGACTGAGGCTCCTCCTCCTTTTCCTCTCGCTCTCGTTATGCTCCCTAGCTCAACATACCCTTTCGCCAGCCGAAGCAGCAGCGGAGGCGTTTTTCCAGGGAAAGGCGGCCAACGAGATCGATGACGGACCGCCGACGTCGAACCATACGAACAATTGGGCGGTCCTCGTCAGCGCGTCGCGATACTGGTTTAACTACAGAGTACGTAGAGCCCAATTTGTTCACCCCGGAAATGATAAGCTTATACAAGCAAAAATTATCAGCACATGTCCAATGCGCTCGGGATGTGCGTCCGCCCTGCTGCACGCGCGGTCGCGCACCGGCACTCACTAACTGCTCCCCGCCCGCAGGTACCGCACGGTCAAGCGCCTCGGCATCCCAGACGCGAACATCATCCTCATGCTCGCCGACGACACGGCGTGCAACGCGCGCAACCGCTTCCCCGGCGCCGTGTACGCGAACGCGGGGCGCGGCATCGACCTGTACGGCGAGAACATCGAGGTGGACTACCGCGGCTACGAGGTCACCGTGGAGAACTTCATTCGGCTGCTTACTGGTGCGTGTTTTGTGTCCCCTTGTCTTCTGCAGAAGGCAGTCCCAGATCATGGGCTATTCCTCGTAGGACCCGTCCTGTCCCTACCTTTCGTTGCCTCTTAATCAAAGTGTCCTCTTACACGTTTCCTTTGTACATACAGGCCGCATGGACCCGTCCGTCCCGCGCAGCAAGCGGCTCCTTACTGACTCGCGCTCGAACGTCTTCGTATACCTCACGGGCCACGGCGGCGCCGAGTTCCTCAAGTTCCAAGACAACGAGGAGATCAGCGCGTTCGACGTCGCGGACGCGTTCGAGCAAATGTGGCAGAAGAGGCGGTAAGATATATGTTTCTTCCTTTACTTGTTAGTCCTTTTTTTACTGCGTATACTGACAGTTGAACCTTATTCAAAGGTACAACGAGCTGCTCTTCATGATCGACACCTGCCAGGCAAACACGATGTACTCCAAGATTTACTCGCCGAACATCCTCGCCACGGGCTCGTCTCAGCTCGGAGAGAACTCATACTCGGTTTGTCGTCCCCTTTCTCTTATGCATCGGTATTTGAATCTTCACGGCGATATTCTCCAAAACAAAACCTAGCATGAAAACGACAACGACATCGGCGTAGCGGTGATCGACAGTTTCACGCACCACGTCCTCCAGTTCATGGAGGGCATCAACAAGACCAGCCACGCGTCGATGCAGGACCTCGTGCGCCCTCCTGTTTCTTATCGCCTTTCTGCCTCGTACTGAGGAGACGATCAAATTTACTTATTGTCAGTTCGACACGTACGATCCCCAGACGATCCGCTCGCACGCCGGCGTCCGTGCGGATATTTTTTCCCGAGAACTGTCCGCGACACGGATCACGGACTTCCTCGGCGGCGTCGCGCAGGCTGGCGTCATCCCGCCGCAGCCCGAAAGGCAGACTCCCGAGATGCTGTCTCTGGAAAACGACGAAGCCGAAAAAGGAGCTCACGAAGTGCTTAAGGACAGTGTGCCGAGAGGGCCAGACGTGGAAGTTTACGCCAGTGCCGGCCCTCAATCTGAATCAAAGAATTGGCGAGCTACGCGCCTGGGGGCGGCGGTGTTCGTCGTAGGGGGCCTCGTTGGTTGGGTTGTCTGGAGCGGGTAGACGGAGACGAGGGCGAGAGGAGGAGCATAGAGGGTAGGAGACTAGTCTGTTTTCTTCGTCATTGCACACGTCGAGAGCCGATCTGACTATAATTTCCAGACGCCGAAGAGTAGTAACAAAAGTTATGCTGTTGAAATGACGCCCCCGGATTGCGTAATTTTTGGCTAGGCCTCTCCAGCGCGCCCTCGCGTATTCCGAGCCCCAGCCGCATCTGGCTTACCACGGGCCGGACTTGGAAAACGTGATGTACCTGATGACGCAGCCCATACTCCCGGCCCTCGTGCTGCTGGTGCAGCATTGTCGCCGATACTCCTCTTCTAGCTAGAGTCACGCGTCTGTAAAGCGAGGGACGTGCACTTGTCTGTCTTCCTCCCCTGTCTTTCGTTCTTAATTCCATTTCGGAGTTTCTCGTTGTAAGCTCAGTGAAAATATCTCACGAGTTCGACACGCAGCTGCGTTCCCGGCTCATAATTATACTACGTTGCTGAAGACGTGTTTTTCAATCCATATAGCAACCGACCTGATAAAAGACACTTACACTAGAAGAACTCAACCAGTCATCTGAAATCTCTACTCTGCTATCCAACTACATGTACATGGCACACGTTCTTCGCTCCCGAAATTCATCAGGACCATGTGCAAATTGCAGCATGACGAAAATAAGAGTGTCCAGGATTGGCTGAAGGCTTTCATCTGGAGGGGTTTCGAGGTACCGATAGCCAAAGACTATCGCCACACAACATCCTTGTGAAAAAGATAAAGTCAATCACCCACGACGTGGTTATTAATAACCTGGGATTTATTGTTTCGTCTGGAGACATGAGTGAAGCACTGGAGTCTAGCTCGCTATTTAGCACGATCTCGAAGACGGCCTGAAAAAGTCGCAGAGGGCCCACCGTGTACACCGCAAGCTGAAGAAAATGTTTAAAAAAGATTGAGGTTGTGCTGCTTGAATGCCGTGACGAGAATGAAATGTGACTCCTAAAAAAATGTATTATGAAGATCTTAACGCCAATTGTTTGAGCATTTTTAGATAGGCCATGTTTTTTTTACATTTCCCAATGAGTCTTTGGCATATGTGGCCGAATGGCCTCTGAGCAATCTTTTCAAGGGCACGTGAGTGCATCATGCTCCGTGATGTTTTACGAGGCTTTCGGCAACTGTGGGTTGGCCGCTTCCGCAAGTGTTCATACAATATAGCCGATGAATGTTTAAAAAACATTTTTGCGAGTGACTCGAAAACGTAGCATCCTGTCACATAATGACAGCACCCACCAAGACTATCTAGACATCTGTAATCACGCTATCGGGCTCTTGCATTTGCATTTCAATAATATTCAATTTTATATATAAAACATCAAGTAAGATAGTAAGAACATATGGAAAGTAGAACTGCGCAACAGGGCGGAATAGGTGTGTCGGTGCCCCTGCCTCGCCCCCAGCCATGCCATGATGTAAGTGCCGTGTATGCTGCATCCGATATGCAGGCGGCGCCAGCGCAGAGCCGGGCATCGAGGCGCAGGTGGGGACGTGCGAGCATCTTGAGGTCCACCTTCACGATGAGCACGCATGCGCCAAACAACATTGAGCCGATGTTGATCAGCAGCAGCTCATTCTTTACGAGCTTTGTCACCTTCGTCGTCTTCTTACCCTCGGTCTTGACGCCCAGCAGGCACCACAAAAGAAACAAACTGATCTCAAGCTCTGGGTGTGCAGACGGACGCGCGTAAGCGCACGGAAGAGATATGGAAAGGATGGTGCAACGCACCGATGTAGATCTGGGGCAGCTTGCCCACCACGCCGAACGCCTGCCCGACGAGCTTGTCTGAGCGGCACAGCGTCGGGTCGATCATCGCGCCCCACGCCAATGAGCCCGCTGGGCAACGCGAACAGCAGCTGGCTGTTCTCCGAGATTTGCCTAGGCATCGTCACGAAGGACGCAGAGTTGCAATCGCTGCTGCCCGGCCTTCACCCATATTGCCATGCTGCTCGAGAGAACAACCAGCTGCGGTTCGCGGTAAACGGCGTAGGCACGATGATCGACCTGACGCTGTGCCACGCGGACAGGCTCGTCGGGCAGGTGCTCAGCGCGGTGGGCAAGCTGCCCCGATCTACACCGGTGCGTCGCGCCATCCTTTCCGCGTTTTCTTCCATGCGCTTATTATGCTCGTCCGTCTGCATGCGCAGAACTCGAGGTCAGTTTGTTCCTCTTGCAGCACCTGCTGGGCGTCGGGACCGAGGACAAGAAGGCGGCGAAGGCGACGAAGCTTGTGAGGATCGAGCAGCCTGCGACGCCGCCCATCAGCCCGTCGACCTCCGCGCCGGGCTTGTTCACGTCGAACGAGTGGACGACAATCGACCGCAGCGACGACGTGAAGTCCCGCACCGGGATCGGGATCCACTTAATGATGTACTCGTTCACTGCATCGATGTTGTATTTTAGCTGCACGGAGATCGGCCGATGGGCGGCACCTCCGCCACGGTGCCTGTATGTGAGTAGAGCCCTCTCAGCTCTGTAGCAGGAGTTTTCTCAGTTGACGCGAACGCACCTTTTACGAACACAGTGATACCCTTCTGGTGCCCGAGCGCTGTGCCTCCTTGATCAAGTCGATCTTGTTTAGGTGTTTTGGAGCTTCATGATCTCCATGGCGATGAGATGCTCAGAAATCTGGGGCTGCGGGCATGACTCATTCCCAGTGATGAAAAGGAGTGCAGCGTCCATGACTGCAGCACTGTTCAGCATGATGGCCACGAGAATATCGTGTCCGGATAAGTCGACGAAGGAGACACACCGGAGCAGCTCCATGTGTTGCCCGCACCCAGGGTGCTCGCACGGTGGGCGGTCCTCCTTGTCGAAGTGGTACGAGCGGTACCAGCCCTGTCACAGGTACGCCTTGTTCTCGCATTTATATATCTATTTCTTGCCGCCGTAAGATGGAAATGCAGAAGAGAAAAGCGGTGTACGACGCACTTTTGCATTCGCGTAGCCCAGCTTGATGGTGATATTCCGGACGAGCTCGTTCTTGAAGCGCACAATCATGACCCCCGAGATAGCCTTCACCACTGCCGACTTCCTGTGCACGACGAGCCCAATCATACCTGCAGTCTCTCACCACGCTAGACCATTTCGTATTCAGCCACCTCTCATGACTGTAATGAAATTTATGTACCAAAATTTATAATCGCCTATCAAAACAAGCCAATGAACTCAACATGAGTGACGGCTTCATTGAAACAGCAGACACGCACCTGCTTGGAAATAACCTCGGGCGACAAGGGTGAGAGTTTTGTCGGGTCAATCTCGACGGTCTCGGTTTCTTCCTCCTCCATCCGACTCATCATGGGGCCGGAGTGCTTCAGCCATCGTCAGCGTTGGTGATGGAGACGTGCCGAAGCAGCTTTATGTGGTGCGGGCGGTCCTTCTTGTCGGAGCCGTACAAAACTGTCCAGAGGCTGAGAAGAACATATAGGAAGACGTCGCACAGTTGGTAGGAGTCAAAGTGCGACAGCGCACAAGTTTGTGTGAACAGAAAAAATAAAAACTCACAGATTACATAAACTTTGTTACTTGCCGCTCGTATTTTTATGGTCAAAATCATGTTGTTGCTGTACATAACTTTTAGCACCTCTGCCTTGTGTAGTTACTACATGTTTTCTTATATAAGATGAATATTTTTTTGTTGTGGTTGTTTGAATACCTCCAGGATACATCACTCGGATGTCTCCGAAAATGTCTAAAAAGCATTTGTCGGCAAATCTTCATCCAACATCCGGGAAAGTCTTGCTTAAATAAGTACAAACTATAATACCAATCTTGCAGCCCATCGACACTACAACATGGCGCAAGCCTTATATCAACATTTGTTGTAGCAATAATGAAGCTTGTATCATATTCTCCAAATTACAGCAATGTAAATCTTAATTCACTAGAAAATTTTCCGTTTTTTCGCCAGTTTGCCCCGAACATAATACGTGTATTTAATTAATACATTTCAATTATGTTTTTCCAAAAAATCCCATATCAACATTTCCACAATCCATTATTCAACACTATTTCTGACACTTCTAAGGCGTATACCTCTGTCTGTCTTAACAACATTTGACTCAGTTGGCGGTGTATGTGTGTGTGCAGCTCCCAGATAAGAGATAAGTAGTAAATAAACACGTCCGTCATTACAGTATTTTCAGATCGTATACGCTCGCTTTCATCAGTGCCTTGCAACTACATGTATAGCATTTAAGACGTCAGGAGTCCATCGACTGTTTGCTACTATAACTAAATTGCATGCGTCGCGTAGTTTGACGCCTGGCGCATCGAGAAATTGTGACTATACCTTCACGATGCGGCGGCTTTTCTTTCCTGTTGCGATGGACCTCCGAAGCCTTCGAAGAATCTTATAACGACTAGGGCGTTCATAAGAAAGCCAGTGATGGAATCTCCCTGCGTTATGGACGAGCATACGCAACTCCGGCATGGAGCCTGCGCAGCGGATTAAGTGACCACATTTTAACTACTACATATAAACAAATTTGAAGAGCGTCGATACGGGGCAGCCGGACCGCCATTTGTCGTTACAATTTATGAGGTGCCTTCAATCCGCTCGCCGGGAAAAAGACAGAAATGTCCGTTTGCAGTTTAGCCATCGCAAACTTTAGCAGCGTGATCAGCGCTTCTCTATCGAAAGAAAACGCGAAATAACCTCACAGCGTCGCCGGCCGCGCCACGCAGATACGCGGAAAGCTAATTAGAAAATAGAAAAACAGCCGCTGCACGCCAAACAAAACAGCCAACAGCCCCCGGGCAATGCGCCCGAGTCCAGAGTCCAGAGTCCAGATCGCACAGAGGAAATTGCTACACCGAACCGTGGTCAAGTGTGCAGACGGTGGCTGCTAATTAGTAAGTAAAATGAGCCAAAAAGGAATGAGGAGAGCGCGCGCGCGCGCGGAGGCGGGGAAGGGAGCGGACATCCGAGCTGATCCTTTTAGGACATGTAATGGACAGACGGTAGTGGGGGGAGGAGGGGAAGGAGGGTGGGTGTATGAGCTAATTATCGCATGGGGGTGGACGAAGGTAAAACAAACAGCAGGGTAGACAAGGGGTGCTCACACAAATCGAATAGGAGAAGAGAGAGCGCGCGCTCTAAGCTGGCTAGCTATCCACATTATGAACCGAAACGAAGGTAGCAGAGAAACGAGAATAGAAGAGCGAGTTTGCTAAGGAAACGCATACAATAAATAAGAAAGAAGAGCAAGCGAGGCAAGAGCGCACAGATAGGAAACGGGAGCAAAGATTCGACTAAAAGACAAAAGACAAGACACGAAGAAAACAAGTGAGGAGAGCTACTGCCGGAGCGAGGGGATATACAAACTTAGATTGAGGATAAGCGCGAAGAGCAACGAAAAACAAAGCAAGCGAGGACAGCGATAGCAGCTACGTACAGGGAGATCAAGAACAGAAGGCGGAAGGGGCGCGGCACACTGAGTCAATTCGACGCGTCGAGCATCCCGAGGTCGCTGTTGAACCACGACCCGAAGTCGCGGTCGCTGAACAGCTCGTCTTCCCGCCCGAACATCGACGTGAAGTCGTCGAAGCTGGTCGCCATGAAATCGAACCCACCCGCCGCGAGCGAGTCTGGCGCCGGGGGCGCGGGCGGAGCAGATGCCGGAGGCACGGGCGCCGACTGGGGTGTTGTCGCAGGCGGTGAGGGATACGCGGACTGGGATGTTGTCGGTGTAGCAGCATCAGCGGCGCGGAGGCTGCCCAGGGGGCTCGCGCGCGTCTGTGTAGTTGGGAGGGAACGTGCCTGCGACAAAGGGGCCTCATAGACAGCATTCGCGCTGTCGAAGAACTCGTCCTGCGTCCGGGTCGAAGGCGTTGGCGCTGCTCCAGCGCTCGCATGTTGGTGTTTTCACCTCGGCGGCGCGAACCGGCTCAGCAGGCGCGATCAAGGTTGAGAACAGTGGTCGGCCCATAGCGACGCTTTTTCAAGAAATTATATATGGATTAGAGAAAAGAGGGCGAGGAAAAGGAGAGAGTAGGGGAGCTCAAAGTCGAGCATGAGAATCTCATTCTCACGACGCCTGCCTTATGACGTAACAGTTCAAGTTCTTGGTCAGCGCGCAAGAGGCGAATGCTGAAAGAAAAGAAAAGAAAAGAAACGAAAAGAAAAAAGAAAATTCGATTGAGGCGAAGTCACGCGGGCGGGTCACGCGTTGCAGACACGTGCGCCCCATTCGTCGTGGAATGCATGACATTGACATTGTCTGTGTCACTGCCAGCTTCGTACTCATCGACGTCGACAGCGACCACGACCCCGCCACATCCCCGTTTCGCATTGATGACTCTCGATGGCCACCGGTGCGCCGCCGCGCCTCCTTCCAACCACTTCCGCCAGCTGACCTAGAAATAAATATCCCCCAAAACAAACCGCTGCGTCCAGACTGCGAGAAACATGGAGCGCCGCGCTGGACGATGCAGTGGCGAACTTCCGCACGCACCTCACCTCCGCACAGAGCCCCTCCTGGAAGCGCGTGCCCGTCCCCGCGCGCGAGGGCTCCGCCGCCGCCGCCGCTACCAGTGGCGGCGGCGGCGGCTGGCACCGCTCGCGCCCGCGCGCGGCTGCGCCCCGAGTTGGGCGACGTCGCCGTCCACCGCAAGGCGACGGGGCGCGGCGATGTGCACCGCGTCGCTCTCGACGTGCCCGTGCCCACGGGCGCGGGCGACCTCGACGCGTGGCGCGCGGTGCTCGGCACGCCGGAGCTGCGCGCGGAGTGGGACCCCGCCGTCGAGGCCGCGCGGGTGCTCGAGATGCATGACCCTGCGACACGCATTGTGCAGACCCGGTTCACGCTCGGCTGGCCTGCGAGGTGAGTGTCTTCCCTTCGCGCCGCGCTGCTGGGCGCGCTGGCTCATGGCTTGCAGCCCGCGGGACGCCGTTATGATTTCGCGCACGTTCTGCGATGCGACGACGCTCATCGACGTGTCGACGTCGCTGCCCCGGTCGCCCGACGAGCCGGCGTACCTGCGGCCGGCGCCGCCTTACGTTCGCTCGCATGTGGATTGTTCGTCTGATCTCTATTTAATCTACGCTTGCGCGCCACTTGCTGATTCCGAATTAATCGTGTGCGCGGCGCAGTGTTTGCATGGTGCATACAGGTCGTGGCGCCGGAGACGCGCTCCAAACGCATACGCATCACCTGCTTCTGGCAGCACGATCTCAAGACGGTGTGGAACATCGGCACGCCCAACAGCATCCCGCAGCAGCTCGCGACGATGGCGCTCGGCCTCCTCGACACCGTGAAGAACCGGCAGGCGCGGACGCCCGTGCTGGCCGCGTACGGCTTCGGGGTCGCCATCGAGCGGGTGGCGTTCGACGTCGGCCGGGATGCGCTGTCCGTCGACTACGCCGTCGTGCCCGAAGAGCAGGACAGCACCCCGGTAATGCATGGGCTGGACGAGCTTCACGCGCTCAAGGAGCAGCGCCGCCTCCAGCGCAGCGTCGAGATCCTGCTGCCGTCTCCGGACGGCTGGGACATCCGCCTCGCGACGCGCGCGTCCGCCGAGGCCGTCGCGCAGCTGCCGTGGACCGCGAGTGCGAGCCGCTGTGGCGGCGGCGGCGCGAAGGTCTGCTTCCAGGTGCGCCACGCGCCGCTGCCCGACGCGCACGCGGTGCTGCGCGTGCAGCTCGTGCTCGAGTTCTCCGGCGTGCTGCGCGGCGTGCGGCTCAACGGCCTTGCGCACGCGCTCGAGGACCGCGTGCAGCGCGACCTGCAGGCGTCCGCGGTGGCCGGACAGCTCCTGCAGGACGCGGCGAGCGCGGCGGACGTTAGTCTGAACACCGCAGGCGCGTCGGCCGCGACCGCCGAGAGCGAGGCGTCTGCGGGCTCGGCGGCGTCGCTCCGGAAGCCCGCGCTGCTGCGCACGGACTCGGGCGCCAGCGTTGTGCCCCGCGGGCCGGCGTTTGATAAAAGCATACTCGCGCGCGTGCGCCGGAACTACATATATTTCTCGTCACTGTTGCAAGAACCGGAGGCCAAGTGGAAGCAAAGTGTGTTTTTATGACTTGATTACATTTTACAGTACTCCCTCCCCCCTGACGGCCATTGCTCATAGACACCGAGGTGCGTGGCGTCTCGGTCACGCAGCTCGATTCGATCGACCCGACGCTCGTCGTGTACAAGGCAGAGGCGACGTTCGTCGGGATCGGGCTGTGGGACCTCTACAGCGCCGTCGTAACGCCCGGCGCGCGCGCACACTGGGACAGGCAGTACGACGACGCGACGCTGCTCGAGGACGTCAACGAGCTCTCCGAGCTGTGGCACTACAAGACGAAGCCCGCGTGGCCCGTCGTCGGGCGCGACGCGGTCGTGCTCAAGACGGTGTACAAGGCGCCCGCGGCCGTGCACGTCTTCGGGTTCTCGATGGAGGACGCGCACCTTTTCCCCGCGATCGAGCCGGCCGAGCTCGGCACGATCCGCACGCAGGTCGACCTGCAGGGCTGGGCGATCGAGGCGCTCAGCCCGACGACGACGCAGCTCACGCTGCTCGAGCAGTCCGACCCGAAGGGCTGGACGGGCAAGGCGACCGTCCCCCAGCAGATGATCGCCGCCGTCGCGGGCATCGGCGAGTTCGCGATCCGCTGCGGCGGCCCGCCCGTAGTGTCGCGCCTCGGCGGCGCGCGCGCGACGAGCCAGCGCTACGACCACGAGCGCGGCGTGTTTCGCGTCGAGTACGAGCCCGCGGCCTCGCGCCGCGCGGCGCCGGCGGACGCGCCGGGCGCGGCGCACGCGCGCCAGAATTCGGTCGACGGTGCGCAGACGCAGGGCATGATCACGCCACAGCGGAGCGAGAACGCGACGTCCGCCTCCGTGGAGTGCGAGCTGCGCTGCGACATCGACACGTGGGCGACGTCGCTCGACATCGTGATCGACCCGCCGCCGCAGTCCATCTCATGCCTGCGCCGGCACCGTCTGTCCGCCGGAGGGGGCGGGCTCTGGTTGACGGTGGGGCACGACATCGCGTTCAACAGCGACGAGCGGCTTCTGGCCATCGTGCGGCGCGCGCCGTTCACCGCGGGCAAGGAAAAGGGCGTTGTCATGGTCAACGGCAAACGCGTGGGCATCGATGTTGAGGAGCTCCCCGAGGCGGAGGTGAAGTCGCTTGTGAAGCAGAAGCGCGTTAGGCCCGTGCGCATCCCGCTCGACCAGCCGCCCGTGCTGGGCGTCATCCGCAGGCGGCGCGGGGAGCGCGAAGACGGAAACGACTCGAGCGACTCGGGCGCCGAGGCGGGCGCGTCGTCGTCGCACAGACGGTGGCAGTCCGCGCAGGCTGCGCCCGCGTACCCGAAGGTGCCGAGCCCGCTGTCCAACTTCTTCACGGCCGCGATGGAGCAGGTCACGAGTACCACGCAACAGGCGGTCGCGGTCTTCTCGCCGCCGGTAGCCCCGGTGGACGACGCGGCGTTGTTCCCTGCAGAGAAGCGGCCCATGCACTATGCGCTCGACGCACTCGCGTTCGCCCAGGGGTACCACCGCGGCACGTTCCGCGACGGCTGGACGGCGATCGCCGACAGCGACCTGACGATCCGGCGGCGGCTGTCGCCCGAGATCTCGCCGGCCGTCCCCGTGCACAGGGCCGAGCGCGTCATCGAGGGCGTCGCCGCCGAGGAGGTCGCAGCGGCAATCGTCAGCTACGACTGCCGCAAGCAGTGGGACGACCGCTTCGGCTCGGCAACGGTCTTCGAGGAGTACGGCGGGGACTGCCACACCGCGTTCCTCGTCGCGAAGGGCGGGTTCCCGTTCAGGGACCGCGGGATGTACCTGGCGTCGCTCGTCGCGCGGGAGGACAAGCTTGCCGCGGCTGACGGCTCGGCGCTGGGTACCGGCGGGGCGCAGAGCCCCTCGGGCGTGCCGAGCACGATATACTGCGTCTCCGCGTCCTTCAGCCCCGCCGCGGCCACGGCGTTCGCACCGGCGAAGTACAACCCGTACGCGCTGCCCGTGGGGCACACGTTCGTCGACGCGTGGGTCGTGGAGACGCTCGACCCGTACACTGCGGAGAACTACGCGATCCCGTCGACGCGCTGCACGCGCCTCGTCGCCGTCGACCACGCGGGCGCGGTGCCCGTCGCGTTCAACTCGATGATCAACGCGGCGCTCCCGCGCGCCGTGCTCGCGCTCGAGGCGTACATGCGCGGCGTCGCGCCCGCCCCCGCTGTGCGCGTCCCCGCGGCGGGCTTCCGCCTCGCGCGCGACGCGTGGGACGTGGCCGAGGGCGCGTGGGCGCTGCGCAGGGAGAGCGAGGAGACGACGCTGCTCGGCAGCAGGCTCGCGCTGGGCAGCAGGGTCTTCTGCGCGGACGTGCTCGTCGCGCTCGACGGCGCGCCGGCGGAGTCGGAGTCGCCGAACTCGGAGGACGGCGAGACGGAGCGGTCTAGGTCGCAGACAACGCCGCGCCCGGGCAGGGCCGGGCTCCCGTCGCGCCCGAGCTCGCCGGAGGTGGTCCGCCGGCCTCGCGAGGACGGCACGCCCTCGTCGAGCCCCTCGCGGCGGCACAGGAGGATCTCGTCCACGCCCGCGGCCACGCCCGCCGGCTCACTCGCCGTCAGGTCCCGGTCTCGAGAGGCGATGCGCAGCGCAACCTCCGCGTTTTCCATCGGGCGGGATAACAGGGGCCACGCCGTCCCGGCCGACTTCGTCGTCGCGGAGCTCGTCGTCGACCTCCGGACGTATCCGGAAGGGTACGAGGTGCGGCTCGCCTCGCGCATCGAGGCGCGGGCCGATCCCCAGCAGCCCGTGCTTCTGTCGCGACTCGGCGCGGACGTGCGGTCTGCGCCGGACGCGGGCGCGGTGCTCCCCATCGCGCACAGCGTGTGCGTGCTGCCGCCCTCGCCGCTGCACATCCCGAGCGCGGGCGTCGAGACGCCCGTGCGGCACCTCGTGCGGCTCACGCTCCCGACGGCGCAGTACGGCGTGCCCGCCGTGGAGGACCCGCTGACCGGCGAGACGCGCGGCGCGCCGCCGAAGCCGCCGTGGCTCCGCGACCTGGAGAGGGACAAGCACGCGCTTGTGCGGGTGGAGGTCCAGCCGCTGGACGCGGAGAAGCAGAAGAAGGGGAAGAAGGTCGTGCTGGTCGACGGGTTGGCCGCGGTTGTGGGGAGCGAGAAGGATGTGTTTAAGGGCGCTGCGGGTGACGAAGCTAGCGCTGGTCTTCTTTCAAGGTGAGTTTATTTTGTTGGCGGATAACTTCGATGACTAATTTGCGGGGACTGCAGGATACATTTGCAAGAAGGCGGAGACACGCTCGTTTTGCCTAAACAGCTCGCAAGTCCCTTGGCTGTCGAGGACTCCCTATACGAGCCGATAACTGCTGAGACGGGCGCTCAGGGCTCGTCCACATCCTTAAAGCAAGATGAGCCCTCAGACAACGACGCAAAAGACGACGAAAGCATCAGAGCCGATTTCTCTGAGGTAAGCTATCACTCTACTCCAGGCGTTGTCGAGAGATCTCACGAGCAGGGTGCCCGCAACAGTCACCGGGCCAGCAGACCCCTGCGGAGGAAAAGCCAGAAATGCTACCTGCGGATGCAAACCGCGGCTTCTTCGGTTTCCTGGGCTCGTACCAGCCGTCACTGTCGTTGCTGAGAATAGGGTCGGGCAGCTCGACGCCCAGTTTGAGCACGCCGAAGGCACCCGGTTCGTTCCCGTCGCCTGCACCCACTCCGCCACCTGAGAATGACGGTACGCCGCCGCTCGCGACCGCGGCAGTGTCTACGCCATCCTCACTGAACGCGAACGGGGCGACCGCGTCTGCGCTCGCCGTCGTCCGGTCCGCAACGACGCAGCGCTACTCGGTCTCGACGCTCATCGCGGCCGTGCTGATCGCGTTCCTCCTCGGCTCGCTCCTGCGCTCGCTGCTGTCCCCCGCGGACTTCATTTACGTCGTGACGGACCTCGGGGACGTCCCGTACGGCGTGACGCGCGCGCCCGGCGGAGGGCTCGGCGCGGTCGAGCCCGGGTGGCGGGAGATCAAGCGGCTGGTCGAGATGAAGTATATTGTGGGCGGGTGGGACTTCCAGATCGCTGTTGTGCGGAGACACTAGTACTGGGTTCGGGATGAGCGCGCCTGCTATTGTTCCCCTTTTCTTTTCCATTTTTTTTTCTCGTTCTGTTCCTTGCTTTTGACTGCTCTCCTGCATCACCCACCTGACTGCCTGCATAATATGTATCATTGCATCCATCCCGTTCTTATCATAGCATTGCATGTATCGCATACTTCTGTTCGAGTATACTTACTTTAAGAGCGTGCCGAATAATCTTAAACATTTTTAAGTGTCGCGCAGCCCGGCAGAGGCGTGTGAAGTTCGGACGACAGCCGGATCAGGAGCGTGTTCACGGTTCCGGCCCCCGAATTTCTGAATAATTCATTCCTTTTCCTCCCCTCACCTCCTCCCTCCGCGATTCCTCAACGCGCTCGCCGTTTCCTGAGGTCGTTTGCCGTCGCGCTCTCGACTAACACAACATTATCGAACGCACTGTTGAACACCGCGCACCACAGCGATTACCGAGACCAAAGGGTCTGGTTTCATGGCACAAGCTCTGTACGACGAGCATCCTTTGGACGAATACTTGAGAGGTTCGGCTATTCACTCTATCTGCGTTTGGAATCGCTCATTCTCATTCTTTTCTTATTTGTGGCTGTTAAGAATCTGGAGACAGACCTGAACGCGTTCCGGGGGCGTTCACAAGCGGTTCTGACGATGAACCCGAGGACTCGGCAACGGACTCGTGTATAGAGCTGCCCTTGTCGTCCCTGCTCGGCACCTTCGAGGTATTTAGATCCATCCTGTCTGAAAATGTGACGTTCTGCTGCTAACGCGCGCGTATCTAGTCGCTGCGACGATGGTCCTCGACCGTCCGAAACGTGTTCCCCTCTCCCATTGACGACTTTGCTGAACGATTCAAGTACGACCTGATTTCTTCTAGTCTGCTCTCTTCTTCCGTTTCCCCCTCGCCCCTCGCTCCTCACTCGCGCTCGCGTGTCTCCTCGCCCGACCGCACTCTGCCCGGCGAACTGAAGACCCCGCAACCGAATGCTGTCGAGAAGTCCGACCAGGACCTCAAGTCGCTCTCGAGCGCCTTCATCTTCATCGGCCTCGCCGCGCTCATGAACCAGCACCGCATAGCCGCGCTGCTGGCGCTGGTCACGTCCTTCTCGTTCGTCAAGACAAGCGCTGCTTCTGCGAAGCAGAACTACGTCAACCAGGTGTTTGAGTCCCTGGAAGGCCTGAAGGCTGCGGGCACGTCGTGGGACGCCGCTGTCAATGATGCCATTACGATCGTTGAAAGAGAGGAACGCAGGTATGTCGATGTGGCCGGGTCATTCTCGTCAAATAAGTTGCTCACGCGCGAAATTGCAGTGTATATTATACCCCGTCTTCATCCGCGCAACCGACCCCTTCGTCTGCACTTCGCATATCCCTTCATTCGACCTTACTCACGACGCAACATCAATGCGACAATGTCCGGCCTCTCCTTGCTGCTTTGGCGTCTCCCAGGGAGCTGTCTCAGTTATCCGAGATGTACGCTCCCCCATCCCCTATCAAGCCTGCGTTCTCCCTGCAGCCCAGGCCTCCTTCGACTCCTCAACGCAAACACTTGTCTTTGTTTGAGAATGCTGTTCCGCGGTCTCCGACTCCGCGCACCTCTGTATCCGAAAAGCGGCAAACGTGGAATGGTTCTAATATATCTCTGACTGGAGCCAACGCTCGCACATCCTCTGTACTGCGAAAACGGGATCGGAGGCGTTCTGATCTGACCACTTTTATGGAGATTCAGACCCCTTCCCCTCCCGTTACGTCGGTGTCTAGCTCGCCTTCGCCGTCCCCTTTACCACAAGTGCCCGAGGCTGATGAAGAAGAGGAGGATGAAAACTCAGTTGACATTTCAATTGACGAGCGCGACCTGCCCAAGGACAATTTTGGCACGGCTGCTCTCCACTTGCGCCATAAACGCCGAACGAGTGGCGCCGAGGCGTTGGGGTTGAGGTTGACGCCCTCGCGTTCTGCGCCTTCTCTGCGTATTCCACCGTACCTTTCCCCGCCCTCCTCCCTGTCGTCCTCCCGCTTCACGGCGATGAATACGAACAGGCACCCGCTTTCGCTCTCGGCTCTTCACCACGCACTTCACGGCGCGCTTGCGTCGCGCCGGTATGCCTGTGCACACCTCCTCGCGCTTCGCTTCAACGATGATGCCGAAGACGAGACGTATTGGGAGAATGTGCGAAGCGTAACGGCCCTCCTTTCGTCTACCCTCGAGGATGCGGCTGCAAGGCTCAACGACGCGCTTACCGAAGCAGACCGTCTGAGCAGACAAGACGGACAGCCTACACCGGAGGCCAGCCCTAAGGTGGAGTCCAACAGCGAATTGGCCGATGCGTCTTTCCCGCCACTTGGCAGTGCTGAGGAACGCAAAACTCCACCTCGCCCTTTCAAGCTGTCTATGCCGTTAGATTGGCAGTCGATGCCCTCACCAGCGGATGGCAAGTCCTTTGCCCCTGCACCCAGTGGGATGGCACGATTTGCCTCTCATGTTGATGCCATCACATCTTCAATGAATGATGCGCGAGATCGTCTGGCGGAATGCGTTGAAGAATTACGTGGAGAGCTCACCGCGGATCCTTCGTCTTCGTCTTCGCAAGGAGCGTTGGATGTGGAAGGTGCC
This sequence comes from Phellopilus nigrolimitatus, assembly GCA_021029095.1. NCBI lineage: Eukaryota > Fungi > Basidiomycota > Agaricomycetes > Hymenochaetales > Hymenochaetaceae > Phellopilus > Phellopilus nigrolimitatus. The sequence goes on along the minus strand of JAJOHG010000032.1, from coordinate 222,959 downwards.
GAGCAAGCCATCTTGCAGACATACGAGCAGCTGCGCCGTGAACTTGGTCATGCTTTGCGCGAGTGTGAGCGTGGGAAGACTGCTTTACTGGATGTTTTCGAGGCCAGACGCAGAAGTACGCAACCTCCCAGCGAGCCTTCCGAGGAGGAGAACACTGTCGTGCTCCCATTCAGGCATGTCAGGAAGCATACAGGAAGCGAAAGCTCTGGCGACTCGTATGACAAGATTGACATAGGCCCGTACACCCCGGATGAAGGCAGCCCCATCTTCCCGACGCTTCCGTCGCTCGACAGTGTTATCGCAGCGCGCCTCCAGAGTAGGGCTGGTACGCCATTGCTCGAGCGCGACGAGGATGATGCGACGCAGCATCTCCTGCTTACAGCCACCTCGTCGCACCTCCCTCCGCCGGGCGTTGAGCAGGTCTTCGAGAGCGATTCCGTTGCCCTCGCGTCCTTCACGCGCGAGCGCTCCAAGCTGTCGCGAGAGGAGCGCATCAAGCTTATGAAGTCCTAAGCGCGATAGCATGACCGGGCGTGGACTCGCAGCACACCTGGAAGACGACGATGCAGAGCGCTCGGCGTCTCGCGCATCGTGGGGCCCTGGCACGGATGTGGTCGACGAGTTGAAGGATGTCATTTGGAAGGTCGGCGAGAGACGGCGCAAGATGTCGTCAGGCATTCCGGTGCGGATACCAAGTATACCAGCCTTTGGCCCTTCTGATGGGTCAGGCGACTACGATACGACTTTATGTACACCTTAGGCGGGAACTTGGTCGTGGCCTCCTTGGGACACGGTCGCCCGCTGTTCACTCGTTTTGTCTTCTGCTGTCGTTGCACTTTCTTATTGACTAAAAACACGCTTCATAGCATAATTTTCGCTCATTTTCCCGTCCTGGTGGACTACTGGTATATATTGATTAATTAGTGTTGTCCGAGTGGCTGAGTTGGCTTGCGGAGCTGGATGGAGATTCTCGATTGCAAGTAATATAACGGTGTGTGCAGATGTATGTTGTTGCATTTGCTCGGATGAGCACAGGATTTGTTGCAGTCTTGCACGCGTCTCAATTGAGAAAATGCTGCTCATGAGCTCTGAGCGGAATATCGGCGAAATTGTGAATTTTAAAGGAAACAAAGTTGCACCTGACGCGTTGTGACAGACACACGTGCAAACACTGTCATCATGGTTACTGTGACTGTTGGTCTAAGTCGTTCACTGCTGACTCTGCTCTACACCTTTAGACTGGCTCCAATTTTCCGGTTTGTACAATGTTTAACTGTATTTTCGACGTTCTAGAGTCAGTAAAGGAACTGATCAAGATGAATACGTGACAGATACTGTCAATGTTTGAAGTATATCTGATTTCATTTGGAATGCCTCCGGCATGCTTGGAGTCGCTATTCAATTGTTTTTCGATATTCTAGAGTCAGTATTTCATCCCGAGATGAAATGCATGACAAATTTTGCCCATGGATTCGAATACGCACGATTAGTTTCAATTGGAACGCTCCACACGAGTCAGTCGCTCTTTAGTCGCTTTTACTGTAGCTGTTATTCAATAGAGATTGACAGGGATTACGCCCCTTCTCAACTTCCTCATCACGGCGCGAAAAAAATATGCCCTTATCGAGGTACCGCCCGCCTTTACTACTAGCTCATGGTACAGCATGAGGCCGTGATCCAGCCTTGAAGTAGACTGCGGCCTTCAATTAGACTGGCCTTAATATCTACTCCGAATCTGCGTCCCAATTACAGGCCTGTTGCCTATCCCCCCTTCTCGTCTCTGTATCCGTCGCGGCTCGCAGCTGTCTGGTTGTTCAATTGCATCCTCCAGAGCTGCAAATCACCGTAAGCACTAGTTGAGCTTTCCCCGGTATTTCACTAATCAGCGATACAGTATCAGCCCTTTACTATTGATAATGCAAACCCGAGGCCTCGCAAACCACCAGTGCCGAGCCAGCGAAGGATCTCCGTAAAGCGCTAGTAAGGAACTTCAAGGACGGAACTATCGATGAAATGTACGTGGAATAAAATCACCTGATAATCATATTTCTTACTGTATCGAATTGGCAGTACATATCATAACTTCAAAAGCCACATATACGTCGTCACCGGCAGTGCCGACGACGTCCCATTTAGTCGCGCCTTGATCGGTGAACGGACGACTTCCAATGCGAAACTCGATATCCTTTACAACGACCCCGACTTGCTCAAAATTGGTGAGCGACGGACGTGTCGCGGTTGCGGGATTCTTAGAATCTCAATTAACGGCGCCGAGTCCGATACCAGTGGCTACAGCCTCACCCGTGGATGGTTTAAACATAAAATTGAATGTGAGGCCTTACAGTGAGTCGACTGCTGCTTATATGTAAAATGTGACACTTCCTCACGGAAATCTTGAATAGAGCTATTCTTTTCAAAGAAAGGTCAGCTTCGAACAAAGACCAACGTCCTGAGGAGCAAGCACACGGCAAACGGCGCGTCGTTTTCAGAGAAGATCAGAATGGACTTCTGCGTGAGATGAGCGATGACTCGGATGGAGTTCAAGAGCACGTCGGCGACGGCGAGGACCCTATGGAAGTCGAATCAGAAGAAGAGGTTCTACCTAAAGAAGTACCACCAAGTCGTCAAGCAGTCAACTTAGAGGACCGCCGCCGTGCGTTGCTCGAAGACTGTGCATTCTCTGGAATAGTTGAACCGAGACGCGTTTATTGTGTTGTATGCAAGGTCTGGATTGGCCTGACAAGTGGTTCATACTCGCCAGGGAATTGGAACCAGCACCTGAAGGCGAAGACGCACCGGAGCGCAAAATACCGTCGTCGATGCGTCGGTTCCTTTTACGACGATAATACTGCACCTCCTTCTCGAAAGCCATCTTCTCGGGCTTCCACAAGGACGACTATGCCATCGCGCACACCAGCGCGAGAGGGGGGACATCACCGACTTGGAATCCTTACTCGGCTGGGCGCTGCGACGCAGAACAATCAGGATGCTCGCGAGGCGAGCGGTTCGCGTCCGAGTCACGATGGTTCGGCTCAGCAGGCGTCTGAAACCATTCAAACCGCTCCACTCCAACCCCGCACCGCGAACTCTGTTTCAAGCGGACCTTCGAGTGCGAGCGCGTCCTCTAACGAGACGAGGAGAACGGATGGCTCAAATCCTGCCACGACGGCGGGCCCCCGCCCTGCCGAAGGTCACGTTAGAGCCGAGACAGTAGACGGCCAGCACCGCCAGATGAACTTCAACGTGCCGGAGGGAGTGGCCCACATGACGATATCTCTCAATTTCACTCACGTCTAGCAACTTCCGCGCGTCCGTATCAACAGAATTGCACAGTTCTTTTAACAGAGTCATTTGCATAGTCAAAATATACATAGGTAGCAGTATGTACGTGTACGATATTCAGAATCTCTTTTCCATCAGTCCACTTTTCAGTTTAAAAGTTTTCCGTGTACAGTTGTATGGAAAATGTAGATTCGGCTGAAAGCGAGACGCGTCGCGTCGCGCCTGCGCACAGACCTTGCACTAGACCGACGCGCGTAGCTGAACCCCAAGTTCACGTCTCTTTCCTTCCTTCCACTGTGAATCATGAAATTATTCGACGGCACAGGTGAGATATCACCTATTCCTAACTGTGACTGGCGTTTCCTAAAATTACTTAGCGTGCTTCAGTCCAACCGTGTCCCCTACCGCCAAAATTGCTTGGGGTGAGAGCCTACAACTCTGAGCTCTGGGCGCCGCCGCCTTGCATACACTCGCTAATCTCGACTCACCGTTCCAACAGCGACGCATGGCGGCAAGGTTGCCGTGACTCTCGAGGAGAAGCAGGACTCGCAATGGTTCTTCTGCAGTGGGATGGGAGACCCGTGGCTCACCGAGTAAGCACTTCGATAAATCCGATCCTCGGCCCATCTGACCTCTTTCTCTTTTGTCTTGTAAAACGAGAAGGCTCTCAATGCGCCCAATTATCGTGAGTGCCGGCAGGGATGATCGGACGTAAAAAGGATCTGCTACTGAATTCAGCTTCTCAGGTATTCCACGTGAACTGGGTCCTTGCCACGGTTCTCTCCAGCTTTATGCTCCCACTCACAAGTTACGTGCTCGACGGTTCGTGATTCCACTGGTACAACTTTGTTTGGAAACGCTGTCCGTCTTCTCCTCGTACACGAAGCCCGCCTCTGGAAACGCGTTATTTCCACACGTTTCCCATTTCAACAAGTTGCTTGTTCTGACGACCCCGCATTCAGCCAGGTACGATTCTCTTAATAGACAAACCAGCGAAGAAGCGGAAGACTTGTCTGCAAAGGAGGCCCAGGGGTCCCGCCCTTTCAATAGTCTGCAAAAAGATACAGGCACTAACGCCCAGAGCGTCAAATGCCTTCCCGACTCCAGCTCCACGCGGCTCACAAGCTTAAACACCGTAAATCCAGGGCATTTTCACCTTGGGAAACGCCTTCGGGCGTCGTCACCTGCTCAGTATTTCGGACTGGAAGACCACAACCGTGCGCAGAAGAAGCGCAAGCTTCCCTCTCCCTCCGTCTTTGTGCCTACCAATTCCCAACTGAAGACGCCGTCTCAACTGACGCCGTCTCAATTGTCCATATCAACGTCCTCGCCGACTGAGGACGTCTATCATTTTCTCCCGACTGCTCTATCTTCTGTTCCATTCTCTAAAGCTATCTCTGGCATTCGTGCACAATCTGATGAAAAAATTTACTGCCTTGGAACCGCATCAATGATCACAACGATCGAGAGAAATGCTCATGAGCAAAATCAATTAGTCAAGAAGCCGGGTGTCGGAGTGCAAGGTGTGAAGCCCGAATCCAAATTCGAGAGTCCGAGTTCGGCTACGTCTTTATCTTCCGTCGGGTCCGACACTAGCTTTGTTAGGTAGGTCTTATTCTTATATTTACTCTGGGTTTCTCGCTGATCATTGTGGAACGAATCTGAACCTGACTGCATACCTCTTCGTCTCATTCTTAGTGCGCCAACTGCGATGCCCGCTAACGTGACTCGGGACATCTGGGGCGCGCTCATGCTGCCACAGGCTCAAGTTCAAGCCACTTCTGAAGAAAAGCCTTCTTCCACGATTGGTCAGCTCTCTTCGTCCATGTTTACACCGACGATCCGCATCTCGGATGCACTTGGGGTGCTTGCAGATTTGGGCGAATGCGACACGAGTGGGATTACTCTTTTTGTTCCTGGACGTAAGCACCACGGACTGGAGTTTCGCGTCGATTCGGGAGATCGGAGGAAGACTATCTGAACTGCTCGACTTCGACTCAGCTTATAGCATGTATTCGCGACAGATACACCTTTCTGTGATGTTCAGATGGCCTGTAATGTTTGGGACACTTCTAGACTCATTGTCTTTCGGTTTTCTGAACATCTTTTCCCTGTTCATTCCGTCTCACCGCTTCTGCTAATTTTATTATCGAGTTCAGAATGTTACTGCTGCATTTCTTATTATATGTAATAACAAGGTCGACACTCAACTCCAGCTGTTGTAACCTTCTCAGGTACGTCGGCGTTCTTAATTATCTTAGTTTGAATGCATGTTGAAATTCTAATTGCAGTTTACAGGGACATGACTACATGTCTTATTTCTGTTTTCTCAAGAAACAAATGCTCCCACGTAGTGCGACTCGAATTTCAACCGTAGGACTGGCCAAGAGCGCCGAATGACCCACTGCATACATAATTTCCATACACAGTTCTGGCACTCATAATCACATACGCTTTCATCATTTATTAAGAGGTTCTTTACCCACAAACCACAAAAAGGTGCGCATGCTAAACCCGAGTTAGGGAGCGACACCGATGTCTTTAAGAAGTTTAAAACTCTCAGAAAGCATCGGGATGAATACTCAGGAACATGTTTTGTGGCATTTTAGGACTCAAAGAGTTGAAGGAATATTGAGGACACGATATCAGGATAAGTAGGCAACGGCGGCACGAGTAGAAATCCTTTCTTGAAAGATACTTATCTCAGTTGCTCCTTTCACGGGGTCAGGCTCGAATGAGAGGTCTGAATATTGCTTCCTCGTTCCACAAAAATTTAGTGTGATGGAACAGGCTGGACTGGCGCGGCTACAGGTCCTTCTGGATGGGTCTACTGTTTAAAATTTACACACAAAAGACAAGACGGATATTACCTCTCCATCTATAGTTCCAAGAAATTACTCTCTAGTTATAGGGGTGCTTGAAACGATTCAAATAATCTGATAATTGATCATTAATGCATCAGACCTTCTCCCTCTTGTGAGGTTTGTGAACTCGTCGCAAAAACGTTCGGAAGAGCTGGTTGCCGATCTGGCCGAGATAGCGTTTGAACTCCGACGCAAATCCTGCGTACCGACTGGCGGCAACCTCAGCCTGGTATACCAATTCTTTCATCGAGTTTTATTTCAACGCTTGTCGCTGTCGCGCGCTAGTTCGACAGCAACGAGCTGATCAGAAAGCATGGCATCTATCGAGGTAAGTAGCCTACCAGGAATGCTCACAATCGCTGAGCGCGATCCCTTGCAATAGGCATTTGAAACGACGTTGAAGGAAGTGGTGAACGGGAAACGGTTGTCGGCATCGAAAATGGCGAAGTTGACAGAGATTTCGATGAAGCTCATGGAGGTGCGTTGTTGTTAAAACTTATTGAATCTCTTCCTCTAATGTAATTGGACATAACCTCACGTTGTCGGTTCATTTTGGGCTCGGAATCAGCACGATACGCAGCTCGTTTCCATACTCTACCGCACTCACAAGTCCCTCCCCATAGGCGCGAAAACATCTAGCCTTTATTGTTTTGACGCTCTTTGTCGTGCTGCTCGTCATCAGGTCACCAAACAAAATCTATCTGGCAACATTCATGCGGAGAAGGGCAACTGCGCGACGTTCTTACTCAAGATAGAAGGCGTCCTGGATGGATTGTTCCAGGATATAAATTCCTCCGGGATATCCGAAGCAAAGGTCAGTGGATACAAGACTGACGCGCCGTATTTAGGTAGAACTACGAACTTGACTGCTTGGCCGTATCTCCGAGCGCATCATCTGGTGAAAGCTAGCTAGACATGCTGACTTCGACATCGTATGCCTAGTACCTTTGCCTATATTGGCTGGGTGTCTGTACATGACCTTCAAATGGAACCAAGCGCGACATCGTGCATAAAATGCGTCAGCGAGATGGTGCACGCAATGAGCCAAAAATAATGCCAAAAGAGTGCACAAAGGCGCGTCGGGTCACATGATGATTGCGAGGAAGTTGGCGTATCGTATCGTATCGATGTTATTCCCGGTTTTTCTCTAACAGAACTAAAATGCACAGTATCCTGACCTATTGTTTTGCATTTTGTGGGTGTGGGTATACAGGAAAAGACGAAGAAGATTCTTGATATATGGACGAAATCGAATACCTTCCCTGCTAATGTTTTGACGCGTCTGACGGGGCAGGTCAGAACGGCTGAGAATCCGAAAGGTGCCTATTGCGTTTCATTACTTTATGTTGCTAAGTACCTCCCTGGCAATTCCATTCATCTTCCTGCTTTGCAAGAAAAGTGTAGTTGCGATTGAGAGTCGAAACTGAAATAAAATTTGGTTGTATCTGCCAGAATCAAAACAAGCATCGTCGGGTACGACAACGACCGATCCGCGCAAGCACCCGACGCCTCCGTCCGAAGTCACACCGCCTCCTGCAGCCATAGCCGCTACACCGACTGTCGAATCTGCACAGGCGGCGCTTCTAGCACTGCTGTCGTCTGCAGCAGCTGCGAACAATGCATCAGGCAGGTGAGCAGCGATAAACATAATCCTCTTTATCTGTTACTTTGGTATCTGACGATCATTCGAACAGCCAAACAACCACAAATACTTCCTCCATTCAAGCCAATAGCACGCCTCCACAATCGCAGTTAGAGCAAATACAGCTGGTGCTCCTGCAGCAATTGGCAAATAAAACTAGCGCAGGTATAGGTAACGTCGCGCCACCGTTCGTGCCTGCGCAGCAAACTCTGAATTTCCCGAGCTCAAGTTCGCGCTCACCCCCAAATCCTGAATCATACGCGAGCCTAGATCGAAGGGATCCAAGGTTCAGCAGGTTTGAAGACGCGCCGGCGGGAGGCCTCGGACGCGGACGAGGTACACCATACGATGACAGGCGCGGCGGCTTCAGAGGCAACCCACCGCCTCGCGAAAACTTTCGAGGGCGTAAACGGGGCGAACAAAGAGGGGCGGGGGGCGGAACACGGTTCGGCGAGCAACATCAAGGTCGTAATCATGAGCATGATCGCCAGCATTCTTGGGGTCGGGAGAAAGATGACCACTGGGAACCACCGAATCGAGGGCGAATCAGCAGGTCGCGAAGCCCGCCACCGCGAGGGGCAGGGAGGAGAGACGGCAGACCATACAGCCCGCCCCGGCGCCCATCCGTTACGACACCCACAGAAGTGTCCAGAGCGGTGCCGGGCGCGCCTGAAGTAGGGAAGGACGAATTTGGGCGCGACATACGCGCTCCGTCGGAGGATCCCGAAGGAAAGATATTACCCGCAAGTTCTACAGAAGGCGACGCGCGCGGACGTTCGATGTCCGTCCACGAGGGTGCGGATGCGTCGTATGAACAGGTGCCAGAGACCCCCAGTGGTAACGTGACCCCTATAGCAAACCCTAACGACTCCAGCCTCGCGCACTCCGGGGGTCTCGAGAGCTTCGACCTCGCCTCGTTTGACCCGACAAACGCGGCATCATGGAAGGCACTAGGCGACGCATTTGAGGTTACCAACGGGTATTTGCCATCGCAAGAAGAGCTGATGAATCTTGTCATGAGCGGCATGGGGATGGCAATGGGGATGGGGATGGGTGGGATGGGTGGAGTGCCGGCCCCGCCGGTACCTGGCGCAGGCTTTGCGACTGGGCTGGGGCAAAATACAGGGCGCGGGGTCGGCGCACAGGAGTGGGCTGCGGGAGCATATGATAACAGATCGAACAATCAAGGATCTGACGCAGTCATCCTTGGGCCTAGTGGAGCTCAAGCAGCGGTTGGGACGTACGGTAAAGGTGGTGCGCAGTCAAACAGCGGTCCGAATAGCCCAGTCGAACATCAAATACCGAGCCCGAGTGCTGGCGGAGGCGGAGGCGGAGGAGCGGGTGGACAGATGCGAAAGGTCGGAGACCGTTGGATGTTCGTGCGAGATGCCGCAGATACATGATTAATTTTTGTATACAGCAGCCCTTCACTTCTCCGTCTTTTTTTAAGTTTATCTTTTAAACCACTTCATGCGGACCCTCTGCCATCTTCGAGATGTGCTAACTCATAGCCATTATTGCTAACATCCTCCGTATCGTTGCTCCTGTATAACATTCTTGGTTCAGCAGCAATCCTGTTTGCGTGATGCCTGTGCGAAAACGGGTTTGGCCAGTAAGAGAGATAGCCTATCACGCCACAAACAATGCCTATCATACTCCCGACTATGACGTCTTCTTTGTGATGCCTCTTCAAAATATAAAAAATAGAGGGTGTGAGAAAATAAAAGGAGAACGGAATGAAAGAAAAGAAAAAGACGCACATAATCCTCCACTCTTGATATAGCTACCCAGGTTGCGAACAAGAGGGGAACGAGCGTGACACTTATCCTTCCCGTTCGAGAGGCGAAAATGAACGGATTTCGAGCAGGGAGGGGAGTTCCGAAGCTCCAGGCCACTGTTCGCGCTGAAAGCCACAAGAACAAGTATGTCATGCCGGAGAAGGCGGCTGAAGAGTGTCCAGATGGGAAGGATTTTCTTCCATCTAAAATATCGTTAAAGGTTCTGGAAAATGAAAACATCGATTTTGGTTTCGCCGGAAAGCTGATACGAGAGATATACGAGAAGTTATTTACCCTGTGCATTGATTTAATGCCTCACCCCACTTGCAACGAGCCAGGAAGTCCGGCCGTAGACGTCCTTCATAGTAAATTTTGTTTATAGGGATATTCCTCACATCTAGTTGTTACTCACCGACTCGATTTTTAAGAAATTCTGTGATAAAATGCGACAGACTCCTGGAAGCCGATTAAGGACACCGCGCAATAAAGCCCAGCAAATGCTAACCTTGACACCCAAAGCCCAAGAGATCCATGGTGCAAATCAATAATTGACCTTCTTGAGAGCGAAGTAAACAGAATAAAGCTCAAAGGAAGAGCGATTGCGATGACGTTATTTGTATGACCACCAATTCTAAGAAAAACAAATTAGAGAAAATCGCCAATCGGAAGGAGCTCAATGTAGGATTTCGGCATACTGCTGCTTGGTGTGAGGATGACCGATAAGTGGGTCTTCAAGGGAGAACTCGCGCTCGAAGACAGTGAAGCGATCAATCAACCCAGAGATAAACCACAAGAGTGTTGTTATGAGCCTTTGGAATCCATGAGTATTTAATGATGATGATGAGTGCACGGATTTACCAGTCACCAATGTAAGATCCGTCGAACCATTCAAGAGCATCTGAGCCATAGTAACTTTTAAGTCCGTCAAGTACCCCAGAGAATGACATGATGGCAGTGCTCCAGCGCAAAGAATATGAGTCAGCGCAATAGATGTGTGACTTGTTATGATATGTGTGACAGGCGCGTCGCGTTCTTTTCTGTCAGCGCGGTGCGCGCCGCGGTCAACCGTTCTTCCCTCCTCTCATCCGGACGTGACTACGTCAACAACGACACCATGGCCAAAGCTAAGTCGGTAGTGGCGGCGAAGGGACAGATGACACTCAAAGGATTCATCGTCAAGAAGAAGGCGGAGAAAGAGAAGCCAGAGGAAGAGGACCGCGAGTCGGAGGACTTTGTTGACGATGTCGAGAATGGCGATGCCGACGACAATGATGCCGACGCCGACTCAGACTCCATGAATGCGCCTGTAGAGGCTGTCGTCGTCGACAAGAAGGCGTCTCCCGCGAATTCCAATCTCCCCCCAATCAGCAGCATACCAGCTATTTTTAAAGACCTCGTCAGTCGTATCCCAGAGATCTCGGGAGTTGCGGAACGCATCAAAGGCCGTAAGCTACGCGTGGCCACTATGTGCTCTGGAACCGAGTCACCTCTACTCGCCCTCGAGCTTGTTCAGAATTCCATTCAGGAGCTGTTTGACACTAAATTCGACATCGAACATGTCTTCTCATGCGAGATCGAGCCATTCAAGCAGGCGTACATCGAGCGGAACTTCTCCCCACCAATTTTGTTTCGCGACATTTGCGAGTTGGGAGGTGAAGAGGCGTGTGTATTATTTTCTGCACTATCTTTCTACTTCATTCTCTAAACAATTTCATCAGTACAACAGCCTATGGTTCGCAAGTCCCAGTCCCGGGTGATGTCGATCTTCTGGTCGCTGGGACTTCATGCGTCGACTACTCGTCTCTCAACAACGAGAAACAAGACATTGATGCCAACGGAGAATCGGGTCGTACGTTCCGTGGAATGATGTCCTGGGTCGACAAGCACAGACCGCCTCTCGTTATTCTCGAGAATGTGTGCAGCGCCCCTTGGAAGCGTGTCGTACAATACTTTGAGAAGAACAAGTACAGCGCCGCCTTCTTCCGTGTTGACACGAAAAACTACTACATTCCTCATACTCGTACGCGCGTGTATCTTCTTGCTGTTCATGAGAAGAGATCCTCGATTCCCGATAGGTGGAGAAAACTGGTTGAAAAGCTGCAGAGACCGGCCTCCACAACTTTTGATCACTGGATGTTACCCACAGACGACCAACGCGTTCATCAAGCGCGTCAGAAACTTGTGCAGGAGAGCTATGGTGCTCTCGACCGCCGCACAGGACGAACAGACTGGGGTCGATGCGAGTCTCGTCACCAGCGTGCCCGTCTAGAGGAGGCTTTGGGTCTGAAGCGGCCGCTTACAAGTTGGGATGATGGAGGATATTGCAAGCTACCTGATTTCGCTTGGGGCGATTGGGGTGTTGCGCAGGTTGAACGTGTCTGGGATCTCATGGACATTACGCTGCTGCGTTACGCAAAGCAGGGAATAGATCCTTCTTTCAAAACGTCAGCTCCTGTTTTCTTCTTCCGGACCTGTTGTCGCTCATCTGACCATTTCCTTCCAGACAAGTTTGGAACCTGTCGCAGAATGTTGACCGCGAAATCGGTTCTAAGCGACTTGGTGTCTGCCCCTGCTTAACACCCTCAATGATACCCTATATCACCAACCGTGGCGGGCCAATGGTCGGACTCGAGGCGCTTTCCATGCAGGGTCTGCCTATCGATAAGCTCCTTCTCACTCGTGAGACGGAAGATCAAATTGCTGACCTTGCTGGAAACGCGATGTCCACAACTGTTGTCGGGGCGTGCATGCTTGCTGCGTTGGTTGTTGGCACGAACCTCCTCAAAGAGGGAGACGATGAAGATACGTACGAAGAGAAGGCAGGCAATGATGACGTTGAGGCAAATCATGCGCAAGGCATGGATGTGGATGAGCCTGTTCAGACAGACGTCGAAAACCATGTTTCGGGCGAGGACGAACTCATTGAGCGGCCCCTTGACTTGTCAACTTCGTTCGATTGTTCTCTACCCGAATTGCTTTCAAAAGCATATGCAAGCGCGCGCTTATGCGATTGCGAAGGCCGCTCGGACATGACGTCACGCATGCTCAACCGCTGCGCAGACTGCGACGCGTCTTCATGCGTGAAGTGCGGTGGCCGTCCGGAGCATGATTACCAGCCGATCGACTTCAAGGTGCACCCACGCTTGCCCCCGTCAGCATTTGCTCGTGAACTCAAGGCTGCCCTTCCAATGAGCATATCCATCGCACACATCACCGGCGAGTTGCTGGATGAGCTGAAAGTGACACACGCTCACGATATCTCAGGGAAAAGGTGGCTGTCTTGGCGCGCTGCTGTTCTCCGTGCCGTGTCAGTCGAGCAGCGTTTTGTCGAGCTCAAGAGGCAAGAAATCTGGTCTGCAACGTTCAAATCGCCTTTTGGTGCGCTTGAACTTCTACTTCACCCGCAGCAGCCGGAATGGCGCTTCTTCGCGAAATCGGATGACAGTGAGCCCGCGAACAGCGAAACCCGCCGCCTCCTTGATGATCCTGTTGCTCGAATGCGTTGCGTCGGCGGGCTTCTGAAGGGGAAGTGGGAGGTGGCATTGCCCAAGCCATCGACGATCAAGATTTCGATTAAGGGCGTAGGCGAACTCGTGCCTGCATGGCAGGCTCGTCTTGGTCTGTTGGATAAGTTTAAGGACCTCGTCGTCTATTCCAAAATTGAAGTCTCCGTTCCTTTGGATGTCGTTTCCTCCTTCGACCGCGACATTTCAGGGGTCTATACGCTACTTGATAAGTGTGGTACGGCGACGAATGCTTTGCACAGGAAAGAGGTCGGAAAAGACGACGCGACGTTGCCTCCTCTTTTCCTTTTCTTGGACCCTACTCGCTCCGGTACGGCAGATGAAGATCCTTTCGTTTTCTCAATCAGCAAGAGGAGGTATCAGTTTGGCGAGACGAGACCGGTCGTCTGCAAACTTGACCCCAAGTGGAGGCAGGCAAGCGTTACTGCCGAAGCCAAAATGGTCTCTTGTCACATTCCCTGCGTATGGGTTCAAGTGGATGCCATTGCGATACAAGTAAGTTCCTTCGTATATATATATATTTCACAAAAACTAATTCGTCACAGTCCTCTAAGGGTCATGAGGCAAAGTTCGCCGTCCCAGCGGATACTCTAGAAGTCGGCGTGACGAATGACGACTGCAAGAGTGCCAATGCGCTGCTTGTGTGCAAGGTGCCACTCAAAGACCAAGCGGGCGCGGAGTGGCCTCGGGGGAAATGGGTCGAGGTTGACAAAGTCCACGAGCGCGTGACATTCCAAGCGTTGGCATGGCTCATCGAGCGCATCAAAAATATCAACGAAAAGTTTGATACGTGGACAGAGGTTTCGCTACCCGAGCACGAGCACATCAGCACATGCTCTCGCTGCTCGCCATCTGCGCCCACTATTCGGTGGATCCGTGATGATAAGAATAAGATTCGTGCGATTGAAGACGCCTCACAGGCTGGTGCATACGAGCGTGCGCTCAAGGATCGCCCAACGCCCTTCGTGACTCAGCTAAAGTTGGATGAAGAATCTGGTATAGGCACAGTTCGCATCGGCGTGAACATTCCCTCCTTGATCCACCGCGCATATTCCCGTCTGCCAATCAAAGGCCGCGCTGAAAAGCCCCAGTTTGCGTGGAGGTTAGACACTGACTTCAGCGACCCCGCGAAGCTAAATCTTCCCAAGTTTCGCTTGACGAGTAACCGCAAGGATCCCGAGCACGCACAGCCGAAGCACTTTAAGATCCCGCTTCGCCCGGAGCAGCTGCGTTCTCTTGGTTGGATGCTAGAGCAGGAATCCCTTGATGCGAAGCCTTTCGTCGAAGAGGAGATTGCGGAAGCCATTCTAAGCCATCTTGGATGGCGTGCGCAGGGTCGCGCTCAGCGCCCTGTTCGCGTGCGTGGCGGAGTCCTTGCCGATGAGGTTGGGTATGGGAAGACTGCTATTACACTCGGACTTATCGACAGCGCATCCAAGTCAGTTCGACAGGAGCCCCGCCCACCCAAGGACCAGCTCCACGGCAAGATCTATGTCAGAGGTACTCTCATTGTCGTCCCTCCTCATCTCACAAGGCAGTGGGGCTCTGAGATCAAGAAGTTCTCGGGTGATCATTTCGAGGTCGTCATTATATCGACAGCCGCTAATATCAACTCGTTGACAATCGAGGAGGTGCAGGGCGCGGACATCGTAGTCGTAGCGTCAAACTTGTTTCATAGCGGTGTCTATCTGTCGAACCTCGAGGCGCTTTCTGCAGGAGGGACACTGCCTAACCAAGACGGTCGATACTTCAACGCGAGATTGGACCACGTTTTGTCTTCCCTTCGTGATCAAGTAGAGCGCTTGCGCACCGAAGGATCTGGGGCAGTTATGGAGGCAATCCACGAAGCTCGAAGAAAAGGTACGACATAATGATTACTTTTCTCACCGGTTTGAACTTACATAAATTAATGATATCGTAGACAACGAAGCGGATATCTTTATCCAGAAGAAACGCCTCAAGGGCGCCAGAGCGCGTGAAGCCGCCGAAGCAAAGACAGCGATCGATAAGCAAGCGATGGACGTCGACTCAGATGCGCCAGTCGAGATACCGCCACCTTCGGGCAAGATCGTCGAGGTCGTCATTCCTGTTTCAAGGGCGTCCAAGGCTGCGAACGGAAGTGCGAACATAAGCGCTTCGTCACGCAGCTCCTCCGCCGAAATTACTGCGCCGCCGACGTCCGATGCTCCATCTGCTTTAGAGTCCTCCGACGCAGAGGAAGCAAAACCGCGTCTGCGCAAGCGTGCTTGTCGGCCCTCTGTCGTCGAATCTGATGAGGATGAAAGTGAGTTGAGCAAGCCGAAAGGCAAAGGAAAGGCACCGGCGAGGAGCTCCGCTGCTTCGAAGCTCAGATTCAAGAAGTCGCTAAAGCGTAAGGCAGCCGACTCTGATTACGAGGACTCAGCAGCGGAGACCGAGATGGATGACGATGAGGAGGTCGCTTCTGAAAGTTTAGCTGACGAGTCTGATGAGTCTATCGAGAAGAAGCCGAAGAAAACATCCAAGCCGACTCGTCCGACAAAGAGACCAAAGAAATCGGCTGCGTCTTCGGACATCGAGATGGACGATCCATCATCCAAAAAAGCGAAGGGGAAGAAGCAAAAGATTGGTGTCGCCGACAGCAAGCCCGTGAAGAAGCAGAAACTTCGCGAGGAAACTGATCCGTGGAAGCTCGAGTCCAAGGCGAAAAAGGATTGGAAACAGTTGCATGCCCCGCCTCTCGAAATGTTCCACTTCGAGCGACTCGTCATTGACGAGTACACGTATCTAGATGGCAAGATTTTATCGTTGGTTCAGAAGCTCACCGCCACTCGTCGCTGGGTCCTCTCCGGTACTCCTCCGATCCATGACTTTGCATCCTTGAAGACCATTTCCTCTTTTCTTGACATTCATCTAGGTGTCGACGATGACGGAGAAGGCCAATCTGCGCAAGTGAAAAAGAGAAGGAGAGAACAGACCGGTAAAACCATAGCATTCTGACGAGTATCGTAACTGACGCAAGGATTTTCTAAGGCGCCGAGAAGTTCCACTCCTTTCGTGAAGTTCGTAGTTTGGAATGGCACGCGCATCGTCATCAGCTCGGTCAGAATTTCTTGGATCAGTTTGTCCGACAGGTTGGCCCATTACATTCTCTTCTATTGTTGGAAAATCCCTCTAAATGACATTGATAGAATATCGCCGAAATTGACGAGATTTACTCGGAAGAAAAGATCGAGAAAGTAAATTTACCTGCTGCTGAACGAGCTATTTATCTAGAGCTTGAGCATCACCTTCGTGCACTCGATATGACGATCAAGCGCGGTAAGAAGACCGAAAGCGATAGGGAGAAGCGTCTCGCTCAAGCCCTCGGTGAGAGCAGGTAGGTTATACTTACCACGCTTAAGTTTTTCAAATTCACGCATTGACGATCTCCTAGCTCTGCTGAAGAGGCATTGCTGAAGCGATGCTCTCACTTTGATCTCGATGTCACAGATGAAGAAAACGCCATGAAAGCATGCGAGGTCATTGTCCAGGAACGAACCAAGCAGCTCGATGACTGTAAAAAGGAACTGGTCGAGAAACTCGAGGAGGCTCTAGCGCTGCAGAAGAAGATTGGAAAGACATCTGAAGAGACCTATTTCCAAGAGTACGTGCGTGTTACGAGGGATGAGGGCGTTGGCGACAAAGACGCATCTGCGATGGTGCTTGAGCTTCTCCAAGAGGCCGGGATTGATGGTCCATTAGCGTCACTCACGAACAAAGGAAAGGACAAGGGCAAGGGCAGAGACGAGCCTCCGAAGAATGTGAAAGATCTAATCTGGGATATTCGCGAGCAGACCCATGACATCCGTAAACTGACGAAGGAACTCGTCGGCCGCGTGCGCTCGCTCCGATACTTCACTGTCGTCCGCGACCTCCAGCGTCAAGTAGAGGAGCCGCCCACCATTGCATGCCCCACGTGCGGAAATGAGAACGTCCCTGTCGAGGAAATTGCCGTTCTATCTTCGTGCGGCCATACAGGGTGTATGGAATGCGTGATGAGGTGCGCTGAACGCGAGGAGTGCGTCTACGCGCAATCTGGCGTGTGCAAAGCTGCAGCACGAGTACTGAATGTCGTCAAAGGCGATACGCTCGGTGTCGATGACAACGCTCGTGACGGAAACGGGAAGCATTTTGGGCTCAAACTTGAAAAAGTCGTTGAGCTCATCAAGTGCGCATGTTTAGTTTGTTTATTCAGACGGTATTCTGACTTTTCCCCAGGAAGAAATTGCCGAAAAATGAGCGTGTCCTTGTTTTTGTCCAATTTCCGGACCTCATGAAGAAAGTCGCGCAAGCTTTCGACGGAAACCGCATCAAGTACCTCGAGATCAAGGGTAGTGCGTCTCAAAAGTCTAAAAACCTAGAGAAATTCCAGAACAACTCGGAGGAACGCGTCCTTCTTCTGACCGTCACGGACGAGAGCGCGAGCGGTGCGAATCTCACCAGCGCCAACCATGCCATTTTCCTCAGCCCTCTTTTGACGGCTACGCAGGAAATCTATAACGCATGCGAGACGCAGGCTATAGGTCGTCTGAGACGATATGGGCAAACCAAGGATGTCCTGATCTGGCGTTTCCTCTCAACGAACACAATTGACGTAGAGATTTTTGAACAGCGAACAGGACGAAAACTCAATTAGTTGTACTCATCTGTACTATCACTGCTATCGTTTACTTGCTTTCTTTCTGTTCACTTTGCTTATATAGTTTGCTCTGCATAATACATAATGTTGTCGCTTTCATACATCTAGCTTTTTCTACAACTCGAAGCGAAAGCGTGGTTTTGAATTTGCTCATCACGGTGACCACCGCGTTAGGAAGTCAAACTTCCTTTCAACTTGACTTGCACAAGCTTGTAACTACTGTTTCTCTTCTTATTTCATCTGTCGAGCTCTATGACTGCGGCACCTTACAGCACTCAGATCTTAAGCATCGACCGAGAAACCGTAGAAAGCCTGCTCGAGACGATCTCTCTTTTTAAAAACGACGGGAAGATAGCTGCCGAAGATTTATGGTCGTCCTCGTCATCTTACAACTTGAAAAATGTGGATAAAGGGTATATAACTTTCTCCAAGCTCCTTGTATACAATTTTTAACGAGCAAGAAATCAGAGCTGAAGAACAGAATGTCGACAAACAGATCCTTCGAAATCTCGAGCGCTCTAGGGACGCGCTTTTCTCGTTGTTTCAATCTGCAGACCAAAAAATCGCAAATTTACGACAGCAAGTGCAGCAGACGCAGTGCTACGTTCAGAAACTTCCGAACGAATTGCTCACCTTGACCTTCAAGTTGGTCCACGGCACATTTGGCGCGGAAGACATCGAAATCGCACTGTCGCATGTCTGCAAGCGCTTTCGCACCATTGCACTCAACATTCCTACGCTGTGGACACGCATCTCCGACATAATGTGTCCGCAGTGGATAAAGACGCGCCTGAGTCGCAGCAAACAAGTCGGCCTGCTAGTCGAGATCCGCCGCTCGAAATGGGACGAACAGATAGACTCCTTCATGAGCGAAGTTCTTCCGCTCGCTGAACGTTGGCTCGAGTTCAGGCTCTTTGCAACCGAACTAGACGAATACGACGATGAGCTAAATACGCAGCTGCGGGAGCGCTACGCAGATCTAGAACTCCCGAATTTACAGAAGCTCCAGATATACGCAGATGGTTTGGTCGACGACGACGGTGACTTTATCGAGTACTGTTTCTGCGATATTGACTTCTACGATTCGTGGGACATGCCGTCGCTTCGCGGCATGGAGACAAGCCATCATATTCCATTTGGCCTGCACTTGAATCAGGGACCGCTACCATTGACCACTTTCCACTTCTCGTTTAATCGGGATAGCAATTTTGCAATCTCCGATTTTTTCGGATCTCACGGATTTCTTGAACAACTTCCTGATTTACAATACCTCTCACTAGAGCTTGGCGACCACCACTCTACCTTTTATAGCTACCCTCACTCTGAGCAGAATGGCTATACCACGGTTTTACAAAGACTAGAGACTCTTGAACTTAAATTTCATTCCGCTCTCGCTGCCAAGGAGTTCATGACAAACACCATGCCCATCGTGTTCGCCCCTCAGTTAACTAATTTGTCGGTGAAAGTGCTTGATACGGGTTTTACGTGCAGCGTGGACGACCTGCTCGATTGGCTTCTCTACGTCGGAAATTTTACTTCTTTGAAAACCCTCATAATCGATATATCCACGTTCAGACGCGCGAAATCCGGCGACGCCTTCGCCAAGCTCGCTGTCCGGGTTCCCCATCTCCAGCATCTTTCTATCGAAGCTCCTAATTTCCAGCCACCTGACATGACCGCCCGATGGCCTTCAAAGAGGCAAGAACGGCTGTTCCCCCCAGAGTTGCGCTCTATGCGTCTCAGGAATTGTGTTGAGCTCGATTCACTCTTCCTCCTGGATCTGACAGAGAAGCTGCGGATGGATAACCTCTTGGCCGGGTTTGAACTTTTGGACATTTCGGGCTGCTCGGGTCTCAAGCAAGACGAGGTTGAGATGCTGTTCCCGAGGGAGAAGGTATTATGGGATGCCGGAGATTATGAAAAAGATAATCTGGGTACGCACGTCTTCAGATTTTTGTTGCTGAAATTGTATGCTGAGATCTATCATCTTAAGGTCGCTACGAAGGGTGGCTGGCTGTATGTTCAAAGGAGGGAGGGAATGTTAGTGATGTAGAATCAGCAATTATGGAAGATGTTTGGAGTAATTCCAAGTGAGGGCTGTTGATTATTGGTGTCCCTAGCAATGGTGCAAAGTCACCTTCTCTCAAATTCCTAATACGAGAGTGACGCCTTCCGATCCAGCCTAGAATTCGATAATCATAATGAATAATTGAGTAGAATACATATTACAGGATCGTTGTATGCATCGGTTTTGATACGTCAACAACAAAGCGAACCAGTCATCAATTCCAGGTCAAGAAGCATAAAACCTATACCAGGACGGTTCCTCCTCCTTTTCCATCAGCTCCTTCAATTTATCGACCTTGTGGCGCGGAGGTAGAAGGGGCACTCTCGAAGAGTTATCCGCGAGCACGATGCATTCTCTCTCTTCGCCATCCACTTTCACAAGTTGGACGTCGCCGCCCTTATTCCTGAGGCCGCTGGCAAATAGAAGCCAATGTAGGTACCGGAAGACCATGTCGACCTTATTATTTACGCTGCGTATCGGGACGGTCGGCCAGCGCTCATGACCTTTTCGAAGAACCCACTCCTCGTCGAGAACATATCCAAGAACCATTCTATGCCTCTCTTGAACACGTCGCCGTCGCCGTTTCTTGGGAACTTTGCCTGACTGCGGAGGTACGGCAGGTGGCAATTCCTGATGTTGGCTCGAAGAGCTCATAACGATCTGAAGTGCACCGCAAACTTTCAGAACGTTTAGTATAGACAAGTCATGTAGATAGCTTACATACTGGTCGAGCTCAATTCAGATCGGTGTGCGATTGATAGACATTTCTTCATTCGAACTTAAAAGGCCTGTTTCACATTAGTCATTTGAATTTCCCACGGATATCCTTCAGATCGTAAGAAATCTTGGGGATTCGAGTGCAATCGAGTGAGTTCGGATGGTGGTTTGTTGCGAGTTTTTTTAAAGGTTTTACTCGCGGTAGTAAGTTTCCCAGAGGCTCGATGTGAACGAAAAAAAAAAGTGAAATCGAAGCTAAGGCACACATGCTTATGTAAATACCGACGCAATAGAGGTCTTTCTCAACCAATCCGAGGGGCAAATATCAATCCGAACCTGCGGTTGGCTCTATACTACGTGTTCAACAGCAAAGCGTACCAAAGAAACTGATGAACAAGATGCCCAGGTCAAGCATAAAACCTATACCAGGACGGTTCTTCCTCCTTTTCCATCAGCTCCTTCAATTTGTCGATCTTGCGGCGCGGAGGTAGAAGAGGTACTCTCGAAGAATTGTCCGCGAGCACTATGCATTCTCTCGTGTCACCATCCATGGTCACAAGCTGTACGTCGCCACCCTTATTCCTGAGGCCAGTAGCATATACGAGCCACCGTAGGTACCGGAAAACCATGTCGACCTTCTTGGTCGGACTGTGTATCGGGACTGTCGGCCAGCGCTCGTGGCCTTTCTGAAGAACCCACTGCTCATCGAGAACATATCCAAGAACCATTCTACCCCTCTCTTGAACACGTCTTCGCCGCGGTTTCCTGAGAACTTTGCCTGACTGCGAAGGTACGGCGGGTGGCAATTCCTGATGTTGGCTTGAAGAGCTCATAATGGTCTGGATTGCATTGCAAACTTTCGGAACATTAGTATAGACAAGTCATGTAGATGGCTTACATACCGGTATAGCTCAATTTAACGCGTCCTTGTCGGGCGCGTTCGAATGGCAGGATGGGTGTTTCCTCTTGTTTTTGCTTGGGTGTATGCGCGGGGCGAAGTCACTCGTCACAAACATGCTTTATTAGGACAGTCACGCTCTACTGTAATATACATTAGTCATTAGAGCGGCCGCTTCACGACTTGTGGTGTCTCGCTCATTCACCTCGCGCTCGTCGTCTACCTCGATCCGAGTGCAAGTCATGGTTTGCAAGAAATGTGAGAAGGTGCGCTCTATTCATCTGCTCACACTCTACGAAGCATCTTGAATGTTCACATCTGTATCTTTGTCTGAAACAGAAACTCTCGAAAGTCGCTGCGCCCGACCCGTTCACTTCGTCGTCGGATAGCATCAGGTCGGGCTCGCGCAAGATTGGGGAGAACAAGCTTGCGAAGAAGGGTCGGTTTTCTGTATGTCTTTTCTCTCTGTTTCACGCCCTATTTCCTCTCGTCCTACAATTCCTGTCCTTCTCCGTCGTTCACTTCACGCCTGTCTTGCCGCTCTCTGTTATCACACTGCCTTCCGGTGTCGGCATTGCCAACTTATTTCGTACTTATATTCGTTCATGAAGTCTTGACTGACCTACAATGAACTCCTAGCCTTATCAAGGGAAGTGTAAAGACTGCAAGCAGCCTACGACCCAGAACTCTGCGAAGTACTGCCACGGTGCGTCCGCCTTTATCACACATTCTATTACACTGTTACTCACTTTGTATACCTTCTTTACTTCTCCGTCGAACGCCTCCTGAATCACACCGTGCTCATTCGCCACCTCACATGCACATTTCCACGCACCACGCCTCGCCTGCTCTATCACTGCTTTCGCCCGTCCGTCTCATGGCCGGTCACACCATCCCACAGGTTGCGCGTACAAGAAGGGAGCTTGCTCTATTTGCGGGAAAGCGATCATTGACACGAGCGGATATGTGATGTCGAGTAAATAATAAGGCGACATTGACCGGCCGTATGGACCAGGCAGCGCTCCGGGCTTGTTTTTGGTTCCGGCTGTGACTCGTGCTTGCGCTTATTCTGGGGGTGGTTGAATTGGGACTGGGTTTTACGCATCAAACAATGTCCGACATCAGCAGTGCCATTGCTTTCCCGACATCTATCATTTCAGCGAGCCTAGCAGCTGTGTCTGATGTGCTAAATAGCGCCCGAACGCTCATAACTACTCCATTTCGTCGATGACACACAGACGTCCCTCCGCTACGTTTTCGCTGTCTGAATATCTTGTGTATTGCTTACTTTACGATCTATGTAACGGACATATCCAGGATGTAGCATTCAGTTGTCTCCTACTACGTGTTTATCGAAGCATTCGAAGCTTGTTAGCAGGCGGCTTTACAGGACGCGTCCAGTGTCTTTATGCGCCTCTGGCTGTATAGGGTTGGAAGTCTTGATCCGAGCTTCAATTATTCGAGTACGCGCTTGACACGATCTGCCAGTCGATATGACTGCGGTTATTTTCCGACTGTCCATGTATTCCTGTACGTCCCTGATCGACCGCCAATCCCTATCCAGACTTCGACATCGGAAAGCTAAATTTTATAAGTCCACCTTCTGAGTGATAAGTTCCTAGAAATTTGTAGTTTAGCAGGAACATGCAAAGCCACGCCTGTGCGGCCAGTGTGATTGAAGCCAGTGTGATTGAATAACGCCAAAGAGGAGGAAGAAGGAGAGAGGGGGTATCGATTGAATGCAATTATAACCTAGTAACGCAGCCCTGCGATGCTGGTTATTCGTATAGGCCGCCACGATAATTTACACATTTATGCAATTTTATAATCCGGAGTCTCGCAAGTCAATCGCCGACTGTGGCATCTAGAATTTTCGGCCTTTTGAGGTGGGTACCACTAACAAACGTGGATGACACGTGTGACCACGAATACGAGAAAAAGCAGCTCATGTGCTGATGTAGACTTGGAGGAACCGTAAGGATGAGGATCTACACGAGTGGGCACAAGCCAAATTTGATGTGATTTGTGGCGCGTGAACACCGAGCTAGAACGAGATCGGAGGAAAAGCAAGAAAAAAACACTATCGGACTCAAGTCACTCGCTGAGAGTCCTTGAAGACTTACATATATACGAGGCTAGAAGGGCCTATGTGGAGCTCGCTGTGTTCGCCTTTTTAAGAGGTTATCATGATCAATGTAATTAATCGTGCTGCTGATAACATAAGAATCCGCAGCAGCTTAATCTGGGCTTCCTTCGTGTGTTGCGGAAACGGCTCAGCCGCGAAATGAGCGGCAGAACGTGCGTGCGTGCACAGGAAGAACATGCGCGAGGCGAGGGCGCATCGTGAGTGCGGCTGCCGACTGGATGGGAACAGTAGGTTTCTCAGAAGCACGAGCTGGACAAGCCATATGCAGACTTCGGACGAAGCATGTGTCGTGCATCGTGCGCGCGTTGGGCGTGCTGAAGTGGACGGTCTATATGATAACTACAGGCCGGGTGTGCTGTTACTGCACTGCAAATCGGCGTAGGGAAGCAGTGGGTCCACTATCGGAATAGCCTGGCCTTTGTGTAATTTTCTGCGTAACCAGGACGATCGCACTTAAAACACGAATTTGCCAAATATGGACTATGTTCGCGGCACTCTAATTTACAAGACTCCTGGTTGCTCCCAAAATCCATACGTTTTTCTTTTTGTTTCCTTCTCTAATATATTCCTTGTCTACCTGACCCCCACTATCGGAGGCAGATATATGCGGGCCTATGGCCAGCTTCGAAGCTGTGAAGCAAATGATGGCTTCAAAGATTAGCACGCCACCGGAGGTGCGGTATTCGCGCCCATGCCGAACGCAGCAAGGGTCCTTTTGTTGCTCCTCTTGGGCACATCTCGCATCATAAAAGAGTTTTCCCATCTTGTTCTCTTACACCCACCTTCCTTTCACCGTTCTCTTCCGCGCTAGGGCTCTTGTTTCTTTCCTTTCCTTTTGTCTTTTTGCAGCCCCTACGCGTACTCACATATCACCTGAAAGGACTAGCATCCTCCTCACTTACCATGCATTTCTCCACCCTCCTCGCGGCTCTCCCGCTCGCCGCGCTGGCCGTCAATGCTCTCCATATCGATGGACGAAGGACGCACAGCAAACGGTTCCAAAACCGTGCGACGCAGTACTCTCTCAAGGATTTCCATCAGGGCACCTCATTCTTCGAGTATGTTTGTCTTGCTGCCTCGTCCAAGGACGCGTCCGATTAAACGCACTTCAGTGGCTTCGACTTTTTCACGGGCGCCGATCCGACGAACGGCCTTGTACAATATGTGTCCCAGGACGACGGGAAGGATCTCGCTTACGTACAGAGTGATAACACCACCGTCATGAAGGTGGACAATACTGCGACGGTCGCTGCAGGTGGAAACCGCAGGTCCGTCCGCATATCGTCCAAAAACACGTACTCGACTGGCCTCTTCATTGCCGACATTTACGCCATGCCGCACGGCTGCTCTGTCTGGCCCGCGTACTGGATGGTTGGCTCCGACTGGCCGAACAATGGCGAAATTGATATCATTGAGGGCGTCAACCGTGAGTATCTGTTTTCTTTAAATTTCGTAGACAGTTCGCCGTCGAATAGCCCGGGTAGTACTGCGCTTGGACCTTAGTTCCTAATGGAAGTTTTGAGATTCCAGGCGTTGATTGCCTCGAGAGCTCGCCCGCCTACGGGTTATCGTTTAAATATCATTTCTGACACAATTCTGACTTCGCGTGCAGAGAACCAGTTCAACCAGTACACCGCGCATACTTCGGACGGCTGCACGCTCGACAAGACGCCAGACGCCACGACTAAGAACACGACGACGGGCGCGATCGAGGCCTTCATCTCGTCTGTGTTGGGCACGACGTGCGCGAGCTCACAGAGCAGCAACTCCGGCTGTGCGTTCAAGGACCCCTCGCCGACGTCGTACGGGCACGAGTTCAACATGATTGCGGGCAACGTCTTCGCGACGCTCATCGACGACGACGGCGTGAAGATCTGGCGCTGGGAGCGCGGCTCGATCCCGGCGGACATCGACGCGAAGACGCCCGACCCGACGAGCTGGGGCGTGCCCGCCGCGTTCTGGAGCGCGTCGACGTGCACGCCCGCGGACCACTTCAAGGAAATGAGCCTCGTGTTCGACATCACGGTCTGTGGCGGCTGGGCGGGCTCCGCGTTCTCGGCTGCCGGCTCCGGCTGCTCCGGCTCGTGCTCGGACGCCGTTGCGAACACGTCCAACTTCGACGTCGCCGCCTGGAAAATCAACTACGTCGCCGTATACCAATAGAATACGCATGTAACCGCAACATATTCCTTTCCCTTTTCTCCCAATTATCTTCGTCCTGGGTAGAGCCCTCCGATCTTTCCCAGCTAGGCCCATTGATGGCTCTCGCTCGTTACCCCTTCAGCATTTTACCCTATGTACGTGATTCACAGTCCCTTTCTTACACTTCACGGTGATTGCACCACTCACCCATCCTCCGCGTCGGGGTTGAGCTCGCTAATCTGGTTATTACTACTTATACCCCGCTGGCACGCACGTATCCCCTTTCACTCTTAATTTGCTGTTTTGTTTGTTTGCTTGATTTTCGGGCAGTACCTTTTTTATACGGTTTTGATATGGTTTGGCATGAATGAAATAGATTTGTATCGATGTGTGATCTAAGTATAATTCATCTTCGCGTCTCTTGGGCTATGCTGTCTATTACGCATATTTGTGCTGAAGTTCGGTAAATGATTCAATTCAATTTCCAACTAATACTCGTTCATTCTTAGTCCTCGTCAAGCTCGCTATACTTACTCACGAGTATGGAGAATTCACCATGCTTTCGTTGACAGAAAGAATGATTGATCAAATGTGATCGAACTCATCGGCGAAAGCCAAGCATTGGCAATTCGAACGGACTGTAAATTTGGGTCTGTACCGAGATTACTAAACGCGAACCTGCCAGTCAATCCGTACGGCTTGGACGACTTTCAGATCTTGCAGATGGAGAACATCGTGACCCTCGGAATGAAGAGCCTGCACTACAAAGCGCGACGATCAACGCGGCGCCTTGGATGAACTTACATTGATAATCATATCGCGAATTTAATAGAACATGTATCATAGTATTCCCTCGGTTATAATACCTTCATTTCGACATAGTAGGTCGTGGCGGTCGTATGTAACATGATGTTTGGTTTACCAAGTTGCAGGCCTGCAGTCAAAAGAAAAGATCAGTCGGGACTGTCGGACATGTCAATAAACATAAAATTGAAAAAGAGGAGCGTAAACTTCTGACGGAATCCATAGTATGCATATACCAGAACATTCGAGTTATCACGTCACATGCAACCCGGACAGGAAACGAAAATAAAATAAAAAATAAAAAATAAGAAATAAAAAATAAAAAATAAAAAAATAAAAAAATAAAAAAATGAAAAAATGAAAATGGGCAAGAAGACACGCATGTGTACTCACCCAAATGTCTCCCCGTCCGACACTGTCTTCAAGCTTACATCATTCCAATCTCCCGTATTTTGGAACACCGTATTTCCCCACCATGACTGGATGGTAGTGATGCCGATCTCACCGTTCATTGGATACTCCAGGCTATAGCAAATGAGTGTCTTTAGGAGCAACTAATGTCTATGAGACTCACCAGAAAAAGATAATTATGATGGAAACAGCAACACCCGAGTCGAGCGCGGCGGAAAGCACGTCTGTTTCCATCATAATCAGAGATGTAAGGAAGCGGGCGCTGGGAGACCTTACAATTGTATTTTGTCCACCAGCTGAAGTGGCGCCGACGGATAACGAACTGGAAAATAAATCCGACAATCGCCCACGGGACGTAGTTGACCGCCGTCGCAGGCGGGATAGCTCCTGTTCCGGAGAATATGACAGGAAAGCTACGCACAGCGTCAATACGAGTTTTCCGAGTAATCTCGAAAACCAAACGCTCACTTGATATAGCGCATAACAGAGTTTGGCCATCTTAAAGAGATGAGGTATCCGAAAAGAGGAAGTGCAGCGCCGATGAGGAAGAAGAACGTTAACCCTGGAGAAAGGTAGTCAATATTTCCCATCAAGCATTCGCCATGCGGTATGTCTTATGACTATCTTCGGTATCGAGACTACTGATCAAGAAACTTACCGCTAACGGGAAATGTGAGTTTAATCTGATGCATCGAAATTAATAAAAATAGCACACTCACTAGTACATCTGACCCTTCGAGAACTGAAGAGCTGGGCCAATCGCACCCCACTGCATATTATTTTAGAAGCGTCAGCAGAATTCCAATTGTCAAGAAATTAAGCCATACAATGATTGAGGCAGTCCCAAACACCTCCGTCCCCGGACAAATGAAACCGTCCTTTTGACCACTGTCGCACACATCTGGGATGTTCGTGAACATCCATGCCTGCACGCCGAGCTGCACCGTGCCAGAAATGACCGTGCCGACGACCTGGCCCCAGAACATCGGGCGCGGAGGGACCTTCATATAATGCCCGAGCTTGAAGTCCGACGTGAATGTGAGCGCCTGCGCCATCGTGATGTAGCCCCAGGTCTTGAACATCATCATTGCGACCGGTCGTCCGGGCAGTGCGTAGCCGATAACGAGCTCCGTGATCACGTTCAACCCGATCTGCTGGTTCGTGATCGCTTGAATCATACCAATAGGAATAACATAGACGAAAGCTGAGAGTAGAAAGGCAACAATTCTGTCAAGATTATAGATGACCGACAACAAGTGAAGCCTACGTACATATGAGAAGAGCGAGAACGAACGCCCAGACGGGGAACTGGGTCGGCCAGACCTCGATAGAAACGATACCGAAAACGAACATCGACACTGCCAGTATATCTCAGTCGGTAAAGAGCAATGTCTTATAGGGTCTAGACGCACGAAAGATAGCCAGGTACCACCATTCCGGCACTTGGGGGTAAACCGACATCATTCTAGCGTGTATATCTGGTTGTTCGTGCATCGCGCGTCTGCTCTGCGCCCAAATTTGCTTGCGGAAGTAGAGGAACGTGTGCGTCAAGGTTGCCGTAACGCTTGCGAAGCTCAAGCCATACTAAGAAATAAAACTCGTTAAGAAAACGATTGAAGTAAAAAGGGCCGAGAATATTAACCGAAATAGCAAAAGTCGTAGACAAGAAAAGCGGGCTGTAGCTGTGGTACTTCTCTAGATTAATCGTTGAATCGTCATTCAAGATGCGCGAGACATCGTATGCAGCGCCAGTGTTGTCGAATGAGCCGCGCGAGGAAATGGGCATGTACTGCGAATACCACGTATTCGAGTAGTATAGCACCGGAGTAAGTAGCCAAAAGAAAAATATGAAGCCGACAAAGATGTTTGCCTCAGCCCACCAAGGCGTTGCGAGTGGTGAGCCAATGTATGCGATCTGCGACCAGTCGAAGGTGATGAGCGACATGCCCATACCGCTCGAATAACCGAATAGCTGGTTAATTTTCTAGAAAAAGGATAGGAAAAGCCATTGTAACACAATGTCAACTAAAAAAATTGTCTATCGTATACAATATTATTGCTGGGACTTACGATGTTGTTTGGCGCAATCCAGCAAACCCAAGAAAATACGGAGAGCGCCTGAAAGATATATCCCGGGAAAAAATACCACACGGCCGACCCGAGGAATGCGTACGTGAAGAAGCGCTCGCGGCCCATACCCTCGCGCGCGCCCATTCCCGAGTACACTTGTGAATGCAACGTGTTGAAGAGCGCGCAGTTCACGAGGTTCGCAGGCCAAATCATTGACGGCGGCTGCACGAGGAAACGCCGCCCAATCCCCCCGATGGAGAATCCTATGAGCTGTGTCGACATCACGACCATCCATTGGTACCCGAAGTTGAAGGTCTGATTGTAGGAGATGCGTTGAACGGCGATGATGTCGGTCTATAATGGTAAGCAAATGTGTTAAATGTGTGATCATCCAAAACTCGGATACGCCGCAATTTCTCAGACACATTCAAGAGGTGATCGAAAGAAACATACAGCATATGCGCCTCCGCTTGCAACGGTAGAAATTATCGTCGAGAGAACGTGCTCCTTTATAGTGTACCGGCCAGGGTTTAGCTGGTGCCCGAAGATAGAGAAGTTCGGTACGACACGCGCCCAAAGGCGGCCGACCGGAAAGGAGAGCAATTGTGCTACAAGCTAGGCAAGACGCGAGCATTAAACTGCTTGCATAGTGAGGTACTATGGAAGAGACGTACATTGCCAATGGAGACGGACGGATACCGGAAGTAGAAAAACTGATTGAGGCCGGAGATGACAATAGTGAAGATGAGGCCTGAGAGAAAGATGTTAAGAGATCTGCAAGCTTAGCCAGTAGATGCTAGAGTGGCGACTTGCCTATGACCCAGGACCGAATCGTTGACACTGGCATGCTAGGATCATCAGTATTGGCCACCGCCGATCGCACCTCCGGATATGGCGAGTCATCCTCTGTCAAGGGTAGACACGAATGAGTACTCTCGTCATAACCCTTTGCTCATAAACTGCATTACCGAGAACGACAGCCCCCTTGTCGATATTTGGGTCGTCGAAATCAGCAATAGCAGCAAAAGGATCTACGTTTGTGTCTTGATGAAGAGTCAGTCAGCGCGAGTAGTTCGTGAAGAGTAGTAACTGCTCACTTACCAGGAACCTTTTCAACATCTTTCTCGTCAGAGAGCGAGCTCTGGCTACGTCGCTCAATCGACATAGTCACAGGTCTGACGGATGAAAGGGGGCAACGAGATGAGGTCGTCTTCGCTGGTCGGAGACACAATAGCGCCACATTTATAAGTAGGCACTGCGATAATTGTCTGCCTAGTTGGCACCGAGAAGACAAGCACCCACAAGGTCCACTCGCGCAAGAATAGGCATGAGTTAGGCAATGATGGTCGGAAACAGTAACGGAATCAGCTCTGAAACTTGGACCCTGTTCGGCAGCCCAAATGAACGACAACTTCACTATCAATACAATAGACGCTTGAGACCCGGACCACTCCAGCTAAATCTTGAAGACTTGAAAAAAAGAGGGATATGGTTCGGCAGGTGCAAACCGTGCATTAAAACAAACGAGACGTAGAAACTAGGCAAGTAGCAAAGTCTTTTCCACTCAGCAGGTAAGTAATCTTCGTCTACTCCTGCTTATCTAGATTCAAAGCTTCTCGTATGCAAGAATTCGCCGAGTATTTTCATGACCGGTCTTCCTATAACTTCTAGAAGGAGTTTCTATACTTCCTGGCTCGAATCAAGGTACGGGGCCCGGGGGCTATCGCGTTCGGAAGGGACTTCGGAAGAGGTGCCAGCTGGACATTTGAAATTCTGAGCTAAAGCAGGGTAAGAGCTTTAAATGTAGCATCCTATAGATCCGAAGCGGTTTACTTCGAAAGCTTGTGGCGGTCGCGTACGCATGGTCGAGTATGCAGCGGTGGTTGTCAGAGCACGCGATTTCGAACCGTGATTTGTGACGTGTCGCGCCTAGAAATGGATTGGGAAAAGTTTCACGATTAGTCACGTCACATTGCTTTTCTGTTGCCGTTTATCACACGGGTAGTTTTCTCGATATGTGCTCTTTGGAATCCACACGTATCATCGTTGCGTACGCATGCACCAGTAACTCTTACATCAATGCTATATATGCTATATACCCCTCGATGACAAGTGACGCGGGCTCTACGGCGTAACGCCGCCGGCAAGAGAGCAGCACCGGGGTTCCCCGTGCTGTTTGAGCGCAGAGCAAGGGGGAAGGTCTTACGGATGTTGATGGCAATGTGGGCTAATGCGGATCCGCCCCGACAGAAGCTCAAGGCACGCTACAAATTATACCGGACCCCACAGAGTAAAGACATACATATTGCCTCCATTTCTTGACGTCTAGAGATTTTTATTGAGTGAAAAAAAAAGAAACGAGCTGAGAGTTTATTAACTCGCAGAAATCAAAACATACGTGCATGATTTCAAATTTCAAATTAACTGTCTGTCATCAGAACGAACATACCTAGAGACTCATATCATATGCGGAGAAATGAGATACCTTCATTATTGTTAGATCATTCGGCAAGCCCGGCAGCGCGTCGTGTCGACGCGTCTCGGCAAAAGCCGGAATAACCACGTGCAATAAAATTGAGCGGGCTGTTTGTCTTTGCTCCCTTCATCTTTCCATCTTTCAGTGTTCTGACACAACAAGCTTATCCTACTGCGCTTTCTTCGATCTCACATGCAAATTTCAGTAGTGTCAGTTGAATCTAGATATCCCCACCAAAATTGAAATAATCAAGAAACTGCCTTTGCCACTCGGAAGCTCTTCGACAATCCTCGCCTCATTCCTAATGCAATTGAATATACGGCTTAAATTCTTGCTCAGTTCATTTACACTATGACAAAGCAGTCCACGGCAAAGTTTCTCTCATCTTTCAAAGCATCAAGCAGCTTCTATCATATCTTGTTTCAACTGTTCTGGACGCTCTTTGTGCAACTCCAGGCGGAAGTTCCTCGTACACTATTCCAATTCTCTGCAGTATAGTCTCGGGCTATCAATCATGTCATATCTATGAAGTGCTTTGGCATCAAAGAACCGCGGCGTATTCCGGCTGATTGGAAAATGATAAGTATCTTACGTGCTCAGTCTATCTTCAGGTGGCCCAAACTCCTTTTCTTGGACACTATAGAGAAGATCATTGGCCGAACCCCGTTCAAAAAAGCAGATCTGATTTCTGACTTAGTTTCAACCCTCGAAACTTACGCCTGCAGCGTCACCCTCCTTAGAAGTGTCTGACGGGAGTTCGACGTCCTCGATCTTGCCTTACAAATATGGTTGGAATTCAAACGAAACGGCAGTTCTGTTGCTAAAGGCCGCTTACAGTCTGTCTAAATTGCCGTCTAAACTGGCATGTAGTTGCTGGGATTGCCTCCCAGGCTATGGAGCGCGCGACTTCGACAGTAGTCGACATAGATCAAGTCGCGGAAAGAGCGATCTGGAACATTCGAAAAACGACACGGATTTAGAAGGCCGACGATAAGCACGTCCTGAACTGCATTATTTTCGTACCTATTTCTCTCGTCGTAGATGGCCGTCCTCGCGCACAGAATCTTATTAAGAACCGCAGGGTTCCAGTTGTAGCACAAACACTTCTCAAGCTGTCAAGAATGGATTTCATCAACGACAAGGTCTTAACCATGGTCACAGCATTGTGCATCATCTTTCTTCACGTTGTGATTACGTTCAGCGTAAAGCAACTCATCGACTCAAGGCTTCTCAATGGTGAGCTTGATCCATAAAATTTCTGGTCACAAATGATAAAACAGGATCACATGCCTTACTAGTGCAGGAAAGTTGGAAGCATTTTCCTGGATTGTGGTGACTGCAAAAACACGATATATTGCTCAAGGGAACGCCACAAATTAATTTGAGCAAAGTTTGGCTATAGAGAGGAGTGAAAGCCTTTGCAAAATCCTGTGAAGGCAAGTTCAGTGTCAAGTTTCTTGGCCGGCGATCTGGTCATGGGCTGACCGATTCCGTATGTGCAAAACACGGACGGCATTTTCCTTAGCAAAATGACTACCTCAAAAGCGGGCCTGTACTATCCAAGTCTTCGAGCGCAAGCCACCGAGAAATACCCATCTGCCAATCCAGACGATGCCGCTCTAAGGATTATTTGCACAGAAGTGGTTCGTTGCGTCGGCGTCTGTCTCAATGGCACGGTTCCCTGGCTCGCCGGACAAGAACATCTTGGGGGTTCTATGCATTGGCAGGTGAAGAGCGGAAGCAGGACTCCATGCTCACTGAAGGGCTGTCAGACATACTACACCCAAATCGATTTCGGCGTACAAGACCGAAACTGCCGAGCATCCCGAGCGCAAATTCATAGATCTAGAAAGGCGATCGCATGCACCATTTATGGACTACGAAATACTTGTCTTGGAGTCAAGCGTGGACTATCTCGACGAGGTACTGAGCGCTCTTGGGCTAAGAGGAGCTGGGTTGTGGGTTGTGCCGAATTCCGGGGCTTTGTACGAGCCTGCCTGCAATCGGTTGAAGAGAATAGTGCATGAGATCCAGTCATGATTAGTTTCTCTTGGACGTCTGGACATCTCAGCACATACTAAGTAGTGCTCATTCTTCATTTGTGAGATTTTCCATATGTCTTTGATTTGGGGTGTCTTCGTCGCACTTATAGGCTAATCATGGATAAAATCCAGCGGTACATTATTAAAAGCTTAATAAAATACTCGCTTGCTCTCG
Organism: Phellopilus nigrolimitatus; assembly: GCA_021029095.1. Taxonomy (NCBI): domain Eukaryota; kingdom Fungi; phylum Basidiomycota; class Agaricomycetes; order Hymenochaetales; family Hymenochaetaceae; genus Phellopilus; species Phellopilus nigrolimitatus. The sequence continues at coordinate 189,260 of JAJOHG010000032.1, read as the reverse complement.
TCTGGATCTGACGATAGGTTAAAACGAACATTGTGCATATAGTACATATATTTAGACGTATCAAGTCATACAGAAAAAGGAGTACATATATATTCGTCATGGAACTTCGTCACAGTACTTGTTGAGTGCCTTCTCCCGTCTCAAAAATATAACATCGCCGTTCATTTGGAGTAAACGAGGAATGAAAGACGACTCACCCATGGACGGCGACGTAGGAAAGGAAATCCAGCTACAGAAACTATAATCGCTCTAGACCACGTTTACATCGTTGAAAAAGAACTGGGCACGCACCAATGACGACTTGTCCTCTTCGTTCATGACAACAACCATCCCACTCCCCTGCGACGGAGAAGATATGTCTGTCGTCGCTGCTCAGTATCCGCCATTGAAATCGTCGCTAGCATCATGGACGGCGCCGACGCCGACGCCGACGGCGTATACGGGATATCCCACGCCGCAGTCGGCAATGACGTCCGATCAGGCTTCGACCTGGCCCAAAAGAGTGAACAAAGCGTGTAGTTCCTGCAGGTCTGTACTTTTCCGCACTATCTCTCGTAGCGGCTTTCTCAAAGCGCGGGCGGTGGTGACGGCAGGCGCGACAAGATTAAATGCGACGGTGCTCGACCATGCGCAGGTGCGACAGCGGATCCTATTTATTTGCTTTATTTTAGAAGACTCCGCAATTTCCGCATTGAATACTCACCATGCTTCTAAGCAGCCTGCGTCAAAAAACATCTAGCGGACAGATGCATCGAAGGTTGCGTGCCGTGCCGTCGTATGCGTGCGCGATGTGACGGGAGCAAGCCATGCGAGCGGTGCTCAGAAATGAATCTCGATTGTGTGGACGAATCCACTACGCCGACTTCCAAGCCAGAACCATTGAAGAAGCCACTTCAAGGGATTCCACGCGCGAAGCCAACGGAGAGAGCTAAACTTGCATGTGTTGCGTGTCGAAGGTGAAGTAGTTTGACAATCTTTGCGGGTTCTGTACGCCAATACCTTAGATCCACCTATTGTTGCTTCTCAGAGATAACAAGAGATGCGACGATAACCGACCGTGCACGCGTTGCCAATCCCGGCAGGAGGAGTGCATACATGTTGGCCGCGGTCCCAAGATCATTAAACAGCGATGCAAGACGTGCAGAAAGACGAACAAGAAGGCATGCTATTTTCCCTTTTTTCTACATTACATAGTTGATATAAATCTACTTCTCACGCACCATAGTGTGAAGGTCAACGTCCCTGCAAACACTGTATTGAAGTGGGTGAAGAATGTAATGATGTCCCGCGGAAGGGAGGTGGTCAGGGATCACGAGTGAAAGCGGCGTGCATGAATTGCAGGTGAGTATCGGACCGACTTGTTGCATTTGGGCTAATGCTTGGCTACCAGACGCGACAAAATTCAATGTGGTATAGAGCGTCCCTGCCCAAAGTGTGTAAGCCGTGGGCTCGAGTGTTTCGACCGTACTTGCTCTTGCGCAGAGAAAGGGAGTGGTCACTGTGCAGCTTGTCGTACACAAAAGTCTGAGAATACGAGTCAAACATCGGAAAAAGGTCAAAGAAGCGGAGGACGAACAGATTTACCCGGTAAGATTTTACTTTTACTCCCTCCAATGTGGTATTGATTTACACGTATAAACTATAACGACCAGAAACGCCTACATCTTCGACTTCGAGTATGTTCGAGCAAGACAGTGTTTCTTTTCCCCGACCGCTCGGCTCTCAGCACCCCTACGACTATGTGCCCCAAAATATCACTCCTCAACCTAATTCGTACCCGCGCTCGAACGGTGTACACTCGGTATATTCAATTCAGAATGCACCCGGCATGAACATGCACGGACTGGGTGGGCTGAGCGTAGTAGGTATGCCTATGAGCGCGAGCCGATTTTCTTCCCAGCCCGAATTCATGCCGTTCTTTGCACGGCCCGCTGCGCCTTTTCCTCATTCGGAACCGCACCAAATAATGTCGCCCGGCATTGGCGTCGGTGTCGGCGTCAATGTGTACACACCCGTCTCTGGCAGCGACCAGATGTCCGGACGTGCGCATGGACCCGCGCCGATGCCAGTATCTGCGTCTATAACGTATACTTCCCAGCTCCAGTCTTACCCACGTTTCGACCCTCAGTGTCACCGCTCGCAACACTCTGTTCATCCTTCTTTTCATACGTCCGCACAGCAGAGCGAGTTTGATGCTCGCCAGGCGCACACCTTTTCACATGCGCGTAGCGCGTATTAGCCTTTTTTGACGCGCGTAATGCCGCTTCGTCCATACGGACGTGATTCACAATGACGTTTTATTGTCTTGAGCGGTGCCGTTTTCTTTTTTTGCGTATGTCGATATTCGACCAGATTTAACGAACTATAGCACTTCACAGGTTTGAATATCTCGCGTGAAATCGATTTTTTACTAGACATTGAAGCTGCGCTATCTACTGGTATATCTTTCATGTGCATGTCACTATACTTTGGAACCCGGCTTCTGAAAAGTTGTAAAATAAGAATGTTATGGGTTGTCTTCATTAGCTCATTCGACTAACTTTTTAAGTCATCAACGCACTTCCTTCAACTTATCTTGGATCTCTGGGCTGGATATTCAGGCGCTTTTGAGGGTCCAGATTGCAAGATCCCAAGGCCCACGCTGGCTCCGCAGAATCGAATTCAACTGTCCAGCCTAGCCGTGATACGCTTCACAAATAATCTCGGAGGCTAATGACTTTTACGAGGAGCGCGACTGCAAGCGTCCGCGTCTAGTCTGATCAAAGCACTGAGTTGGAGACGTTCACTACCCGCCCCGTACGGCAGTGAGGGCCAGACTCATGCAACGAACTCCTGCTCGGACGGCGACTTGGATTTACGTGCGCGACGACTGTCCCCGCTATCTCCGAATCTGACCCTGGATCCAACTCTGACATTGGCAAGGCTGAGGGCTCTGAATGCGTTCCTGCAAGCAGGGCCGGGATTCGTCTTCATTTGTATAGCGAAGATTGGCACTACTCTGGACCAGGGATTCTCCCGCACGTTTTCATAGCGGGGTGCTACCCAAAGCGGTGTCTACGAGGACTAGATTCTTCTCCGCCTCGGCACCCGACTCTGACGACAGAGCTACGAACTAGGCTGAAATCTTGAGGATCTTATTAGAATCCATTCTGCTGTTATGAATTGTGTCCCAGTGGCATCTCCCACGAGCCGGAACTCGGAGAGCTGCAATGGGTTATCCCCCATTTTTTAATAGATTTATATGCCATCTAAATTTACGCCTAAGACTAAGTACCATCTTGGATCATTTGGCCCTGACTAGTACGCAGATATCTATTTCAATTCCAACGGACCTCGAGGTCATTCCAACATGCTCAGCATGCTTCAGAACCCAATTGCTTGCCTCGAACAGCAACGTGCTCTGTCAATAAAAGCCATAGGCAACAATCGCGAAAACATATATAGTCTGCTTATCCCCTTTGCTGAATTTGTTCACGAGGACATGCAATACCTCGATGAGGCCGTTGCTTGCAAGTCTAATGTTCAACATCACTTTGATCATAGTCAAGGACACGAGACATCCGCATACCTCCATACTCTCGACTCCAAACTTGGTAAAAGGTCTTTGAATGCGAACAGCGACCTCGATTACATGCCCACTGAGTCGGGCTGTTCAACAAATTCTAGACCCAGCACAGTCAAGACCAGACATAAGACTGGGCTTGCTCGTATCAATGATAGAATAGAGACCGTGTAAGTTGACAATTTTCCTCTACAAGTGCATACTACTGACACTGGACCAATGGATCGGAAGTTATTACTCGTTAAACTCAGGCAGCCGTCATATCATGTCCGTGAATGAGAAGAGCCTTCTCGAAGGCCTCACGGGAGAAACAGCGATGTCACTGCGCGATCCACAAGCAAGATGGCGGCTCCTAACAGCCGACCGCGACCTCTTCAGTCCTGATATCAAAACCAAAAGTGGTATCTGTTCGGGCTGCTCAAAAACAATCAACCTGAGACAGACACGGAACTGGCTGGAGCACAAACTCCGGTGTAGAGTATTACAGTGAGTACTTGTGCAACATTTACGTGGCCCAGTGTCTATTTCCCTTCTCCCGGAATAAAACTTTGAAAAGTATAAGATTGCTATTACTGACCAACCGTCGGTATAGGCAAAAACTTCGCGAACATCTGCTTAGAGATGTTGCGCAAGCATCTGAAATATCTGAATCCGAATATGCCAGTGACGACGATACTCAAAAAGATGATGAGCAAATCAGAGCACATAGCTCCGGTCTCAAGAGGAAAGAGGGTACTTTTCTTGTCCGTATCAATGGACGGGTGCGACATTGGTGAGTCACTAAAGCCATTATGGGCAGGAGGAGTTACTCACATTGCTTCCTTGGCTTCCCGGCTTTCCAAGCCAAATTTCTGGCAGAAATCAGCCGATTAAAAGGGGAAGCAAAACTATTCAAGAGATTTTTTACGGTACAAAGCTGTCGAGCGGCCAATCTACTCTCCGCTGGAAATATATTCGTGCCGATCCCGACGCTATACGCCCTTCAGAAGCAAGTTTGACGTGTATCTGTCGTGGGTGTAAAGAGACCATAAGTCTGCGAGCAACAGACATTTGGCTTGGTCATCGCCTGAGTTGTCCAGTTCTTCAGTCAGTGATTTGCTTTTATGAGTTTTAGGAATTCGGATGAGATATAGCCTTGCATCTTAGGTCAGAATTACGCCGGGAGCTGCGTGCAACGAGAAGCCTGCAAGAGAACCCTTACGATCCGTTCCAGGTCGAGAGTGCGTCCGGGCGTGCACGCCCAAGCAAGCGGAGACGATCGGATGAGCAGGATCCAAGCGTAAATGACGGGGACTTCGAAGAACTTTCTGTTACAGCTTATCGTCCTGCTCGTGCGACGAAATGTCCACGACTCGCACATGATCGCTCCCGTCGTACCAAGAGTCCGGCAAGCGTTCCTCGGCGGAAAGAAAGCGGAGATGCCTTAGAGAAAGCGGATTGGGGTTTCTTCTCGACCAAAATTGGGAAGGGGATTGAATTAGTTGGAGAGTTTCTCAGCCTATGGTGAAGGTAAACTGTGAGGCGTTTACGGAAGTCACAACACATTATGTATTCAATGTACGCACAAAACTGCATTATCGATTGTGCGCCTTGCTGCTGAGAATTATGTGTATGTATATTAGGTTCGAGGGGGATACATATGCGATCAGTCACCTCACGATCTCTTTTATCATACCGTCATCTGAAGCAAAGCTCTGTACTTTATCCGAGTATCCTTTCGCGAGTCTCGACGGCTTTGCTATGTCTCAAGGACAGGGACAAACGAAAGAAGGTTAGGAGCTGCTGCCATTCCCGCAGCATTCGCTTCAGCGAAAGATGGAAATGATATCAGCCTCTTACATGCCAGTCATGATGATGACGACGAACTAGCCTTTGGACTTGATGCGAGAAGTAGCGAATTCTGAGAAGAGATGTCACGTCTAAGGAAAACCAGCGTGTCGCGTGCGTCGAGACGGTTGCAGTTGAGGTTGGAGGGCTCTTACGATACCAACGTCAAGAATAAACACATAGATCCTTCTGAGGTTGACGAGTATCCCAAGGACAAAGGCCCTATGAAGACTGCGCTCGTCCGGATCAATGGAAATATATAGCCCATGTAAGCATTTTTTCACTGCGGTTTCTTGACGATAGGCTGTCCTCATCTTCTATGTTTAAAGCCTTTTATCTCAGCGTGAACGAGGAGACTATTTCCTTCCCGACGATGGACGGTCATCAGGGGAGGCCATCTGGGGAATAAAAGTGAACCGAGGTAAACCCAGCGAAACACCTACAGAATGACCCGGACGTGTTTGAAATTCAAGATAAAAGGTGCATCTGTCGTGGGTGGAAAAAGTCCCTCTCGTCTTTGGAGTTATGATTGGCTGCGGCACAAGCTTATTTGTGGGCCACTCCAGTGAGTCCGTAGGGTCGTCCGCATGTGATTTTTATTTAATCTGATGCCTCTGCTATAAAATTGAACTACGCACTGAATTCCACGATGTTGAAAGAGGGAACCAAAGTCTCCAGTGTGGCAGTAAGGAGAAAAAATCTGATCTCCAGGAGGACGCTAGGGCATACGCGGCCTCAGAGAAAAAGGCAAACTCGCAGAGTTGGAGTCAGATCCGCTTTCTAGTTAAGTCGACGAGGCCGGGTTTGTGTCTGTAATGCGAGAAGTGGCTGAAGCTCGATGTGACGAGAAATGGTGATTATGCAATCGGCCATTGGAAAAGACACAAGGCGCGCTTTCGCGAGCTTCACATTCGTTCGACAGGATGCAGCAAGCATAGCCCATCGAGCGTCAAGGATGAACCGCAAAACAAACGCAAACGGCTTGAGTATAAAGACGGACCGACTATTGCATCAGAAAATAAGGGTAAACGAACGACGCGACAGAAATTACTGCCAGTAGAGCATGAAAAGACGCAGGGGCTCCGGACGATTATCCGGGAGCGTGTATTCAGTCTCGAGAGCGATTAGGTCATTGGTAGGCACGTGATGAGGAGTTTCACGATCACACCGTCACAACTGCTATCTTCCAGCTTGAGCTGAGCGTTCAATGATCATCGACCATGTCTTTGCAAGTCAACATCACCGGAACGGACCTCACGAAGGCCTATCAGGACGTGCTCAATGCACAAGGCATAGATTGGGCCCTATTTACATACGAAAAAGGTACCAATGACCTCAAGCTCCAAAGCTCTGGCGATGGCGGTCTCGAGGAGCTCGAGGAGGAGTTTTCAGACGGGAGGTCGGTCTATCACATCTGACGCGTTTCATGGTCAGACTCGTACTCAAAGCCCGACCAGAATACAATATGCTTTCGCGCGTGTGAAGGATCCTAATGTGAGTTAGTCTTTGGTGCATTATGTATAAGGGTTATTCAATGGCTGCATAGACGGAGCTTTCAAAGTTCGTGCAAATCAATTGGTGTGGTGATGGCGTCCCAGAGACAAAGAAGGGTCTTTTCCGTACGTCCATATCTTCGTGGGCCAATTGACGCGTCTAAACCGTCTCGGATAGATACGCATTCAAGTGCCGTTGCTCGTTTCTTGAAGGGTACGCATGTAGTGATCAATGCACGCAACGAGGTGCGCTACTCAGAATCCGTACGAACCATTCACCCTCCTGACAGTTATGATAGTCAGATGTCTCCCCTGCGCTGGTCATGGAGCGTGTCGGGGCAGCATCGGGCTCTAGATACTCTGCACACAAGGAACAAGCACGCAAATTCGAGCCCATAACCCCTGTCGGGACAAATTACACCCCAATCGGCAAGGTCGATATAAATGAACTCAGAAAGGCCACGAAGCCGGTGAGTCTACCTGCTACGTTGTGCGGATATACGGCTAATCTGATTTTATCCATCGCCTATCAGAGCTCCAGTTATACGCCATCCGCTCCCGGTCCCCCGATACCTTCTGCTCCTAGGCCAGTTCCAGCTGCTAAACCCTCCATGCCATCGTGGGACGAGCCGGCAGCAGATATACCTCCACCTCCCCCGCCTGCTGCGACACGTCCTTCTCTTCCCACAGCTTCTAGACCAACTGTCAGTTAACCTCCCTTCTCGAATCAGTACACGCTAAGAAATTTATTATAATGTGCTTCCAGCCTGCTGCACCTGCACTTCCGAAAGAGCCTGCACCTGTCGTGTCATCAGCAACGCCCACAAAGCCATCCGAAGAGGACCGCATAGCGCCTGTCGTGAGTTCCACTCCGCAGTAAAGGCCATAGAGTCGCTGAATTCGTTTTCAGGGTACTAATTATACGCCGGTCAACCTTCCTCGCCCGAAAAAGCTTCTAAATCCATTCGAGCGGGCATCTCAGGCTCAGCAGCCCTCCGCACCCGCATCTAAGCCAGCTCCAAGTGGCGCGAAGCTGACTTGGAGTGAGCGCCAGGCACTTGCGAAGAAACAGCAGCAAGAGGAGGAGGAACGAAGCAAGGCTGCATCGTTCAAGCCACTCTCGCCTGCTAATACTGGCTCAAAATGGACGCCGCCCTCAGCAAGGGGCGGAGCTTTCGGAGCTGCTGCTGCAGGCGTTAGAGATGCAGTTGGCTTCGGCGCGACTGCTGCGCCACCCCCACCTCCTGCAGCGTCACGGCCTATTTTGCCTGCGGTCCAGTCGGAGCCAGAACCAGGACCTGAGACGGCTGCGCCTCCTCCACCCGTAGGTTATAGTCAAAGAACAGCTATACCCTTACTCACAGATGTAACTTATCGCATAGCCCCCACCTCCTCCTCCGCCGGTAGCTGAAATGGCTGCGCTCAGTGTTGAGCCCACTCCCGCGCCACCTCCCCCACCGCCGGCCTCTGTTTCAGCGAGTAAGGGTCAGGGCGTATGTGCAGTCGTACTGTATGATTACGAGGCGGAGGAAGAGAACGAGATGGCGCTAACGGAAGGCGAAACTATCGAGCAGATCGAGCAGATCGACGAGGGTAGTCAATTCGTTTGAGAACCCGTTTTAGCCTGTGACACTGATGATTTTGGCGATTTCAAGGCTGGTGGTCTGGTGTCGGCGCCAATGGGACGAAGAGCGGGTTGTTCCCGGGTGCGGCACGATCGTTTTGAAAGTGCATTATAGCCTTACTCATACGGTGTTCCAACAGCGAACTATGTCGAAGTTATCCAGGAAGCCGATGATGTTCCTCAGGCAGAAGAGGCTGCTCCCCCACCCCCTCCTGTGAGTAATGGTTTCTTTGAATACGTCAGGTACTAAAAAAACTCCTTACACATAGCCTCCGCCCCCTCCTCCTCCGATCGAGCCCGTGGCCCCATCGGCACCTCCCGCGCCTCCTGCCCCACCTCCGCCTCCGCAGGTCCCTGCAAAAGATGAAGGCGTATGCGCAATTGCACTTTATGAGTACGCCTATTAATTTTTTTGCTCACCAACTTCATCAATACAATAGGAGTTTTTTTTTTCTAACTATCTGACGTCTTTTCGCATCACAGTTACGATGCTGCTGAGGAGAACGAACTGTCATTCCGGGAAGGAGATCGCATTACGGAGATCGAGGCAGCGAGTGAGGACTGGTGGCAGGGAAAACACGCACAAGGCAATGTCGGCCTGTTCCCTGGTAAGTGTTTCCTGTTCCGCGACAGTTTTTTGGGATACTGATTGGTGCGCCTATTTAGCTAACTATGTCGAGGTTCAGGAATGAGGTGAAAAATGGAAGGGGGAAGTATATGTGAAACAGGAGATGAATAATGAAATCGAAAGAAGTGTATACAAAAACTTATTATCCGAAGATAGTAAAAAATGAAGAAGGAACGGTACACAGACGTACTCAAAGTTGAATTTCCTTTCAATGAAGCCTCCGAGATCATTTTGGTTGAATATCGCGCTTTGTCACGTCACATGACTGTGACACGTTGGCTGACGAGTAACGCGTTAATATTGTCTTCTTGAGGTCAGAACCATTACACCGAACTTCGAAGATGTCTGCGCCAAAACTGAAGCTGTCTGTACCAGAACCACTACTTGCACCATGCTCACCGGGACCTCAGCTCATGCCTTTCCACGTCGCGTACTCGGGCCCTGCACCCATCACCACGTTCTTTCGTGTACAGGAGGTCGACGAGAAAAAGTCCGGTGGGCCTTCTTCGAGCAGGAGCACAATTACAGACGAAAACACGAAAGAAAACACGAACTTTGATCAGTCGTTAACAGTACGAGTCAGAAAACGCCTCGCTGCCGCCTTCCGTGGGCGTCGCATGATTGGGTTGGAGGTGCCGCTGCCAGCGGGATACACAGGCGTTGTATTACGCTCCGACGCTCCTGGTAAGCCCTCAGGTCAATCGCAGGTGGAGAAAAAGAAGGGGAAGGAGACAAATGGAAAAGCAAAGGCGAACAGTGCGCGGAAGCCGTCGGCGCGCAGGACCCGTCGATCAAAGACCGTTGAAGAGGACAAAGCAGAGAAGGGCGATGAGCCTCCGATGGACATGATGGAGCTGGATGATTCCAGGCAGGATCTTATGACATGCGCTGATAACGAAGAAGGCGAAACCAGGACGTTGAAATTGACGCAGAGGTTCGCGTCTCTCATAGTCTGGAACCCTGACATTGTGGTTGACGAGGGTCGGGACGAATATATCCGTGCTCTCAACGAGTGGACTAGCTTGGCTGCTGAGGTGAGTATCTGCGCTGGACTTTCAGACAGCTGAAACCTTGGCTAACGATTTGATCTCAAGATACATAAAGTGGAGGATTGACTTTGCGTGCTTTATCTCTATTAATTCTTCTGTCAATCTGTCAACTAATATACAAATTTAACTTGTTGCTTCTGTGCTGAACATGAGAAGCGAGTTTTTGAAACACCCATCTGTAAGTATATTCTTTCTGCTCATCATCATTCCATAGTGACCTAGTGCAGCTCCCATTCGGCGACAGTTAGATAATCGGCATACCGTCATGCGAAACTAGGGCGGAAGATTGGGGAAAAGGTGAAGATCAGATCTGAGCATGGGACTCGTGCTGAGAGGGCTTCGAAAATCATAAAAAGTACATCGAGGTCGTCCAAACCATCCTCTTGGCTCTCAAATCCAGTAACATCGTAATAGAACCCGGCGATTTGAAGCCCTTGTCTATGGTGTCCATGCATGGCTATCTGGAAACATTCAATCCAGTGACTGGTCCATGTCGCTTTCTGGACTAGAGTTGCGAGTCTACACAAACAATACTCAGCCGGATATAGATGTTGTCGGGCATCGTTCAACCCCGAAGGAGCGATGGAAGGCGAGATTGGCGTCTCGGGAAGGAGGAAAAACGGATGTCGCCTATCACCTAGATTTATGTTGTCTTTGATGTATGAAGGCAAATAAGAGTCTCGTGGTTGCCCAACTCTAGCAACAACGCTCCGGAACCCAGAAATTGACAAGAAAGTCCAAATGAATGGATCACCCCAAAGCTCACTGTCGATGACATTGAGAACTATGCGATCGATGTTAACGGAGCTCTTTGTCATGGAAGTCCTGAGGAACGATATAAAATGTTGTGCGACAGGGGCATCGTCGAAATCATCCGTTGATAAAAGGCCTGAAGACACGCGGAAAGGAAAGAGGGAAAAGGCGTTAATCAAACCAACCACAAACGATTAATTGTCATCCTACCTTTGATGTTCCTTCCCTGGTTACGTCTTGTTTAACCCTTTCCAAGGACGGCTGGTGATACACACTCATAATCGAAATGGTCCGCGTCTCCCAAGCGCTTCCTCGGCTTGCCGTCTTAGAGCTCATCGCTCCCGTCTGAGCTCGGCGTCGACAATCTCCTACACTTACCGGCCGCTTTTGCGCTGAGTCTTACAGGCTCATTCGACATGAGTGCGGTAGTTTCATAAAAAGGAAAATCTTCTTCGATGGGGCTTGCACTTGGTTCAGGTAAGAGAATCGATCTCTCGACGACTTTGGAAACCGCATCAATCTTTTCACGCAGATGCGTGCGCTCCTCTTCGTCTAATTTCCCACATTCGGTACTTGTGAGGGTGCGCCACATGTCAATGTCGGCGCTGATGGCTCCAAGCCTCTCCTTTTTATCGTCTTGCGAAAGCTCCAAGGAAGCATGCACGTACATCGCGTGCAATTTCGCAAACTCCAGCGTATGTTCGTACTCGTCGAAGCTATAGCAATGGAGGCCGGTGTGCATTGTCAAATCCAAAGTCAGCACGGCGTGAATACAGTACGCAGGTAGGTGAAAGACGATGGGTTCTCCGAATCGCACCAGTAATTGCAGACCCTTCAAATTTTCGATGGCTGCAACAGTGCTTTCCGTGTATGGGCGCTGCGGCATCACTCTACACATATAATCAAGGTTTTCCTTCAGCGGAGGCCATATCAGCCATAGTTGTCCTGGGTCGCCGATCTCAGCTATGAGCTTCGACCGGGCGTAACCGTCGATGTGTGCATGAGTGATCCCTCCGCGAGGCACAACGGCCGACTTCCAGCCAAGATGCCCCAAAGCAGCGAGGTGCTTAGCGGAAGAAGGTGCTCCAATCACTTTTGTCCCTAAAACTTCAGGCAGGTGTAGTTCCAGCTTACACAGACCAGAAAGAGACGCTCGTACGTCTACTGCCGAGACGAGTTTTTCTTCGACATCCGGATCAGGATTGCGCATCGTGGAGGTATGTAAGGACGATATGAAATTTGCTACATCCAAGTCGGGATCAGGACGGGGACACATATTATTGACGAACTTCAGGCTTTGGCCTACTAACGCGCCGAATAGCAGATCCTTGTATACAAGCTGCCTAATGTCCTCGTCTTGCTCCATGTCTGACGACAATACTTCTGAGAATGGACCGCTTTTCAAATCGGTATACACGATGTCGTCAGCGACTCTCGCCAGCGCGTCGAAGATACGAAGCCCGACATCTAGGGTTGGGCAATGCCTGGCATTCGTCTTCCACGTATCTCGCAATAACCTCAGCAGGTCACCAACACTGTCGAGCTGCAAGTCGTTCCGAGGCGCCATGCAATCCGCAATGTCGGAATGGTCCCTCAAGTCAGTGGATGCCTGCGGAATAATTGGTTCGTCGTTGGGAAAAGAGAAAGGGTCGTCCGTGATTTCCATGAAAGGGTCGTCCATGATTTCCATCTCATCTTCTGGAATATATGTGTTTTCAAGTTGCAAGTTAGTTTGCACGTGTTCCACCTCTGGGTGCAAAGAAGGATCAGCATCCACGCTGAATGTCATAACCGTTCCATTTTTCGGGAACGATTCCTTGCTTGTAGCCTCTTTGGTCTTGAGTTTGCGAACAGAACTAACCGTCCGCCAACCACTCTGCTTCTCCAACTTATCAATCTTGTATACGTAGCCTTTCAGTGTAGGATGTTTCTGGCCCCTGAATGCGTTATCTGGCGCGGCCTTCCACTTCACCCACCCTTTATCCAAGCGCAAGTGTACCGTGCTATCTGTTCCAATGAAGACATCACCTGGAAACCCGCATTCCGCACTAGGCGGTTCAAGAGAGTGCTCGCTTCGGTACTCTGTCCACAATTCCCATTCCTTCCTAATGATTTTTTTCACGGTTCCAATATAACCGATTTCTAGAAAAAAAAAATCAATCTTCTTTTAGAGAGTACAGAAAGGCGACTGAGCTTACCTGACACCTGCGTAATCCTGGCAAGGCGTTCCTGCATTGACGGGCCTGTGGCTACTAACGGACAGTAAATATATGACTGCTAGCGCTTGCTTCGACAGACACACTCACGCGGTTTTCCGATGATTTCAGCAAAAGTGCCAGTGCCATCGTCCCAACGTTTGTCCCCAGGAACGAAGTGCAGAAAATTGCTGCCAGACATGGCTAGGAAATCGCGCGTTCGTTACGACACAACTTCAAGGCGGTTTCGAATAAGAAACTGCTTTTCTCCCAGTCTAAAACCGACACTATGTCAAGCCAGCGTTCGCATTTACTCGTGGGCGCTTCCAGCAGCGCAGCATGGATACGAGCGACAGTGAGACTCAAGCAGAAAGTGACCACGTTCAGCGGAGGTTGACTAGTGACGAATATTTTTTTATGGTTCCAAATCCGAGGCTGAGGCACTTGCCAAATAGGGATCTCGGCTTGTGCCGGATCGTCCGCTTTCTTGATTTACATGTACTTGCTTCTATTGCCATTTCTACACAGCATGCTCAATATTGCGTGGTTGAGAACACAATGAAGCTCCATACGTACAGCTCATCTCACATAAACAATCAAACTCGAGACGTTCGCAAATAATAATAGTCAAAAACAAACTCCCAGTTAACGCAATAGAGACAAGAATAAAATACAGTTGTAGAATCCACAAGTTAGAGATCACAAATACCGATATTGAAACCGGAGGCTAGAGCTCGTCCTTGACGTGCTCTGTCGTATCCTCGCTTGCTGGAACATCCTCCTTCTCGATGGTGACTACCGGTTCGGTCTCAGGCTCAGCAATGACGTTCTCAGCCTCCGGTTCCGCCTCGACCACGGGTTCAGGTGCCGACTCCGCAGTGGGCTCCGGCGTCTCAGTAGCCGTTGCCGTTGCCGTTGCCGTCTCCGCGCCGGTAGAGACGTCCAGCACCATCTGGCCCGACTCGTCCGTCGCGGGCATCTTGATCTTCTTCGCGTTAGTCTTCTTCGTCTCGGTTTTCTCCTCCTTCTCCTTCTCTGCCTTCTCGCCCGCCGGCTTCGCGCTCCCTGCGACCGGGGGCGCACCCATCATACCGGGGTACCCGTTCGCCGCGTGGAAGTTAGCCCCGCTGCCGTGCTCGCGCACGGCGGCCTCGAAGTCGATCAGGTCCGAGAACCCGCCGTGCGCGAGGCGGAGCATCTCCGCCTCCTGCTCGCGCTCGATCTCGAGTTCCTTCGGGTCCGGTACGAACTCCTCCTCGGCGGCCACTGAGTTGAGCTCGACTAGGTCTGCGGTACCATCGAGTATGGAGTCGAAGAACTTGGAAAGCGAATCGAATTTCATGATGCCTGGACGGAGTCTATTAGACATTAATTTATAAGAGAAATGAGAAAGGAAGCACCTTTGAACATGAACGGTTTCGTCTCGTCAGGAGCATATATAAGCACCTTCGCGACGCCATCCTCGCCCGCTTCGAAACCCATCTTCACTGAGGTCTTTCCGTGCCTGTCGCGGTGCGAGAAGAAACTAATCTGGTCGCGGTATTTGTTCGCCAGCGTCGACCACAGCAAGGGCATTTTATTCGACTTATTCATTAAGAGCGCGCGGGGTTTGCTTATTACCTGTATGCATGTCAGTACATCAGGGGAATATAAACTCTTTCGAGAAGAATGGTACTAACTTTGTCATCGTTAACGATTGCGTTCAAGTCGACAGAGACGCCAATTTTCTTGATGAGCTTAGGGATGCCGCCTTTGGCCCAGTAGAAAAACGCGCTTGCCGTCCGCTCGGGGCCATTGAATTCGATGGGTGCCATATCCTTTCCGCGAGGGAAGAGCTTCACTGTCGGAAACCCCTTGATACCCTGGTCCGCACATAACCGCTTGTTCTTCGCCGCGTCGCAGTCCACCGCATACAGCGGAACAAGAGGGTATAGTCCGAGCGCCGCCTTGCTGTACTCCGGACCCATGCGTTGGCAGTGCTGAAACACGACGTACATTAGTTCCTGCATCCCGCCTATATGGCTAAAATAGCACTCACACCGCACCACGGCGCGACGAACGCGACAACGGATGTCATCTACAGCATAACATGTCAGTTAATTTGCCCGCCGGAAGCAGATGCAGACGCACGTTCTCCTTGAGCACGTTTTTGAAGCCCTTATGATCAAGCATCTTCACGCGCGTGTTCTCTGGGAAGAGCGCGGCAGACACTAGGTTCGGTGCGAGCGCGAGCGACAGGGCAAGCAGCTGTGGCAACATCATCATCGTGGACGCCGGGCTTGTCGACAACGGCGGGTAGGACAGAGGGGCGTTTAGCAGACGTGTCCGGATCGCCTAGTTTATATAGCGGGTCGCGTCGACGCGTGAGAGAAGACGGTGACGTGGAAGCCGGAGCGTGTCCGAATTACTCTCACTGCCTCAGACTCTCCGTTTCAATTTGTCTCTGCAACTTATCCACAGCGATGCGAATCAACAGGGCGTGGGCTTTCGGCCAGTGTCGTGCGAAACGCTTCGAGAAATAAGGGACCGACACATGCGACGGGCTTCAGATAGCCGAGCTTTGGCGACATGCAAGAGTCGAGCAAGAGTATGCGTCATGAGACGAACAATAAATTTGGTCTGACGTAGAAAAATTCGTGATCTACAGGACTTCTGTGTATCTTCAAAACCATCGAATAATCAAGGATCCCGGACTACAAAAATCTCAGATGCAAGTCGACTTCTCAAGAACTCTCTCGTTCTGGAGCTTAAGACAACTCCATCATATTGGCTCTGGCATAGCCAAATGAGAGGCAAAAAGGTATGTAATATATATCATGTCCCTTGTTTCTGAAAACCACGCGAGACCGAATGCCAAGTACACTCTGCAGTGTATTCCGAACTATATTATTGTCTTCGGAGCTTGGGCTATGATACGTCTAGACTTACGACAGTTCGGAGAGGCGTGGTTCTCCGGGTCAGAAAACAGCTACACCTCGAATTATCAGTCACAAACGTGTGCAAATGCGTAGATTCGGAGATGTAGTCGAAGACTCATCCCTCTGGGCTCACTCCTGAAATCAATGGTAGCAAGACTGATTTCATATGCGCGTCGCCACCCACTAAAAACCGTCTTTACGCGAGCATCCTACCCGAACAGCGCTCAACTTTGTCCTCGTCGATTGCGCTAGCAAATCTGGCACTCCTTCGCTTATGAAATTGTCTCGCTTCTTATCGAGGGGCGAGTGCGCTAAAATGAAGAACCGGGGGCGCGGGCGCGGACAGGCGCTTTACCGAAGTAGAGGCGGCGGGCTCGGGTGCGCCCCGGAAACTCACAGGCGACGTTGGGATGCGATCCACCACGTACATGTATGTTTCCTATTTGGGCTGAAATAGCGAAATCATCAGCCACAATCTGATTTTATTTTCTTAATCATTTGAAACTCATTGACAGCTATCTTTTTATAGATATCGTTTTGCCCTTTAAAACCTTTGTAGCATGAATTTTGATCATATAAAACATACACTGTGTCCTCGACATACGCAGAAGAATCACTAACCAAAAGAAGAATATCAATTCCATGGATCCTGATCGAGACAAGGCGTACACAAACTAAGGAAGTAAGCTTATTTTGCTTTAGGAATGACCTTCGCCGCCTCCAGGTCGTCAAACGCCTCTTCAAACGCGTCCCAGCTGTCAATGTACCTGTCAGGCAGAAACGGAATCAGGCCAAGGATTTCGATGCAGTTTTTCGAAACATACTCATTGAACCCAAACTTGCGCGACTTTGTGATGCTCGCAACAGTGTCGTAGGTCCTGCCAAGACAGAACAAAGTGAAAAACCACGACGCTTTCTCAAGTGTGTCTTCCTGCACGTTCTCGCGCGCAGCTATCTTCGCCCACGCGGCTTTTACCTCGGGGCGCGCGGACCACTGGGCGAGGTCGACGCGCGAATCCATCGTCGCACCCTTCACGACTCCCTCCAAGCCGTGCGCCTTCGCGAAGTCATCGAGCGGCGGACGCGGGAGGAGCGGGTATGAGGACGCAAGAGGGGCGGGGCACGTGAATTGGTCCGCAGGAACAGTGAGCCCGAACCGTGCGGCGACCTTCGGCCAGAGCGACTGCCACGACTGCACGTCGCCATTGGAAACATTGAAGAGCTCGCCGCCCGCCTTTGGCTCGAAAGCCACCCATTCGCAGAAGTCTGATCATAGATTCCAAATATATGTGAGTGGATTTTAGATGATGATTCGAAGTGCTCACGTGCATGGAGCTTAGCAGAGGTAAAGTTGTCAAATCCCCTGTACACACGCTCGGACCCGGGGAAGATGAAGTCCTCTCCGAGCTCACGAGTTATAATGGCGTACAGCGCCAGCGCCGTCGTCAGATTCATCGCACCCTGTGCATTTCCGATAATAAGACTAGGCAGCGTAATAACCTGATACGTCAACACCGTTATTACCATTAATACTATCACTTAATTTGGATTATTAAATAGAAAATACGTACCCAATCCCAGCTCTTTCCTTTAGCTCTCTCCTTTAGAGAATCCTGCTGGATGTAATAAAAGTTGGGCGGGCGATCTGCGCCCTCGACGCGCGGGAAGTCCTCTTCTAAGGGTAGCATACTCGGCCCAAGGTGCAGACCATAGTATTTCACCCCATTGATCACGACTAGGCGTTTGAGCTTTTTCTCCTTACCCGTGCTCTCCAGAACGTCGAGTAAGTTGTTAAGCATAGATCCTGCATTACGATTGGTTCAAGAAAAAGACCGATCAATCCGGGATCACAATGAGATAAGCATCGCAACGCACCGTTTAGCTTTACGCTTTCATCCTCCGTCGCTGTCGCAACATGCGCAGCGTGGAAGATATACTCCGCCTCGACGCCTTCGAGCGTCTTTGCCAGTGTTGTCCCGGAGATTGTCAAATCTGCTTTGACAACCTTGACGTTCGCGGGGAGCTCCTCGCTAGCCGAAAGGCCCGAGCGCGAGATCGCATAGACGACGGTCCACTTGTTCGCATTTTTGGCAAGCTCGCTCACGAGCCCGCGGCCGACCAGACCTGGCGTCGCGATTGTGCATATAATTTATCAAGCTTGAAATGTATATCCACATGGCGAAGAAAATACGCACCTGACGCGCCAGTTACAATTGCAGATGGCATGTCGGATGAGAGTTAAGCTCGATATAAGGAATAGGATAGCGGTTGCTTTAGTGGCCTTGACAGGTTGAGAGGCCAAGGAGGTTGCACTAAATAACGCATAGCAAACCTCGATAGCCACGTCTATGATGCGTTTGATGGACTTCGATTCATTCATTTCAGCTTCCATCTAGAAGGACTCTAGTGGATCAGGCGTCCACAAACTATTCCTGCCCATCGATGTTGTTGTCCGTGACGGCTGGACACGAGACTAAGCTCACTTTCACATCGGCATTGCTAGTTTGATGACCCCAAGCCCCGATTTAGGCTGTGCATTCGACTATAGCCCCAGCGCCGACAGAAGTTGTTGAGAAGTTCTGCTGATGCTGATGTTCGGATGGACTCAAAGAAGGCTCAAAGACAGGTTCATCCGGACCCGGGCTCCTATTTCAACATCGAAGATAACAAACTGAGCACAACTTCTCCCGCACAAGGCCGAAGAAGATCACAGCAAAATTCAGCGCAGATGAGCAGGCTGAGCCAATGTTATTCTTCTTTTCCATGCGGACTTGAGCTTCCTTGGCGAGATGGAAGTTGAACTTAAACTTGCGAAAGACGTCTGAATATCAGACGTACCAACCTTTGGGTATCAGACATAGAATATAAAATAAATAATATAGTTCTAAAAATGGGCATACCACCGAAGGGAAGGTTTGAGACGTAGTAATTTTGACACAGAGCAAGGCAAGGCAAGGCAAAGGTCAAGGTACCTCGACACCAAATTACTTGATTTGGACGAGCCATCATTGATTCGCATCCAAATCAAGTAATTTGGTGTCGAGGTCCGCCTTCCGGCAACACTACTGTCGGTAAGTATTAGTTGACTCGGAGCCTTCCGCAACAAGTTTACAAGACGCGCTTGTGGCGTGGCCCTTCCTTTTCGACCGGAGTTCCAAATATTTTGCAAACTTTAATTTAAACGAGACCACTTGAGCTCGCGTTTGTCCAGCCCTTGATGTTTTATCTCTTATCACACCTCCCCCCCTTTATTCTTCATTCCGCCCGCCATTTGGTTCACTGAGTCCGTAAACAATGAATCAAAGGAAGCCACGCGATCGAAGATCGAATCCTTTCGTCGACCATACTGGTTACCTAGTGCTATCTTGCGGTTCCTTTAGACCACCTTCCTGACGAGTGGTGCAACTTTACAGGACATTCTATCAGCTCTCCGAAATCAGGGCTTTTTCCCATCTAATCACAGTATGTACTTACGCAGAAAGCTGATTTTCTTCATATTTGGAACTTCGATTTACTCATGGATAAGTCAGGCGTTTGTGCATCAAACTTGTGCCGCATCGAATGCGCCGGTTTAACACATCAACCGTCTTGGAGAGATTCACATGTCCGCCACTGTTCGATGCTATATGCGATTTCTATCTGCTGCATGTCATTGTTTTCTCGCCTCCTCAATTCGATGTCATAATTCACCGGTGGAACTATACATATCAGTATAAAACATGATGATGGATGAAGCCCTCCTCTTACATTTGTAGTTCCCTGCACGCTTACCTGCACGCTAAACAGATGTTTCTCATCTTGCTCGATGCCATTGCATTTCTGTGCGCCTCGCTGTGTCTGCGGATGTGGTTGTCGCGGCGGAAGCTAAAGTCTTCTCGTGGGCTTCCCTATCCTCCAGGGCCGAAAGGCCTACCGTTGCTGGGGAACATCTTCGATATGCCAGCAGCTGAGGAATGGGAGACAGCACGCCAATGGGGAGAGCAATACGGTGAGTTTGAATTATCTCTAGTTGCCATACATTTTCTAACTTATACTTACTGAAGGTGACCTCGTCTTCATTCAAAACGTCGGAATCCCGTACTTGTTCCTTAACTCATACGACGCGTGTGTCGATCTCCTTGAGAAGCGCGGTGAAAATTATTCCTCGAGGCCGCTAAATATCATGCTTGAACTGTGCGTCTGTCTTAGTCCGTCTCTCGCACGCAATACTTCTAATAACTTGTCTGCAGCGAAGGGTGGACGGAGTTCACAGTCTTCCTTCCCTATGGAGACGAGCTGTAGGACCTCCGCCTACAATCACACCAGAACCGAGCTGAACCAGATCTATAGGGAAATAGAGAGAGAGACGAGAGAGATACAGGGCCAGTGACGGTGATGGTAGTAGACTAAGAGGTGGGGGCCTAAACAACCCCAAACAGACCAGTAGACTATGTTCCTACATCCTCCCCCTTGCGACTGCCTCCAGGGAGTCGAAACGAAAATAAAATCCCAAATAAAAGGAAATGGGAAGGCAACACAATGAGAAAGGGGGAAATAAAGAAGAGGATCAAGCAGTCAGAAGCCAAATAAATCCAAAACCTTTTCCACATCCGAGTGCATCAAACGCAAAGTAAACCGAGTGTGCAAGCGACACTGCACGGGCCATAGCGCAATAACCACTGCACATGACAATGCGCGGAGCCCCTCGGAAGAGAGCTGTGATCCAGGGCTTTCGAACGAGGGTAAACGGGGTGCGTCGCATTAAGAACTGGTTGCGGGGCATGCCGAAGCGGCAGGGAGTCCGAGGATATGTTGTTAAGCCCACCGCACAAAAACGACAGTGCGTGTAATAACCCGCGTGGGCTCGAAAGATGCGCGCGTGCGGGTGCTCTTGAGTGCAGGTAAGCGCGACACAATCGGTGAAGAATTCACCGAGATATCGCAACATATGTCAGGAAGGCACAGCCAAGTCGGGTCATGGGGTAGTGAAACGCGCATTGAACATGAACGACAATACACATCACGACGCGCCGAGTACCGCTGGAAAGGTACGTTCAATACGCATCGAATGAGCCTATGCGCGATACAAGGCGAACCAAACTCGCAGAGATATTGCGGGTGCGAGGTGGGAGGAGGGGCCAGTGACACAAATCACCATAGCGGCACGACATCATATACCAGCAGCATGCAAGTAGATCGAATAGAATGGTGCGGATCAGGGCTTTTGATAGCATATAATTTTGTAGCGAATGGTGAAGTCGATGCGGAGATGTGCCAGGTATCCCAGGGCAAGGGGCAGCCGAACGGCGATGGCCACAGCACAACGACGAAGCGACCAATCGAATCGCGAGAGGGCTCGAAACAAAGAGGGTATCGAGGGCTCTCAATAGACACCAAAATCAACGAGATACGTGCCGTATATGTTGCGCTCTGGCCAAAACGATTCCGAGACCATACCAAAACCCTTATCTGATCACCATCATCACCTCAAAGCACCTCTGATTGTGCTCCAAATCCTTCCACCAAGGCCTCAACCATTGAGGGCTTGAATATGCGATCCAAACGATGCAGAGATGGCCGAAAATGGTCCAGGAATGGGTGTGAGCCAGATGCCAGCTGGCAGGAAAAGATGTGCTTGACCACAAGAAACCAATAGAAGGTGGAGGATTGTGTTGCCAGAGTGTCATAAGGATGTCATTAAGTGTGCCATAAGGTGTAAGAGACCATGGTGAGCAAGCGGCGAGGTTGCTCAGTGAGACCGCCGAGGTTGGCTTCAACGTGCAGTCCCGGTGCCATCCCGGTGCCGAGACAACATGAAGAAGCCTATGCAGACGAAAAACATCCCGTTTTCCGCTGTCCCAAGAGCCATCCCGGCCCAAGGGGTATGAAGACTATCCCAGCCTTCGGAGCACGAGCCGTCCCGGCGATGTGCAGAAAGAGACTATCCCAGTCTCCAAAAAATTCCGAAAAAAATCCACTCCCCGATAGAGGGCAATGGGAGCTCAAAAAGATGTAGGACCTCCGCCTACAATCACACCAGAACCGAGCTGAACCAGATCTATAGGGAAATAGAGAGAGAGACGAGAGAGATACAGGGCCAGTGACGGTGATGGTAGTAGACTAAGAGGTGGGGGCCTAAACAACCCCAAACAGACCAGTAGACTATGTTCCTACACGAGCACCGGAAGTCTAGACAGCTCATCCAACGCTTTCTCAAGACGGCTCTATCGGATTTCCGCGTGCTGCAGGCACATACCACGCACAAACTGCTCTTGCGCCTTTTGAACAATCCAGGAGAGTTTGCCGGGCATATAAGACAGTACGTCGGACTGAATCTTCTTTTGCGAATTTGAAAAAATTGGAATAACACTTATGTGCTCCGTAAATAAAGCACAACAGGTGAACTGATTATGATGATGGTGTACGGATACAAAGGTGAGTAGCTGCAATTGTGCTTGCGCCTCTTTCTGATTTCAAAACTGGATAGCCGCTGAGAAAGATGATCCGTACATCGAACTGGTTGAGAAGGGTATGGATGCTCTTACGGGAGCAGAAGCAGCCTTTCTGGTAAATGCTGTGCCCGTCTGTGAGTGCTTTAGCTTGCCGCAATCATACTGTGTCCAAATGTCATGTCCAGTACAATATCTTCCGGAATGGTTCCCAAGGACACAGTTTCTTCAAATCGCAAAAGAAGGCCGCAGACTCTCGCACGCTATGTTTTATGAGCCCTTCGAGATGGTGAAGCGTCAAATAGTAAGCATGATAATTATGCTCTACGACGAAGGGAAGAAATAATTAACAACATATGACTACCAGAACGAAGGTTCTGCGATACCCTCCATGGCCAGCAAGATGCTGGAGTCGAACACGGACGCCGATGGACATGTCGCGAACGAGGTGCTTCTTGCCAAGACGGCAAGCATCATTTACGCAGGTAGATAGATTTTCTAAATCTAGGAGCACAAAGGCTCACTAAAATTGCATCGACTGTGTGTCATATCACATAGCTGGTGCGGATACTGTGCGTATTCGTCCAATGCAGCTTAAGCCCTGATCTGATGCTATTACTCTCCCATACGTAGACGGTCTCTGCATTGAACACCTTTATTCTGGCGATGGTGTTGCATCCAGAGGCAATGCGACGTGGGCAGGAAGAACTAGACAGAGTGGTAGGACAAGACAGTCTGCCTACCATGGAAGATAAGCCGAACCTGCCGTTCGTTAACGCAATTTGCAATGAGGTTCTACGGTATGCCAAGCATTCTTGACAATCAACGCACACTCACGGTATTGCTCCATTTCTCAGGTGGGAGACGGTCACGCCTCTAGGTACGTTGACCAATTAAGAGGCCTCTTGATGTCGCTTTGCTAATACGCCGAGTTTCGAACTGTAGCTGTCGCTCACTGTGCTGCAGAAGATGATGTGTACAATGGATATTTCATCCCTGCTGGGACTACAATATTTCCGAATGTCTGGTGTGTATTCTTATACCCATCGAGTAGAATGCATGTTTATAACGAAATATACTTCAAAACAATTATCAGGGCTATGCTACGAAACCCTGAGGTGTACCCAGAGCCGGATAAGTTTAAGCCCGAGCGGTGGCTTCCGACAGATGGGAAACTCCCACCTTTAGACGTCAATAAAATGGCGTTTGGTTTCGGCAGACGGTCAGCCCCGCACAGAGCCTTCCTAAATCTGTAAATACTGATCCCTTCCCTGCGTACGAACAGTATTTGTCCTGGTAGAGACTTTGCACAGAACTCCGTATGTTCGATGTACACTACTATGCGAATTTGCCCTGATTTTGTCCGTCCAGATCTTCATTGGCGTTGCCTCTATGTTGTCCGCGTTTGATTTTGAGAAGTCTCTTGATTATAATGGCGCGCCCATAACTCCCAGCGGAAAGTTCCAAACTCATTTCATCAGGTGGATATACTTTTATGGTTCTGTGAGATCCCTTTTAATCGCTAACGTGGATAAAATAGGCACCTGGAGCCCTTCAAGTGTAGGATCACACCGCGCTCTGACAAGATCGGTATCCTTGTTCAGCAAGCCATCGAGTCTGCTAAGTAGTTGTCGCGGTCGCGAAGATGGGAATAGAAAGTACTCTTTCATGTAGTAGGTCAGGTATTGCTAGAATATTTATCTCTGTACAATAAGTTTAGCCGTTCGCGTCGAATTTCATTATCTGCAGTATCATTGTGGCAGTTGACTCTACTTTTCACCTGTACAGCAACATCTGCGAGAATGGCGATTTGGTGGTAGAAGATCTTGTTTTCACATAAATATAGACGGCTTTGGTCTCGGGAAATCTCAGCTCAGCTTCCCTCGTTGCCTTATTGGTACACCTTGTTAGAACTCCGATTGATCGCTACCATATATAGGTAGCACTTGATTAACCGGACCCAGGACCGCTACTGATAATAAAAATAACTAGTAATGAGCTATTTACTGTTGACGGTGGCCTTTCTTTTCTCCTCGACCATTTCATTGAATTCGCATCTTGCTTCGCTTCGCTGGAACATTGTTACGCATTTCATCGACTTCCCTTTGCAGAAAGCCGTTTCTTCAGACATGCAGAGCTATGGAAGCGGATGGGACACCTTCCGTCTGCCTATCACTCTTTCCCCTCCCACCCTGTCCGAATTTCGCAAATCTGCAATGAACTACCTCAAAACACTTTTCAATCTCCTTTCTTCCAACCTCTTCCCCAGCCTCAGCCCCCCCCCCCCCCCCCCCCCCCCCCCCTTGGCTTACCTCATTTTCCCAAACACTACATATATAGACCGACCACGGTCGCGATTCTCCAGGACGTTCTGCTTCCTTCTATTCCCTCAGGGACTTTCTGCCATCCCATCTTTCCTCCAGCTCGCAAACGATTCCGTGCTTTCTGAACGGGATTATCTTCATGCTCGTTATTTGGGGAAGCATCCCTTTCACATGCCAAAGGCGACATTGAGACGTGGGTGCGCAGCATAGCATCACCCTATGGTCGGGAATGTCACGTAAATCTGGTAGCAAGGGCCAGAACACTCGTTCTCTCAGTTGTAGGGGCAGGCAAAGAGTAGTGCGCCATCCGTGCGGAAACTGCAGAAAAGCCTGAAGATATCATATTAACACATCCCCCGGAGGTTATTCTAGTCGGGATGACACGACGTCTCACATTCCTTCTGATCAGCTCGAGTCCGACGTCGAGTTATCGCAGAATCTGCAGGCACTGTGCAACAAACCATTGATCCCCGAGAACACGTCAATGCGCTCGAGGATCTCGTGCGAACGACGCAGTCCTGATGGCAGATGATACGAAATACGTAAAGAAGGTGGACGGACATGAGAAGGTGCAGCAGGAGTCCATGGTCTCGATGTTTGCGGAATTTTGCAAAACAGTTGAGGACCGATGGAACAGTGTAACGAGCGATTAGGTGGCGGAGCGCGAGCGGATGGAGAAGGCGCGCAGGGAGTGGGAGAGCCGCTTGAAGAGTATGTAGACGGCATTGCGAAGGCCTCGGGTAAATTCGAGCTCAGGTTGGCGAGCGTCAGCAGCTCTCAAATATGAAGATAAACGGCCACATCGCGCGTACCAAACACACGAGTAGGCTCGTTACGCCCCGTTATCGAGGAGTCTTTCGGACGCGGACTCCGGCTCTGACCATCCCAGGAAAAGCTGCGTCAAGGGACGCAAGCGCTCACGCTCACCGGGCTCACGTGCTTACCGCGGGCGCACGAACGAAGCCTCCCATTCATGCAACATCAATGAGCGCGACACTTGTGGATGGCATGAGCAGTGCGCCGGGTACGGAATCGTCCGTCGCCAGTCCACGCTCGCGCCACTCGTCGACGGACCCGCCAAACGACGTGCAGATGTGCACAGACCCGGAATCGGCTGTTGTAAGTTTGGACATAGCAAAATTTCCGCGGTTTTTTCCAACTCTGGAATTGTCGATCCATGTCGACAATGCTGCACGGGCTGTTGCGTAGGGCGCGCAGCAAGAACAGGTATGTCTCGCCCCGGTTCTGCCTTTGCGTGCCTTCTGATGACCGGTTTCGTTCCCCCTCTTGCAGCGACATGTATTGAATTATCAAGCTGCACTCGGAATCCTCGTTTTAGAGTTAAAATTATTGATTCATCGGCAAAGGCAACGATAAACGTACATGTAGTGGACAAAAGCAAATATAGCACCTGCCCTCAATTTCATTTTTATTCATACGCTACACTACTCGATACCCTTGACTATCTCATTGCGCACCCATCTCTTCTTTCATCCTCCTTTCCACTTCAGGCTGCACTCGTCTGTCCGAATCGCGTGCATTCCTCCCCGACTACCCTCCCGCTCGTGGTCGTCAAATCGCCAATCTGCGTCCTCGTCAACCGCTGACCCACTGTTGACACCACGGCCGAGGTCCGGCAGCTCGTGCCGGACGCGCGCACGGACTGCTCCGCGTGCGGTGTCCCGCTCGACGTGTTCCGCTACGTGTGCTCGACGTTCGGGGAGTGCACGTCGCACCTGTGTGCAAACCCCGGCGTGAACGGACATATGAACGGTCACACGAACGGGAAGGGCAATGCGTGCGCGGACGTCGTCGACGTGTCGGTGTTCGACCCGCTCGCGTACTTGCCGCGCACGCACACGAACGGCAAGCCGTTTCCCGTGCGCCCGCGTCCGCTGCCCACACTCGCCTCCGCGCCCTCTGCTGTCGTTTGCGTCATCGTCGCCGACGGTTGCAGGTGACGGTGGGTACGAGCTCTGCCCGGGATGCTGCGAGACGGCCGGCGTGTTGCGTGCGCTAGCGGGCGGCGGCGTTCCCAGCGAGTCGCCCTCGTCAGAGGACCAGTGCACGCTGAACCACCTGCGGCGCGCGGTACCGGGCCAGAAGGGCCACTTCCGCCACGCATACCTCAAGAAGCTGTGGAGCGCGTCGAGGTGGAAAGACGTCAGTGCGTGACCCGTCTCTTTTTGGATATTAGCGGATACTGAATAGCCGGGATGGTGCAGAGCAAGACAATATGGGCGAATGTATAATCTGCAACACCTCTCTGACAAAGTAGCGCTTCAAATGCGCATCGTGTAAGAACTTCGTATTCTGCCGTGCACGCTACAGGTCCGTGGTCACCACCATCAATGATGTCCTCTCGTGTACTTTTCGCCCCGTTTTTCTAGCCAAGTACACGAAATCCATCCTTCACACGCTTTCCTCGATGTTCCTGACCGGCCGTGCCGTTCTCAAAGCGAACTTGACCTGAAGCTGACAAATAATTTGAATGACGACAGGCTCGGACGAGGCAGACTTCGGTTGCGCAAGGGTCTTCTGAGACACGAGCCAGTGTAGCTTCGGATCACGCCAGTCCGCGACCCGTGCTCGCCGACGCTGACTTTGTCATGAGCAGCTGACGCGGACGCCGCGGACGATGAGCTCCCGGAGGTGTATGTGTAATACATACATGTAGTTGTCCTGCTGGAGGTCGTCAAACGAAGAAATAAGAAATCTTATTTAAAGGAAGCCACGCGATCGAAGATCGAATCCCTTCGTCGACCATACTAGTTACCTAGTGCTATTTTGCGGTTCCTTTGGACCACCTTCTTGACGAGCGGTGCAACTTTACAGGACATTCTATCAGCTCTCCGAAATGCAGGGCTTTCTTCCATTCTAATCACAGTATGTACTTACCCAGGAAGCTGATTTTCTTCATATTTGGAACTTCGATTTGCTTATGGATAAGTCAGGCATTTGTGCGGCAAACTTGTGCCGCATCGAATGCGCCGATTTAACACATCAAAAACTGAGACTGTTCGGTGCTATATGCGTTTCATGTCTGCTGTATGTCTTTGTCTTCTCGCCTCCTCAATTCGATATCATACTTCACCGGCGATCAACGCTAGATATACATATCAGTATAAAACATGATGATGGATGAAGCCTTCCTCTTACATTCGTAGTTCCCTACACGCTTACCTGCACGCTAAACAGATGCTGCTCATCCTGCTCGAAGCCATTGCATTTCTGTGCGCATCGCTGTGTCTGCGGGTATGGTTGTCGCGGCGAAAGCTAAAATCTTCTCGTGGGCTTCCCTGTCCTCCAGGGCCGAAAGGCCTACCGTTGCTGGGGAACATCTTCGATATGCCAGCAGCTGAGGAATGGGAGACAGCACGCCAATGGGGAGAGCAATACGGTGAGTCTGAATTATCCCTAGTTGCCACACGTTTCCTAACTTATATTTATTAAAGGTGACCTCGTCTTCATTCAAAACGTCGGAACCCCGTACTTGTTCCTTAACTCTTACGACGCGTGTGTCGATCTCCTTGAGAAGCGCGGTGAAAGTTATTCCTCGAGGCCACTAAATATGATGCTTGAACTGTGCGTCTATCTTAGTCCGTCCTTCGCACGCGATATTTCTAATAATCTGTCTGCAGCGAAGGGTGGACGGAGTTTACAGTCTTCCTTCCCTATGGAGACGAGCACCGGAAGTCTAGACAGCTCATCCAGCGCTTTCTCAAGACGGCTCTATCGGATTCTCGCGTGCTGCAGGCACATATCACGCACAAATTGCTCTTGCGCCTTTTGAACAATCCAGGAGAGTTTGCTGGGCATATAAGACAGTACGTCGAACTGAATTTTCTCCTTTTGCGGATTTGAAAAAATTGCCATAACACTTACGTGCTCCGTAAATAAAGCACAACAGGTGAACTGATTATGATGATGGTGTACGGATACAAAGGTGAGTAGCTGCAATTGTGCTTGCGCCTCTTTCTGATTTCAAGTGGGATAGCCGCTGAGAAAGACGATCCGTACATCGAACTTGTTGAGAAGGGTGTAAATGCTCTTACGGAAGCAGAAGCAGCCTTTCTGGTAAATGCTGTGCCCGTCTGTGAGTGCTTTAGCTTGCCGCGATTATGCTGTGCCCAAATGTTATGTCCAGTACAATATCTTCCGGAATGGTTCCCAAGGACACAGTTTCTTCAAATCGCAAAAGAAGGCCGCAGACTCTCGCGCGCTATTTTCTATGAGCCCTTCGAGATGGTGAAGCGTCAAATAGTAAGCATGATAATTATGCTCTACGACGAAGGGAAGAAATAATTAACAACATATGACTACCAGAACGAAGGTTCTGCGATACCCTCCATGGCCAGCAAGATGCTGGAGTCGAACACGGACGCCAATGGGCATGTCGCGAACGAGACGCTTCTTGCCAAGACTGCAAGCGTCATTTACGCAGGTAGATTGATCATCTAAATCTAGGAGCGCAAAGACTCACTTAAATCGCATCGACTGTGTGGTATTGCATAGCTGGTGCGGACACTGTGCGTATTCGTCCAATGCAGCTTAAGCCCTGATCTGACGCTATTACTGTATTAAATCTGCTGCGCACACACGTCTCCCATACGTAGACGGTCTCTGCATTGAACACCTTTATTCTGGCGATGGTGTTGCATCCAGAGGCAATGCGACGTGGGCAGGAAGAACTAGACAGAGTGGTAGGAAAAGACAGTCTGCCTACCATGGACGATAAGCCGAACCTGCCGTTCGTTAACGCGATCTGCAATGAGGTTCTACGGTATGCCAAGCATTTCGGACTATCAACGCGCACTCACGGTATTGCTCCATTTCTCAGGTGGGAGACGGTCACGCCTCTAGGTACGTTGACCAATTAAGAGGCCTCTTGATGTCGCTTTGCTAATACGCCGAGTTTCGAACTGTAGCTGTCGCTCACTGTGCTGCAGAAGATGATGTGTACAATGGATATTTCATCCCTGCTGGGACTACAATATTTCCGAATGTCTGGTGTGTATTCTTATACCCATCGAGTAAAATGCATGTTTATAACGAAATATACTTCAAAACAATTATCAGGGCTATGCTACGAAACCCTGAGGTGTACCCAGAGCCGGATAAGTTTAAGCCCGAGCGGTGGCTTCCGACAGATGGGAAACTCCCACCTTTAGACGTCAATAAAATGGCGTTTGGTTTCGGCAGACGGTCAGCCCCGCACAGAGCCTTCCTAAATCTGTAAATACTGATCCCTTCCCTGCGTACGAACAGTATTTGTCCTGGTAGAGACTTTGCACAGAACTCCGTATGTTCGATGTACACTACTATGCGAATTTGCCCTGATTTTGTCCGTCCAGATCTTCATTGGCGTTGCCTCTATGTTGTCCGCGTTTGATTTTGAGAAGTCTCTTGATTATAATGGCGCGCCCATAACTCCCAGCGGAAAGTTCCAAACTCATTTCATCAGGTGGATATACTTTTATGGTTCTGTGAGATCCCTTTTAATCGCTAACGTGGATAAAATAGGCACCTGGAGCCCTTCAAGTGTAGGATCACACCGCGCTCTGACAAGATCGGTATCCTTGTTCAGCAAGCCATCGAGTCTGCTAAGTAGTTGTCGCGGTCGCGAAGATGGGAATAGAAAGTACTCTTTCATGTAGTAGGTCAGGTATTGCTAGAATATTTATCTCTGTACAATAAGTTTAGCCGTTCGCGTCGAATTTCATTATCTGCAGTATCATTGTGGCAGTTGACTCTACTTTTCACCTGTACAGCAACATCTGCGAGAATGGCGATTTGGTGGTAGAAGATCTTGTCCTCACATAAATCTAGACGGCTTGGTCTCGAGAAATCTGATCTGATCAATGTCGAAGTTATCAAGCCACATCCGCCGTAGCGCCCATTACGCCTTCTTAGAGTTTCTTTTTGGTGACTGAACTGACAAGCCCTGCTATTAATGATTGGCTTCACTTCTCAGAGATTGCGCATACTACTCATATACGTTCCGCAAAGCGCGGAAGATTTACAAATGATCAATTCTTTTCCATGCCATCCTTCTCATCCTTCTTTTTTTTCTCATCACGATACGCACATGGCTGTGGCGGCTTATTGCATATGCAAGAAGATCAACTGTGCCGTCTCAGCGGCAGAAGACGATCCCAGAAGTGCCGAGCCAACGCCGCAAGACAGATTTTGGACTGGGCCAAACCTGCTACTGAATGTTTCGATATTCGTGACAGTCTTCCTCCAGCAGTCGGAGAATGAGAGGGAAGGAATCGCGAATAAATTGTAATCTATATTCATCGCTGCCTCGTATGCTAGCAGAATTTAAGCAGCAACATATTTTATGGAGGTATAAATAATCACCAGGATAAATAAATAAACAAAGCAACGGTATATTTCCTTTCCGATGAAAGTATTCACATCTACGACGAAAATCAAATGATCCAAGGTTCTTTACTGCGTAAAAATGATTTGAGGTCTGCAGTCAGATCTTCAGTATACTAGATATTAAATGAGGGGAGGACGAACGAAGCAATGAATTTATAATTCACGCTCAGAAAATTTCGGTGTCGAGCGCCTCGAACGCCTTGCATGCTTGCATAGCAAGCGCAGTAGTCCAGCCTTCATTCCCAATGAGTACGTCTGAACCGCCATATTTGTACATCCAGCCAAGCGGGAATGCGCCGTCCTCCTCTTGCATATGCAAGAGCCGCTCATGGTCGACGTACATGCGCACGCCAGCCACCGACCCAGCAAACACGCGCATCGCGAGCGCAAGTGCGTCCCCTTCCGCACCAGAGCGCTCGAAGCAGCGTTGCGCAAATAGTGGGGCAAAGCGCTGGTAGACCGCTGGAGAAACGGAGAGCAGCCGCGAGAGGAAGAAGAGGAAGGCGTCTCCGCCGTGGTAATACAATGTCCCTTCGAGATAAGCGCGATGTTTCAGGATAGAGTACACCCAGTCGAGCGTTGCTGCAAGCTCGGGGCCTCGCCCGTTCATATGAAAGAGCGTGAGGACATTGATGCAGACGATAGTGTCTATAACGATGTAATCAGTATACGATAATTGTAATTGGCGAAAATAAAACGTACCAGTCCGAGGATTATTAGGGTCAAAATACGACTGGATGATTCCGTCCTTGTTAACGTACCGAAGCATCTCATCCATGACTGACATCTTGGTCTCGTGGTCGACATGCGTCGATACCGACAGGCCGATCGACGTCGTATCGAGATCGAAGGCCGCAACACCCGCGATCGTGACTGAATTATCTGCAGATGAGAAATTCATGAGTACAAGAAGCAAAGAAGCTCTCATTGCTAAGCTTGGGAGGGGGCGGAAGGGAGAGAGTAATTTACCGATGAAAAAGTCAAATGACCGCGGATGTTCGACGTACTCGACGAGCGAGCTATCGCCGGTCGCCTCATATATGAGAAGCGAGGTGAAGTTCTCGTGGACGGAGACGCCGGCGTTTGTCATGGAGGGCATCTTCTTTGCGTTGTCCTTGAGCCAAGCCTGCGCGCGGCCGATAGGATCGCCGCAGTAGTTCCTGAGCTGACGTGAAACGGTGTCGAACGAGTCATACACAATACCCTTAATTCCGAGGGAACGTGCGGGAAGAATATTATCGAGCTTGTCGTCGATGAAGACAGTGCGCAGCGGGTCGACTCCGGTTTCTTCAAGCACGTATTTATAGAATCCGAGGTTCGGCTTGCGCTCGTGCGCTGCCGCGCTCGTGAATACGCGTTCAAATAATGCCCACTCCTCTGCTGTCGCCTTTTCACGTAGCACCTCGTAATCAGGCGCGGAGATATTCGACATCGCGAAGACGTGGATCCCGTATTGCTCTTTGAGCTCACGGATGAACGAAAAGAGTACGGGGTTTCCTCGGAGCGAGTCTCGGACGGCCTGGAACGCACGGGCGACCTCCGTAAGGTCGAGATCGTAGGTGCTTGCTGCCAGTTTGTACGACTCCTGCTCCGTTATGTTGCCTTTCTCGTATTCGTACCAGT
Organism: Phellopilus nigrolimitatus; assembly: GCA_021029095.1. Lineage (NCBI taxonomy): Eukaryota > Fungi > Basidiomycota > Agaricomycetes > Hymenochaetales > Hymenochaetaceae > Phellopilus > Phellopilus nigrolimitatus. The sequence goes on along the minus strand of JAJOHG010000032.1, from coordinate 156,449 downwards.
TCGCGGACTTCAGAATTTTCTTCATGATTTTCGGCGGGATGCTCGTCTTCGTCTGTACAGAAAATTTGAAGAGGACATCGCCGAAGTCAAAGATGACGGCGTTGCAGCGCTTCGTCCGCAGCTCTTTTAAATCAAGTCCTGAGGTGAGTGGAAGGAGGTTGGCGATAGATGAGCCTGGCGACGAAGTGCCAGAGGTGTTGAGCGAGCTCGAATGACTAGGGAAGCCGTTGGAAAGTGACAAGCGAGAAGAAACGGTGCGAGAACCAGGAACAACGTAGGCCATCGTGTATTTCCCTAAAACTTCAAGTGAAGTGGGGGGTTGAGGCCGCACTCCGCGCTCTTATTAACAGGATTTCGCATCTGTAAACCATCATCGTAAATGTGATACTGTCACCCGCAGAAAGAGAGAGCGCTCAAGCGGCTACTATGTCTAGGAAGCTGCGGTGAATCAGCAGTTCAGAAGTATATCAGAAGTTATCCCCGGCCATCGCTGTTTGCAACAAATCCATGTATGCGCCTGTCTTCCAGCTGGCAACAAATGACCCATGTACGGATTTATCTTCCAGTTGGCCGTGGTGTGAGCGAATAGAGCTCTGACTCCCGGGCCGCATGACCGAGCCCAATGCTTGAATGATCATGTTACAGTCATTAATCGCAGCCTTCAAAATGATTCGCAGCTCTTGACTTTTCGAGAGAGAGAGCAATTTGAGAATTTTGCGTAAGAATGGAAGCTTTAAAACGTAGGTGCTGACAGAGATAAAAAACAAGGTGTTCTCCTGTGACGAGCATGTATTGTCACATTAAAATTTGGTTCCGCCCAGTTCGTTCGGTTCGTCAATCTCAGCAGAGCGGAAGATGCACAAGCTTGATGCAACAACTAGACAACTTTTGGTCTGCCCGGTCCCGAGACCTTGTTGATACTCCGAATTTCGCTCAGATTACAAACTAGGCATCCTCATCGGAACTGTCAATTGAGTCCACCCCCTCTGATCTCGTCTGGTTCTCGGCGACATCATGGACAAACCTGTTTTGCTTCTCTCCCAAACGTCTTACGTTAGTGCTGTTCTTGTCTCTCAGCTGCCATCGACTTCATAAATCTTAATCGCCGCGATCATTTTATCATTGATTTTGGGGTCGTTGAGTTCGCAGATCCTGATGGTAAGTCTCAAGTCTTAAGGAATGTTTATGTTGTGGCTGCTGCTTCTCCTCGTGCTTCAACGACATCTCGCAAATATCTTCCAAATCTTTTATCTGTGATACTATATCGGTGGCCGGGGTCCATTTCAATATCCGCATTATAATCCCGCCCTCCTCGGACACTCTTCATATTTGGGCAACAAGTATACTTAACACGAACATTTTATTTCTTCTGACTTCTCTCGTTCAAGCGGTGATTCTCTCTATACTTGAGAAGTGGCGCGCTACTTGCGCATGCCAATATGTCCCACGAGCGAACGCATCAAGTTATTTTTTTCATCATCAATAGGTAAGGGTTCACGCGGTGCTATGAAAGGAAAACTCAATGTTTCAATGTGTGTTTCGGTCCAACTCAATCATCTGTCCGGTCAGAAGCCAACCAGTGTTTTAATAATAAAAATCCAATCATAGGATCATTCCGGTCGATTGCGGGGCTTTATAGAAGTAGGAAGATGAATGTGCGACTCGGGACCCTTGTCGCCAGCTCTGCCTCTTGTAGAACGCATCCGTCTTGTCCTGTGCTTTTTCTCTCGGGCGCTGTAGGAGGTTCCCCGGCCGTCATGAGCACGCCTGCCACGATCCCCAATACTGTACGTCTCTTCTCACTACTGTATTCTCAAGCTAACTGGCGTCTTCTTGCCCTGATTTACGCGTGTAGCTCGGAGCGCTGTATCTGGGTACCGTGTGAGTTCGCACAGTGTTTAAGGCTCGCTAAAGCATCGCCTATAACATCTACAACTCGGTTTCAGACTTTCTACGGCGTATGTCGCAGCCGTTTTCCCTTTGACGCTCGAAACCTAACACATTATCGCTAATCAGCTTGTGGGGCGCAGGGAGTATTCAACTGTACTACTACTACACCGTGAGTCCGCCATCCATTCGCAAGCTTCTTCTGACCGCGCGCAAATCCCATCGCCACAGAAATTCGTAAACGATCAGCTATGGCTCAAAATCCACGTATTTCTTGTCTGGGCTATAGACACGGCGCACCAGGCGCTTGCGATCCAGTCGGTCTACGAATATTTGATCACGGAGTACGGTAACGAGGCTTATACCGGTTACCTCGACAAGTACGTATGTTCGTAAAAATGATGAGTGTGCATTCTAAACTCGAAATTCCTTGCAGGACATTGTTGGACACTACCATCTTTACTGCCTTCGTTTGTGTGATGGTGCAAGCGATTTTTTTGATACGAATATGGCGGCGTAAGTTGATTCTTTGGTATCAAATATCCGAAATAAACTTTTCCTACAGTCAGCAAGAAGAGCATCATCGTGACGGCAACCGTCGGCGTTCTCGTCGTCGGGCAGTTCACGATTACAATCGTGTATTACGGAACCGCGTACCCTTTCACAGAGCTCGCGCAGCTCACGACAATACTCCCCATCGTGCACGGGATCAACTCGCTCACCGCGGCCTCGGACGTGTCCATCGCTGGGGTGCTCGTGTTTCTCCTGCAGCGCAGCCGCACGGGCTTCCGTAGGAGTGATTCGATGATCAGCCGCCTCGTCGCTTTCTCGATCAATACTGGCCTGATCACCGCTATCTGTGCGATTGCGTCGCTTGTGACGAGTCTCGTGCTCCCAAACACGTTCATATATATTTTGTTCTTTTTTTGCCTCCCTCGGCGTAAGTTCCTCCTAATTTCTGTCTTATACGCAAGAAGATGCTCAGTCAGTATTCACTTTGCGTCAGTCTATGTAAACTCACTCCTTGCGAGGTGAGTCCGTCCTTTTCCTCCACGCTCCTTTATGTTTGATTTATAATTACTCCTTCTAGCCTTAACTACCGTAACCGCCTTAATACCCATGTATATGACGATTCGACTGGTGGCTCGAACAGTATCCCCTTGGCTCACTTGAATTCGAGCTCGAGCCCGAGCGCTGTGCGACACAAGGTGCGACTCTGAACCAACTTTCCGTGCCATTCTTCATTTCTCGCACGCGAACGCTTATCTCTGCATGATCTACCTCCTCATAGGACATCACTCCGCGCGTGGTCAACATCTCAGTCAACACCGAGACCGTCCACGACCAATACGATCCAAAACGAACGAGTGTACGTACAGGCGATACCCATTTTTAGTCGAGTCGGGACTTAGGTTGTCTGAGCAGCAGTCTGGGAGCGGCGCACCATCCGAAATCGATGTCGAGGCGCTCACGACGAAGAATGAACATGCGATCTAAGCAGTCTGCTATTTTAAAACTACCGCCCGGCCAACTGCATGTGAATACCGCTGCACGCTTCTCACTTTCGTTTCTTCCTTTTCTGTACCTTTTTGAGCAAGTAAATATCTCAGATGTCTTGTACCGGAGTTTTTTTTTTTTTTTTTTTTTTTTTTTTGCTTTTCTGCTGTTATCGTCGTGATCGTAACTCTGTCGTTGTTTGTATTTGGTCTGTACGCATACCCTGGTCGCAAATTTCATATACAGTGGGTCAGAAAATTCTTCGACCCCCTTGAAAAAAGGTCGTTCTCGTCCGCGTCGCTCACAGAAAAATGTCAAAAATGGTTTATAACTAAGCAAGCCTTTGCCCTAGATACATATGAGAAACAAGAACTATGTACAGATCTTTTGGGGATGAGTTGAGCTGACAGCGTACCAAAGACAATGGTGGATGGCGCCGCGAAACGACGCCGCGCCGTGCGCTACGCAGGCGGGAACCGCCTCCCTCTTTTAGGGGGACCGAAGACTTTTCTGACCCACCTGTATAATGTGGCTATGAGGATCGCAAAGCGACTCCTTCTGTGTGAATATCATATGTTATCCAAATTCACCGGGTTAGTCGGCAAAAAAGGGGAGGGATGGAAGTAAACTCTTTGTATTCGGAAGTTCCTGGGCGTCCTCTCCTTCTCCCCTTCTTCCTACTCAAAAAAAATAAACAAATAGCTGATATCCGGTATTGAGATCGCCTTGCATTTAGAAGACATCTTTTCGCGCCGAAACAATGAAGATAAGAGGAAGAGTCCGAGTCGATCTTGGCAAGCCAGCGCCGCTGGTCGTGCTATCACTGATCCTTCTTTGCATGTGGCACCCGGCGGTGAGTGGAGGAAGCAGACCCGCTGATGCGCTTCGCGAACTTCCCAAGGGCCTGCGTTCTAGACGAACAAATGCTGATGGCCGGAAGTTTTGACGGTGCACAGATGGTGCGTTTAAACTTTGATAGAGGATGCTGGGGGATCGCCATCGTCGCAGGCGGCGGTGGCGGCAGCGAGCCTGACGGCACCGAAGGCGGTTTTGCTCACACACTCGGCTGGCAGAATCTGAGATCTGATGGCCCAGCAGGCAAGGAAGCCGGGGGCGACTTCGACGAAACGACGCGCGTGATGCAGCTGGTCATGTTGGCTTTTTCAAGAACGCAACCTCTTCCTGCCATCAACGAGGTTCGAGACCCGGTGGTGATGGGTGATATTAGACGATATTGCTTCTGCAAGACTGGGCCTTGTACCTTCCAGCGCAGGCCCCAAGTCGACAAATTGCCGTGCCTCAGATTTACGGCACCAAACCGTATCTTCACAACGGACCTTGGATTAAAAATAAAGGAGAACTGAGATCTGTCCGCTTGTTGGAGTCGACATCAACGAAGCAGCGATACGTGTCTGCACTAGCCGCCCGACGTAGTTGCCTTGGCGCGAACACAGAATACGACGAAGGAGACAAAAGGGAAGTTCCATTATCTCACGCCTCGGAGACAGATCGCATCAAAAGAACGTCGGTGGCAGGGTGGTGGGAGCAAAGACGCAACAAAGTGCAGCATACCCTTAGCAGATTGATTCCAGTGGGTAGTCTAGTGGCGGCAGCCTCACATCGGACGCGCCCGCGCCCAGATGGCCTTCCGTGTCATTTTCTCCAACTCCCGCTGCACTGCGCCTCGACGGTCTCCCTGCGCATTCGCAGTCGGTCTTCCTGTAGAAGTGTAAAAGAAAATGATATTAGGAGTCTGTAGTTAAGTCAACTTCGACAAGGGGGACCACTGACAACGTACATGTATATGCTGCACGGATTAATCTCAAAGAAAAAGAAAAAGAAGTTCACTTGCGATGTAAGTACTAACCGACCATTTCGAGGTTAAACTGCACTCTTCCGCGCGTCCAGGCAATCACACAGGCCGACGCTCAGAGCAAGCGGTACTGCGACGGGAGAACCCACCATTCCAGGCAGCGCCTGCGCTCCCCCTCCCTTTTTTTCTCGAGCACAGCCGCCTCTACCTCAGACAGTCAAACAAGCGCCCTGCGTGAGCCACATAGAGAGACGCGCCGACATCGCTCCAGAGCCTGAAATACCGCGCCGCAACGAGCTTGTGGCGTGCACTGCGCCCATAGCACCCGGGAGGCTGTGAGCGCACTGGCCGCCTCTGCGTTCTAGGCTCTTTTACGCGTTGAAGGAGCGTTCAGATCAAAACTTGAAGTTAATCGCGTCCACCGAAACAAGGGGCGGTACAGAGTGCATGCTGGACGTATGGAGCAGTTGCAGCTCTGCTCAATCTTCCCGCCTTCGGGTCCGCCGTCGTTTGGAAGCCGAGATGGCGACCGTGCGCTGTTTTTTGGATACCGACTGCAGTCGGGCGACATGCGTACACCGTCCTTTCCATTACCGTGCGCAGCTATCCTTCGAAAATTATACTCTGGAAAGCGATACACCAGCCCAAGCGCGCGTCTAAAGGGGTTTGTCTGTGTCGGTTCCGTTGGCTATTGTGCATGTCGTGGGCAAGGCCTAGTCTTCGTCGTCAAATATTGGGTCTTTGGATGCAGCATGTTTTGCAGCGGAATCTCCTATTCTGAGGGAAGCGGTCTATGAAGCGAATGCCTGAGTGTGTCCTCATGCGGAGCGCGCCTTATACAGGCGAGAAACCTAGCCCTGTGCAAATATTATACTTAGATTATATTCAATATAGCAACAGGCACCTTCGATTCGCCAAACCTCGATTGACCAAAACAAACAAAATGTACTCCCAAACAAAAACAAAAAATAGACAAAAGGGAAAAAATTACGACACTTGCGCGTAGACCCAAAAACCCAGTGAATCAGATCGAGGAATGGCCGGCGAGACGAGCCTGCGCGAGCTGGTGTAGCGGCGTGACAAATCATGATGCGATGCGGTGAGGAGTGTGTGTCGGGGGCGGAAGCAAGGGGCGAAGAAGGCGAGGTATGTGCAGGAGCGGCGGGCTTAGAATACGGTGACGAAGACAAGCGCGGTGCCCGCAAGGCCCGCGAGCGCCTGCATGCCGCGCGTCTTGAGACCGCGGCCGAGCGCCGCGCCGCCGCTGGTTGTCGAGGACGGCGTCAGGGAGCCGGCAGTGCCCGACGCGCCGCCGCTATTGTTCGCGCTGCCGAGGGACGCCGAGCCCGTCGGGGCGACGCTGCGCACGGACGTGAGCGACGCGGAGCCCGAGGCCGAGGCCGGGGGCGCGGCGGTAGGGGGGACGGCGGACGTCGGGGGCACGGCGGTGGGCGTCGTAGACGGCGCCGGTGCCGAAGAGGAGCTCGCGGCGCCCGACGTCGCGGACGCGGGCGCGGCGGTCGCCTGGGACAGGTACGTCGGCTGCGCGGACGCGCTGCTCGTGTCGGCGAGCGCGCCCGAGCCCCACGCGATGCCGTCGGTCGTCTCTGCGGGCGGGACGGTCTTGCCGGAGGTGTCCGCGATGGCGAAGCGCCCGGTCCAGGTCAGGTTCGCCGCGTCGGCGGGCGAGGAGAACTGGTAGAAGTAGATCGCGGAGTTCGGGGAGACCTAGAGCGGGAGAGGGAGAGGATTCAGCGCGCCGTGCGCGGGACGAAGCGGAAGATCTGGGAACGCACGGTGGGGCACTTGTACGTGAACGTGGTCGCCTTGGTGGCGTCGACGGTCGCGACAGCTGCAGGGGTTCGCCGAAAGTCAGCATATGGCCGGAGGCGGGTTCGCGGCACTCACTGGTAAGGTGGACCATGTCGGCGTTGCTGCCCGTCATGAGCTCGATGTTCATCGTCGTCCATGTCCCGGTCGAGTCTGCCGTCCATGCGATCGGACAGTCCGCGCCCTCGTTATAGATGGCGCCCGGGGCCGGCGTAGTGGGCACGGGCTCGGCCAGGACGGCGAGGACGGGTATGGCGGCAGCGACAAAGAGGGCCTTGAGCATGGTGCTGGATGGCTTGATTACGGATGAGAGTTGTGGTTGAAAGGGGGGGAGAAAAAATCTCGAAAAACCTGGGTCGAAGCGAGAATGGTCAGCTCGGGACGTCGGTCGCGTATTCGGCTGGGTACGTCGTCAAAAAAAGAAGAAAAAAAAACACGCACTATTTATGAAAAAGGGAGCGACAGTGGGGTAAACGGCGGGGCGCGACACGAAAGAGCGACGGGGAGACGGGTGCGTGTGGGCGGAGGGAAGAGCACGCGCGCCCTTGAAGAGGCGGAGACGGTCGCTGGCAGTGCGCGGCGATCTAGGGCCGCTTGAACAAACACACACGCGGCGCGCTGATTACGCGGGCGTGGGAATGATTTGCACATGTCTTGGCAGTGCTATTTTGATTCGGAAGAAGTCAGCCACAAATAAAATAGACACAATCGTCGTTCGAAAGAAAGCGAAAGGTTCATATTTTCTGAGACATGTAGACAGAAACACGCTGCTGAAAATTTTGGATTTTTCTTTGCGCAACGCCTGAAATCTTACAACAAGTGAGCTCCTATGGCGATGGCCATAGCGCCCGTATGCACCGGAGCTACTAGCTTCGCAACAGTACATGTGTTGCGCCCAAGTTCGCGTACACAAAACCTCCGACGCTTGTTTAGCTCGGATATGAGCGTTTCAGTCATCTAGAGGCTTTTGTACATCAATTGTTTGGTCCGAGTTTTGTCCCTATGAGCTACCCGTCGTTCTTCCGTTCGGCTCTTTAGAAAGCGGTGCAATCCGCGTCTTGCTTTTTTACCAAACGGTTTTGCTCATTCAGCCCAAATACGCAAGGGGCGTGATGGATCGCATCCAAGCACTGCCAGGCGCACATACATTGCGCTCTCACCCCTGGCTCGTGCCGTCTCTACCTCGACAACACGTGCCTGGCCGCGCCCACTAACCTCCGGTGGATCGCCATTACGTCCGCTGTTTCCCGAGAGCTGCTAACGCCGTGCACGGATTTTCGACACATTCCTTTCTAGGCAGCTCCCACAAGATCCTCATTTGAATACCTACAGTCATGGACGGGTCGTTGAGAAAGCCCCAGTCCTTGAGATGCACTTTATATTTTGCTTCCACAACTAGAAACCATCTCGGGTACCTCAGTAGGTAAGCACATGATTGAATTTAGTACTCCCTTGGTTTCAAGAAATTCGCCTTTGTACCTTTGCAAGATACAGGCTAAATGCACCTTCTTGACCAAAACAGCCGAACTTGATTGCCTGCGAAAGCTCTTATTTAGACCAATAGAAAATCACGAAAAACAGCAGGAGCACTCTTTTCAGCATTTTTAAACCGAAATGGACAAAAAAATTGAGGAAACACAAGCAAGGACTCCCTACAAAAAACAATGTTTCAAAATTTCTGCTGAGTGTTTGAGACTCAATCACGTGATACTTGTGCCTCGACGGACCCTTTTGAACTTTCGACCTCTCCAATTCATTGTGCGGCCAAAAAATATCTCGTTTTCTCAGTTTATCGGAAGATGCAGTAGCTCTCTTGGCCCTAGCGAAAGATTGTCGTCGGTAATGTGTAAAACTGGAAAAACTTTTGAAGTTGACCGTGAGAAAAGAGATGGTGTCTCAAGTGTGAGCGCCGGATTTCTGCCTCTGAATCAATTGCTTTATACTGCTCTCACTTCTTTGTGGATTCTCCTGAAATTTTCCACACACGTAGCTGAGTTAACAAATTCAATTCTCTGTTTTTCGTTTGAAGAGATCGGGCAAGCTACAGTTTGTGCGTCTATCTCAGATGTTGTCTCCCTTATTTACACGTTCAAAACAACTAACCCCTATCGCACATTTTCGCCGTTAAGGCGGACGACTTGCTACATTTACCCTCCAAATACCTACTATATGTACGCGACCGCACGCTTCCATCACATCAAATATTTAAGGCTAAAAGTCGATCTCGGTACCCAAAAAACACAGTGCACAATACGGCGTCAAGTAGTTACGTGAAAAGGGATACAAGGAGTCAAGGATTGCATAGACGTATCAAAAAAGCTGTCATAGAAGAGCTTCGCGACATCAACGTAAATCTTTGGAAAATCCATGATCGACGGTGACAGCCACCCACCGACGCCCACTCGTCCACACGCGCTTTGCGCAAAATACACGGACCCAAGGCTACTCCATACGACCACATGCTGTTCTAGTAAAGCAGGCCCAGGAAAGCGTCTCCGAATTTCTCCAGCAGGCCGTCCAGACTGAACCACCAAGGACCCAACTTAGGCTCACGAGCCGACTCACAGTCCGGTTTGTCAACTTTGCGCCGCTTGACCTCCCGAGACTCGTCAGCTTCTGAATCAGAGCGATCGGGGAGCCTTTTCTTCTTTCCGTGCCTCCCGTTCCCAGCTCGTTTAGAATAGCTCGTGTTAGTGCGCGGACCGGCGGCTTGTGCGTCTGTTTCCGTCTCCTCCTCCTCTTCCTGCTCTTCCGTGCTCACGACATCATTCGCATGACATCTCCCTTTATGCTGCATCCAGTTGCTGGCTATATAATTCGATGTCACATACAACCTGATCCACTTATTGCACGGTTTGCACCATACACGCTCTGGGTCGACGGTGCCCACCAGTGGATCGGTTTCGAGGATCGCAAGGCGTTGCTGAATTCGACGATCTAGTTTTTGTTTGTCTACAGAACGCGGTCGGCGACTAGGAGCTGCAATCGGCTCTTCTTCTTCTTCTTCAGGTTCAAAGTCGGAGTCAGAGGACGAAAAGCTATTGTGGCTAATTCCGAAGTTGCTCATCTCTTCGCTGAGCATCAGCCTGGTTAACGTACATAATCGTTGAAGTTAGATATCACAAGTTATATACAGATGGCACTCACTGCATATCCTGGCATCGCACTTTATGGTCTAGCCAAGGTGTGAGGTGATATTTAGAACGGGTTTTACATGCGAAGCTGATGTTCGAGTCGCATGCCCCGCACCACAGATGACGCTCCTTCCAGTCTATCTTCCGCACGTCGCGGTCTCGCTTGATTATGCGGATGTTTTCTTTCACAGAAAGCCGCTCGCGGTCAGTCAGAAACTTGTGCAGGGACATCCGTTCATCGGTATCGCCTGAAGACGACAGTAGGACCTTTACGTGATTGCTGGGATGAATTATGCAGCGGCTAGTATTCAGTATCGTCAGCGAAATACTGAGTGAAAGAAAAGAAGTTATTTGAAACCAACATCACCCGAAGCTCTCCATTTCTGATCCTAAAAACTGCTGTACGTTCTGAACCTGCAGGAGGACTGTCAGGTTTTGCGAGCCCTTCTTCGTTGCCGCGCATCTCTTTTTTATAGTCTTCTCTATAATATACGTTTACTTAGCCAGTCGAATACGCATTTAAGAGATAGGGACCCACTGAAGCTTTTTGCACCTCACTTTATGAGAGAGCCATCCATACAAGTAAAGCCCTTGTGAATTCGACCTCTGCCTTTTAAACCTAATCTGTTTCTCGCATGCTGCGCATTGAACTAAACACCGTGTCCAGTCGATCGCGCGGGAGTCGGGGTCTTGCCGCAGGAAGTCTGATTTCTTGTCATCCGACGTACGAAGTCCTGGGAATACGAAGGCTTGCAAGGTCACGGATTTTGGATAGTCAGGAGTTTTCTTCGATGATCGCTCAGCGAGGACCTTGCAAGACGGGCCATCCCCAATGATGCAGCGCCTGAAAGTTATAGACCCGCAAAGTCACAACTCAGATAGTATGCAATTGATAAATCAGTGTATAACTCACACCCTACATAGCTTTCCATCGCTCGCCCTTATGATAACGGAGCGCTCCTTGCCAATCATTTACAGCTGCGAAATGATCTTTCAGAACGGATATTTGGCATGAGCAGAAAGAAATCGTACAGCAAACCTGGATGATAGAGGTGTTAGAGGGCAAAAGAGAAATTGACAAGAAATTGATAGCTCAGAAGCTTTTAAACACCTCGTTCCCTGCCTCATGACCATACTTCATAAGCTTTACATCGTTGTACTTGATATAGAATGCGGAACTTCCTAGTGCAACGTGCAATTAAATGAACAGAAGTCCATCACTGTGTGGATTGACTCGCCTTCGAGCGATAAGATTTGCCTCGAGAGCGTTATGAATGCATTATCGTCCCGGAAAGACTAAAGATTTCCTTCGGGTGGGACGTAAAGCGGCGATTGAAGGGTTCTTGCCGAAGTTACGTTCGTGGTTTGAAGTCAAACCGAAGCAAAGTCAATGTGGGATATGGATTAGAAACTGGGAGACAGCAAGCAGCGCAAAGGTGGTTATCTAATTCTAATGCCAAATCGCGACAATCACGGCAAACACCGGTATTTGAAAGACCGAGTGGGCCGAGTCGATTTGTTTCTGCTCATTGCGCACGCAACAATGCACGCAGCATTGCAGCTCACCGAAATACTGACCACCATTTTTGGTCTCCGCAGCCAAGATACCGTTGGGAGGGCTGCCGCGGTGTGTCGTAGAAGATTACAAATGACGCACTCTGGAGGAATGTAACCGCCGTCTGGACACTTTTACAACTTCTGGGGCCCAATGGAGGGTAGTGATAGAGGAACGGTGCGTAAGACGGTGTTCATTCATTAAATCGGCTCTAGAATTTGAAATCTTGTAGATGTTCTCCCGGCCGTTCGCGGAATTGCACTGGACGCGATTTACGCACCATGCCGAACGTGTCCGCGAGCTTGACTACGACTACGGAAACAAACATCAAAAGTCCATCTCCCCAGACGCGTTTGTCCTCCTCGCGGAAATGAGACCTCAGTTGGACATAATTCTCAACCTCGAGCGGCTCGTCTGGGTTGTCGTCGAAGATGACCATTTCGCATTTGCCCGCCTTTTCACCTTTTCATGCACAAGAACACCAAGAAACTGCGCCTCCTCGTACTAGCCGAAACCACGACGTCCACTTTATGCAACTTCCTCGAAAGGCTACTATCTAACTGTCCGAAGCTGATAGATCTGGACTTCGGCTTCAACGTAAGCATATCCATGCTAGAACCCGCTCTGACGAACATGTTTGCGGCATTGCCCGACCTCGAAGTAGTCAGCTTCCCCGCGTTCGGCATCACTTCCGCCGTCTTGCATGCTCTCGCGCACCACCGGCATCTCAAGCGGCTACATGCGTGCTCGTCCTTGGGACTTCATTTTTTTTTCTGGCAGTCGATCGACGTCGGCGCTCTCCCCGCTGGCTGCTTCCCGAACCTGCAGGAGTTCGACCTCGACAGCGGCTTCAACGTCATGCACACCGTCCTCTCTGCGCCGTGCATTCCACGTACACTCATCCGGCTCTATGTCTCCGCCTTTGAGCGCGAGTGCGAGTCCCTCTCTGCCCTAACTGCGTTCCTTGATCTCGTCTCGCGCGAGCTCCTATCTCACATTTCTCGGGCTTGCTTATTTCGTAAAGCCTCCAGATATGACCGCCGCAGATACAGACATAGCCACAGATGTACTCCCGAGGATCACGCTTGGAGTCCTTAGGCCCGCACTGCATATGCGCACGCTGCACAGCTTTCACATCATGCATAATCGTACGTTCGTGCTCTCCGACGCAGACATTAAAGAGTTCGGGCTCGCCGTCGGGCACACTCCACAATCTACGCCTCGTACCGGACTCCGTTTTTGTGCCGAGCACGGTAAGCTCCGATGCGGACCTCACGCTCGGTGGTCTGCAAATATTCGCACGCCTCGAGCACCTCGAAGTATACATTGATGCGAGCCGCGCCATTCCTACGGCACCGCCCACGCATGCGTTCGCCTACCTTACAACACTCGATATAGGTATCTCGCCTATCGCGCGGCAGGACAAGGGCGTAGTTACGCGCTGGCTCGCAAAACTCGCGCCGTGTCCCGATTTGAGGATCATGTATCGCGCGGACTGGTGCCTCAGCTCAGCTTCTCCGCAGAGTTGGAGCATCTGCTCCCCCGCAGGAATGTATGGCAGTGCGTTGACGAGATACATACGCAGTTCTGCATTATTTCCGAGGAAAGTGATAAGAAAATAGGACGGCTCGAGGAGGAACTGCGTATGCTTAGACTGACACAGGCGGGTTTAAATCTTCCTCTCGTTAGCTTGTTGTATTGATATTTAACCTCAAGGCTTTAACATGTCAAGATTAAGTTTCATCCGGGGAAACTATCTACTCAACACGTCTCTTTTGCTTTTGGACTCCCAGCTCTTACGTTTATTGTTTTCAATTGTTCAATTACTAATATGTCCTTCGTTCTTGCTTTATACCTTTTCCTCTTTCTTCACGTCACATCCGCCTTAATCACTGGCTATATTGCCAATTTTTTTCACAGATATAGCTTAGTTCTATCAACATAAACCATCTTCCGCGATCGGCGGCTCTTCCTTTTTGACCACCACCGTCCCATCCACTCAATTCACAGAAATCCTAATCTTCCACTACGGTTCCCATTCGACGCCTCGTGCTAGAACACTCCTGTTCACTTTATTGTATACACATTAATCTCTTATTCTAGTTCTTGATCTCGTGTATATATAGTTGTACTTGTTAGTCATTTTTGTATTCCGATACTCGTTATCCTTGTATCGCCTATATTTTTACTTTCATCTTTATGCACTCAATTTTGCTCGATGCAAGAAAGAATCTGCAAAGTGCGATGTGTGGAGTTCTTTTTTTTATTTTAAATACTTATCAAGTTCAATTTTGCTGTTAGTTATACGCTACGCGGAGTACAAACAAGCATAAATAATGCGTCATTTGACGCGTATACATCACGTGTTTGAACATTACTGCGGGGAGAATGCTTCTGTTCTGAAAACAAAAGAGATATAAATATGGCTTATGATGCGCTTTGTGAGCATTCAAAAAACGAAAGGAGTATAGATAGGAAGACGGTGTACTAAAAAATTAGCAAAGGCGCGCCGATTAAATTTGCATGTTAACTCGCATCTCCCTCAGCGAGTTCAGCTGCGAATCTGTAGTGAAATTCGAATGTGAGGACTTCGTCAAATTTTTGAATCCTGGTAAAAACGCACCAATAACGGGGAATATCGTCGAGAGTGTCGAGAACATGTACAACATACGATCCAACTCTGCGACTAGGACATCCGGCGAATCATGGTTGTTCCCTTGAGCACTGGGTCGCGATTGGACCTGTCTCATACGCACAATCTCACGCATGAGAACTTTGCAGGAGATCACGAAGCACGGCTATTTCGCACACATAGAAGGGGGTATGGAATTTCAAAATCCAAGTGATATAAAATATCCGTAAGCTGGATTCCATTTTGAGATGGGAACACATAATACGGACCATAGCAAAGGGATCTAGCTCCATCACACCTTGCTCCCCGAGGTGCCCCAAAAGTGTTGATATATATCGCGCGGCTTGCACGCATCTCGCGTATGCACCTGCATCCGTCGGAGCGTTACGCTCGTGCAGACGCACGAAAGCAAGGTACGCGGTCGCATGAGTACAGACGAAACGCGCCTTCTGTGCGACCGGTGCATTGTCGTCGAGCGCAGAGAGCGTAGACACAAAAGTGAAGATTGTTGCGTCAACAATACGATTTTCGGCATCTAAACGGAAACAAAAACTAGTCAGTCACAAGGACGAAATCAACTGATCAGTTGTTGATGATTTCAATGTACCAGATGAGGGGCGCGGCGCATACTGAGATGCGCGCTCGCACAAGAGGGAGGCTTTGACGGCCAGCGCCGGGTAGTCGAACCCTGATGTCGAGTTACCCTGCTCTTCTAAAAATTGTTTCAGAGGTTGTATCATGCGTGATGCAGAATATAGATCATGCCCCTGTGAACAATTCATTACGTTCATGCGAAATACAAATGAGTGTCAGCCTTCTTACCTGCTCATACGAGTCCGTCTCGAACGGCCAGGGGGTAGTGACCATCACCCGCGCTTCTCCCTCGAGCCTGAGCAAAGCAGGTCTTCCATTTGCAACAGCCCACTGTCGATCTAGGCAGAATACACGCCAGAACACTGCGATGCGCTCGCCCTCCTCAATTGCGTCTATTGGTGGCGCCGCAACGCGAAGACTTGCGCTGCGGCTACTGTCTGCAGCAACAGTCCGGGGAACTATCTGGTGCATCCCGAACCCCAGTGCAAGTCGCACTGCTGCGTTCACGTGGTACTCCGTCTCAAGGGTGCGTCCACCCACGGCGCCACCCATCGCGAATAAGTACGTCGCAAGCAATACTTCCGCCTGCACAACATGCAGACCCCGTTGCGGGCTCTGTCTTTCAAGCGGGGTTTGCAGATGTGCACACGCACGCGTGAAAAGCGATTGTTCAATCTGCATCTGCAGCGATGCGGGGACTGCGGCGACATTGCTATTATGACCGAAAGAGAATCGCACTCCCCATAGGCACATCGCGCTAACGAGCGCTAGATGTGGGTGAGTCGGGCTTGAAACCGGCGTTGATACATTTGTGAGCAGACGGCCATAATTCAGCGCCCATCCGACTTGATGTGCATGTTGAGAAAAGCTTTCGAGGCTGGTTACAAGTCGAAAGACCGTACATCAGATTCAATGTAGAAATGAAGCTTCGATGCGAATTACATACAGTGTGTGCGTTATTTGTGGAGGTGGTACCTCAGCATCCCACCAGCGAGTTGAGTGCTGAGTGAGTAAAAGGGGTAGCTGAAACTAGATGTTAGGTCTCACCATTGAACGTTGTTTCAAGTAGAGATAGCTTACAGTCCTCCTGGAGGGTGAACCACGAGTATCCGGACGAGTTCCAGAAGTTTTTTGCGCCTTTGTACTCTCAAGCGCGTATATACGCCTTCGTAAGTCCGAAAGACACTCCTCCAATATCTCCGTGCGCGTCGGAGTTAAACCGTCGGAGTATTCGCAGTCGAGCTCTCGGCCACTAGTAGAGCATTGATGACAAACAGGTTGAGCACCATCGCATCTCTAGGAATAAATAATCATTATAGTCAACTCTCCGACGTAGACTCAGAAGAAGACGGAAAACAGGTTAGGATGTACCTGCTTCCGACGTCTGCATAATCCGCTTCAGAGAAAGTAAGACATAAAAACTGAATAAACCTTGCGACAGACCTGCAGCTTGAACACGCCTGTCCTTTCTTCAAGGGCGCTGGCTTTGTTGGCGCGGGACCTTTATTGTGACTACGGTTGCTCATTTCTTCAAGATTAATTTTCAGTACCTGTAGAGACTTCGCTTGGATCTGAAAAATCATCTCGACTGCTTCCCGCTTATAAGTCCTTCGGATACCAAATTTTCTCGACAAAAGGCGGTAACTTAGATGGAAAACTCTATAATAAAAGAGATCACGTAGCAGAGCGCGCTGGGAATATTAAGGAGACACAGCGGCGTATGAGCCCTGATGCAGTTGAGGTAGATTCGGAGACACAGGGTTCACAGTTTCAGCGTACTAAAGTGCAGGACCAAATAACTTGTTTTGAGGGCTCGGAGCTACAAGTAGATCCGGGGTGAAGAGCGTAATTCGAAGGATGATGGCTAACTCCAAAAGTGTTCTCCGGCGGCGGAAAAACAGCCAACATCGGCTGTTATTTTGAAGATTCAGTGGCCTGATAAGCATCACCTCCCTCTTCCGCACTCTTTTTAAGACACCCGAAGCCAGTGAACCAAAGACAGTACGTAGAGTATCAACGCCATAACTAAAATCTAGGGACCGAGTGCCGCCGAGAAAGTGACTGTTGACGCGTCCAATATCATGGAGATTTATCATTTATGAAACTGTGGCATAGTTTGCCGCACGCAGGTAAAGCCACAGACATCCAACGAGGCAGGTTTTGTTCTCAACACCTGATGTGAGAACAATTACAGGAGTTGAGACCTGAGGACAAGACAACGATATAAGCTGCGCAAGTTCAGGGCCCGTTAGACCAAGTATGAGTGTTCCTACTCCCGGTAGCTTGTGTCAGCATTATTCACGAGTTGGGGAGTCAGACATAGTGGTTTGAGGTAAGCGTGAATCGAACGTGCAGTCGCGACTTGTGCTTCCAAAAAAGGCAATATAATTATTCACGCGTCACGTAGATTTAGGAACGCCGGGCGCTTGTACTTGTATTTATGTCAGTGCGCTATGTGTCGCACTTTACACCGCCGTTAAAAGTTAAGTCTTACATAAGCACTACTGTCTTGTATTCCTCTTGCTCTTTGCCAATGCCACGAGTTTTTATTTCGTCATTTAGGTTTATAATTAAATAACCACTGAGTCTTGAGATACCGTAAAGGTTCATCAATCTCTAGATCGCGTTCCAAAAGAAGGTAGATATCCCATCATTTGTATTTGTCGGATGTCCCTTTGGTATCCGAAGGCCAAAAGTCGAAGCGCAGTACTGAGAAGTGAGCTTCCATTGGAAATAGACAAGCCTTAACGGAAATGGAATCTGAAACACCTGGTACCCGGGGCTGACATAGAAGGAGAGTGATTTATAAGCGATGATTGGTCTTTCTTTCAAATTGATTCACTCGTCGAACTCAGAGAGGCAAACAAAGACAAATAATAGCATCGCGTATCAACGCGTATAAGCACGTGACAGTTTTGCTGCGTCTAGCTAGATATACCTTCACCAACTTCATTTGTTCATCCAACACATATGTAGCGAAAGGAACGGAACGGCGATATTTAGCCCTTTGTAATAAACGAGTCGCAGACATGTACATCGTGCATCTGAGCGGGATCTTTTGTGAAGTAACCCCTTTCCACGCCTTCGAAGTATGACCTGCGTACATAGACATAAAGTAATAAATTGTGAGTACAGCGACTTACATTGACCGTTTTTGAGTCGAATATCTGGGGAAATAACTCACCATTGGCGAGCAAGATCGCCTGCTGCGGTCGATTTTTCTACTTTGAAATTCCAGAACTAAACACGTCAGAGGTATCAGGTTTCATACTCCTTCTCTGAACGGAGGGCACCTACGATCCATCCAGCGCCAACACTGTACGCCCTCTTCTGCGCATCGGCCCACTTTCTAAGGAATTCATCTGTTGCGGAGAATTGTGTCGAAAGGCCCCATTCACCGAACCACAGCGGTTTGTTTCCTAATGCGGCATCGGCCTGCACGCGATCCAAGTCTACAAAAATAACGAATGCAAAATTGTCACAAACGTGGAGCAAAAAAGATAAATTACGCACTACAAATGCTCTCCAAGTACGCGTTTTCATTTGCATCCGCGACACCGCCAAATCTAAAGCTCGTTGAAGTTTGCGAAGTCCCAATAGCTCGAATGAGAACTCACGAATAGTACAGGTGATTATCGTACGCCTGTGGGCCGACTGCTGCTTCTGCAGGGTTGGCAGGGTTGTTGTTCTGCCAGTTGATGTCCATAAAGCTGCAAAGCGCTCATCAATATCAATCATCAGTCAAATAAAAACTCTTAGAATGACGTCTTTGAGTTCGCGGTTATCTAACTTACTTTGTAACCAAGGGCGCCATCAATGGCGCTGCAGCGCCTCCAAGTACATCGCCAATCCCGTACTCAGTCGTAACTTCCGAGATGATAGGTGCCGCGTCGGCGAGCGCCTTTCCCACGTCACTTCCACCGAGCGCAGCATCCAAGAGCGATGCGATCGCGCTCAGAATGTTCGTTTGGGTAGGATAGGAAAGATCAAAGCCACGTCCAGAGTCATCTACGTTTATGATACCAAGGGATATCTCGACAGCGCGCACGACCTTGACAAAGTTTCTCTGGACTACGGAAATAAAGACGACGTATCAACAGGGATGAATGGGCTTGAGATGGGCCGACGCACAATCACCGTACCCCGGTGTTTGCGACGCATTTGCAATCGGTTCATTCACGGCTTCGACGGCGAAGACACTACCAAAATCGGGGTCGAGATGGCTTAGTGCGGTCATAACGGCAGTCCAAACGAGAGCGCGGTGATAGTTCTTCTCAGTCTGTACAGTTGCTACTTGAGGATGCTGCTAGAGTAAAGGATTTTTTTAGCGTACATAAAATTTGACGTCACTTGTACACCTGTCGCAAATATATGTGAATTGGTCTATTATGGCGTGAATGCGAGAAAGAAAAAAGTACCTTCCCGTAAACGACTGGTTTGGGGTCTGCACGCCTGGCAGCGCATGATGGTCCAGGATGACAGAAATACCAGCTGCCTTAAGCTGCCTGAGTCCTCGTTTCTTCTTCTTTTCAGCGTTTTTATTAGTGCATAAGTCATGTTAAAAACATACCAGCTGTTTGATACCCCCGCGTGGGTAGAACTCGGTAGCTCGGTTGACTAGAGGCTCGACGATCCAATAACCGAGCTTTGACGGTTATTAAAAGTAGTTAAGTGACCGGTGCATGTCGGGTATGGCTTTCCTAATAGGCTTACGGGAATCCGAACCGTATTGATGCCATACGAAGATAACTTATTAACATCCTTTTGTGTGAACCAAGTAGACCTTGATATGATGTTATAAGACAATTGATTAGGTTCATTTATTATAATGGCCACTCACCAGTGTTTGTTGAATATCTCATCGACTGTGTCAGGGTAAGCCTCTGCGAAAGCACTGGCACCAGTGATAAAAGGCCGGAAGTCAGAAATTCAGTGAGACAGGGACGATGGAAAAGAGACGTGCAATTCAGAAGCGATACACTGAGAGCAATCGTTGCAGGACTCGCCGCCCATGACTACCCACTCGGCCGGAAGCATCCATGGCTATGTAAATTACGTGGTAAATTTTATTTTTATATTTTTTCTAGAAAAAAGTGGCTGCGTACCTCAAGAACAAGCCACGAGCCTAACATCGAATGATTTGGGAAAAAAAATCAGAATGAGTTATGCCACTCAAGTGCGCATAGCAGACTCATTTTCACTCGCCTATATTTGTTCCATAGATTTTACCATGAGGAAATCCGGAAGAAGGTTTAGCAACTGTTATTGCAAAGATGCCTGAAAAGAGCGATAGACACGACAGAAATCTCGCAAAGAGTTGCATTGTCCTGAAATAACAGGACTGGTGGAGGGAAGCGAGGAGAGAAATGGCCGTTCGAATTTGGTCCGATTGGACTTTAAAGGCTGAAGCGAGCAGCCTTGAACTCTTGGCATATGTTCGAAAGAAGACCAAGCCAGCAGACAAAAGTCACAAGCGTCAAGCCGCAGCCCGCCGCTTTTGCTGTGACGTTTGCCTCGGTAGGCGACGGGCCGCAAGCTAGCTTCTCGTCCGTGCAAGTTGCGTTGTAATTTCAGAGCGGCCGCGATCGAGTCGAATTTTTTTTTGTGGTTTCTTAGGTTGGAATCCTTCTACAAGTCGAGATGGACAGCTTTACCAGATCACCGTTTCCCCAACCTGATTCAGCGAGTTCAGGAGGAACGACGAGCTGAAGATCCTTCGCAGTAGGCACCCTCGGCAATTCCAGAACGTGGATTTCCAAAACGTAAGAAAAGGTGACATGGAGTAAGCTAATAATAATATTAGGAGAGTAAGTCCTGATGAACGTCGACAGAAAGGGACAGCAAAGGTCGGACGGACAAGCGACGCATACGCCAAGTCCGAACTGTCCGAAAATGGAAATAATGTGGCAATTGCTCTCGCTTGAGGTTTGCGTTCGGCTTTATAATTAGCGAAATTCGAAAGAGAGGAGTTGTTCAGCCTTGCTGGCACAAGACAGTCAGATTCGCCGCTCGTCGTATGCGGCCTGTCGGGCGGAGATGCACCAGCTGTTTTTAGATGTGCTTCTTTCGACCTTCTGTAGGTGCATTGCGGTCAGCACTAGCACACTAATATATTACATCCCTTCGCGGTTTGACGATCCACTACTTCAAAGTCACACGTTCATTCCCAGTACGGAAGAAATGTACAGTCTCAGTTGTATTGGTACACGTAAGTAAGCACACACGCATGTATCGCAAGTTATGAATAACCTTTGAAACAACCCATGATACATCATGAGAAGATCAAGGCTTGTGGAAAAAACAAGGAATGGAATCGCGTCATAATCTACCACGTCGCCGGCCTGAACAAGCAAAATATAAGTCAGTTCAGTTCACGGCCCGCTGTCAAGATCGATAAAGGTCGAAACTCGATGACTCCATCCGCAAAATAGTATTAAGACAGGGTCAATATCTCGAATACCCCTCGCTCCGTCCCTTAAATGCACCCAAGAACAAAATGAAAAATAGGTCCGTACTCACCCAAATGTCTGGCCCGCTGGCACTGTCTTCAGGGTCACGCTGTTCCAGTCGCCTGTCCTCGTGAACACCGTGTTCCCCCACCACGACTGTATCGTATTGATGCCGATTTGCCCGTTCATCGGGTACTCGAGACTGGCGAGGAAGATAAAGTAAGCACGATGCAGGAGGAGGAGGAAGTCGGACAAACCAGAAGAAAATCAGTATGATAGACACCGCGAGGCCCGAATCGAGCGCAGCGGACAGCACGTCTGTAGGTTATTGACCGTTAATGATTTGTGATTGGAGTTACTGAACACTTACAGTTGTACTTCGTCCACCAGCTGAAGTGACGCCGGCGAATAACGTACTGGAAGATGAAGCCGACAATCGTCCATGGTACGTAGTTGACTGCCGTTGCGGGCGGGATCGCACCCGTGCCAGAGAAGATGACCGGGAAGCTGCACAAGAGAGAGTGAGCAAAAGCTCGCTGGAGTAAGTTTGGAACTGCTCTACGTACTTGACATAGCGCAAGAACGAGTTCGGCCACTTAAGCGAGATGAGGTATCCCACGAGCGGGCACGCAGCGCCAATGAGGAAGAAGAATGTAAGCGCTGGAGAGCGACTATTGTTAGCAGACAGAACGTGAGAAGGAAATAATATTCACCGCTGTGAGCGATTTGTCAATAATCTTTTATTCTCTTCCAGCAAGATGTAGTAAACTCACTAGTAAAGTTGGCCTTTAGAAAACTGTAGTGCCGGGCCGATAACGCCCCACTAAAAATCCGAAGTAAATCAAATGCCGAGAAGGCAGATGCAACTTTTACTCACAATAATCGACGCAGTCCCAAACACTTCCGTGCTCGGGCAGATAAACCCATCCTTCTGCATCGGGTCGCAGATGTCTGGAATGTTAGAGAACATCCACGCCTGAACGCCGAGCTGGACAGTTCCTGCGAATACGGTCGCAACGATCTGTCCCCAGAACATCGGGCGCGGCGGAATCTTCATATAGTGTCCGAGCTTGAAGTCCGACGCGAACGTGAGCGCCTGCGCCATCGTGATGTACCCCCAGGTCTTGAACATCATCATTGCGACCGGCCGTCCGGGAAGCGCGTAGCCAATAATGAGCTCCGTGATCACGTTCAACCCGATTTGCTGGTTCGTGATTGCCTGGATCATACCGATAGGTATAACATAGACGAAAGCTGCGGTCGAAGATGTTAGATACAATACTTACCAGGCAAGAGTGTAAGCTCGGACGTAAACGTACAGATGATAAGGGCGAGGATGAAGGCCCACACCGGGAATTGAGTCGGCCAGACCTCGATAGAAATGATGCCAAAGACAAACATCGACACTATGATGGCATCCTCAGAATTTCCTTATGATCAACGGCAACTGGCCACTCACAGAAAACAATGAAATACCACCACTCTGGCACTTGTGCGTACGATGACATCAGCCTTGCGTGGATATCCGGCTGCTCGTGCATCGCACGCCTAGATTGAGTCCAGATCTGCTTGCGGAAATACAGGAGCGTGTGCGTCAAGGTTGCCGTGATCGACGCAAAGCTCAGTCCATACTAAAGAAAAAAACGAAAAAGAAAGTAAAGTGATCAGAAGCAAGTATTTTACTGACTTCAGTGCACTCACGGATATGGCGAAAGTGGTTGACAGGAACAACGGGCTGTAATTGTGGTACTTCTCCAAGTTGATAGTTGTGTCGTCGTTGAGGATCCGACTGACATCATAAGCAGCACCGGTATTGTCGAACGAGCCGCGAGACGAGATGGGCATAAACTGCGAGAACCAGACGTTCGAATAATACAGCACCGGCGTAAGGACCCAGAAAAAGAATATAAAGCCGACAGCGATGTTGGCCTCGGCCCACCAGGGAGTAGCCAACGGCGAACCGATATAGGCAATCTGGGACCAGTCAAAGGTGATCAGAGACATGCCCATCCCGCTCGAGTAGCCGAAGAGCTGATTGATTTTCTGCACACACGCAATTGTTACAATCACGTGATTAATTATAAACAGGACACGTACAATATTGTCCGGTGCGATCCAGCACACCCACGAGAACACGGACAGCGCCTCAAAGAGATATCCGGGGAAGAAGTACCAGATGGCCGAGGCGAGGAACGCGTACGAGAAAAAGCGCTCGCGGCTCATACCACCGCGGTTACCCATACCCGCATACACTTGCGAGTGCAACGTGTTGAAAAGTGCGCAGTTTACGAGGTTCGCAGGCCAGATCATCGATGGAGGCTGAACGAGGAAACGGCGCCCAATGCCTCCGATTGAAAACCCGATGAGCTGTGTCGACATCACGACCATCCACTGGTAGTCGAAGTTATACGTCTGGTTGTAGTATACCCGCTGAACAGCCACAATATCCGTCTGTATTGGATTTGCGATCAGTAGCAGAAATGAGGCGGGATAATTTCGAGAAAATGAATTACGGCATAGGCGGATCCGCCCGCTACAGTCGCCATGATTGTTGAGAGAACGTGCTCCTTGACAGTGTATGGACCGGGGTTCAGCTGCATCCCAAAAATGGTGACGCGGGGCATAAAGCGAGCCCAAAGGCGACCAACTGGAAAAGCAAGCAGCTGGGCCACAAGCTGAAAAACCGAGTGCATCCAAGGAATCTATCAGTGAATATTGTGGATAGTAACCATCTGCAGGACGTACGCCGCCAATGGAGACAGACGGGAACCGGAAGAAGAAGAACTGGTTGAGGCCAGAAATGACGATGGCAAAAATGATACCTGAATTCACCATCACAGCGTTCAATGGAAAGTTTAACTGGTCATGTGGTATCGCTTACCTATGACCCAAGAGCGAATCGTAGAAACGGGCATGTCGGGGTCGTCAGTGTTGGCCACGGCCGATCGTACTTCTGGATACGGTGAGTCATCCTCTGTCGTGCGGGAAATAGGGTAAGTAATCAATGTCATATCGAGTGAAAGTGGCTTCTACCTAAGATGACAGCATCCTTGTCGATATTCGGGTCGTCAAAGTCAGCGATGGCCGCCACAGGCTCGATGCCAACTACGGAGCATCCGCAATGAAGTCAGTGGATATGTCACAGGTTATTCGATATGGAAGGAGGAGAAAGGAGAGTCAGGGTACGTACCATGGCTCTTCTCTAGATCCTTTTCGTCCTCGAGAGAGAGCTGGCTGCTGCGCTCTACCGACATAGCGATTGTCCCGATGAATGGATGAAGGCGCTCCCCACGGAGAGAAAAGACGTGCGGCTGCTTTACATCCAGTTTTAAAAGGGCTCCCAGCCAGAATTGTCGTTTTCATAATAGTGTATTGCGCGATAAGCCCACATGCTCGCTCAAGCCCTGGCAGCGAGGCATGCGACGAGAAGAATCACGAATAGCACTCCGTGGGTTGGGACGTTCCACCCTCAACAAGCATGAGATGGTTTATAATGGGCAATCATACTCCCGAGATACTGCATCCGCCCCCTGACGGAATGTCAGGTCCGTCGGAAGACCATTTGACTTGCCGGAGCGTAACTAGCTTCACAGCCATGAGTCGAGACACATGTGAGTCTTATTCAAGGCTTTAGCTGATGATCGTCGGATAGCGCAAGACCGCTTCAAGTCTCCGAGGACTATCCAGTATAATTCAGAGCACAGCCTAATTCTCTCCCACCCAAAGGATAAATTCATGCTTTACGAAGCACTGGAATTTCCTCATGAAACGCTTCGGTGTCGACCGCAAGAACCAGGCAGATACAAGCAGGTAAGAAGCTCTTTTGCTTAGCCAGTTCATATGGCAATGTGTCAGAGGAAGTCAGAAGCTTTTTCGCAACCTGTGCGCGAAGCTCTTCAACCTGGTCGCAGTTGTAGAGTTGCTGGCCAAAAAGGACTTGCAGGACGACGGGCCGAATAGCGTCGAAGCAAACAGCAAGCACTACGAAGCAGGCGGAGATGTATGTATCCTCTTTCTTTCTTTCAGGTTAGGAGCGACCCACGTTACAGCCCTTCAATCCGCTGAAGTTTTCAGAGGTAGAATGACGAGAACGCTAGGGTAGCTCGTTCGACCTTTATTCCCACACTTTTGAGATTTTTTTAGGCCGAATCCGCAGCGGCGATCGCCGCCGAGGAAATTCGGTCTGATTTGGCTATCGCTAGTCAGACACACGCAGCCACACGCCGCACTCTCATGCGGCATCTCTCTCCTTGTCGGGATTAGCAAAGATGGCATGCCGCGCGCGCAGTCAAGCTACTCTTGCCAACGATGATCCCTTTTTAAAAACTGCCCGTTATCGCTCTCCGGAAGTTAACCGAGTTCCTGTATCTGTCTCATTGCACACACACGTCGAAGAGCAGCAGACTCCAAATTTCCAGAGCCACGGAGAGTGGAGAAAGTGCCGGACCGCTTCTTTCCAGCTGTGGGAGCCTGGCTTCCCGAGATTCAGGGGACAAGTACCAGCCTTGCATCTGGCGATGCTATAGATTTGCTTTAGGTACTTCGAGTTGCTCCGCCGGACGAATCCTGTCTGTCGCTTCTGCACAGGCACCAAGTTCCTTCCATTAGCCATGAGAAAATATTGTATAGTTTGAGGAGAAATGGAGGCTTAGTAAAGTGAAAAGTCTCGCCATGTCATTGTCACCAGAGAGTGTATGCGAATGGCACTCCATTCGCCATGAGAAAATCCTGCCTAGTTCTAAGTGAAAATAATCTCGCCATACCACCGTCACCAGACAGCGTACTCGACTACCCAACCCAGATAAGTAAGTTACTTACAACAATACAACATACCTGAGCTGCCACATTTCCTACGAACTGTCTCTCCGGCCGGTCCTCCTTATCAACCTGATAGGTACAGGGTCCACGCCAAGCGTCATGACCATATGTGCCGACAGCACACGCTCGCGCGCCTGCTCCCTGGTCTCCCCGGGGATGAGCACGACCTCAACCCTGAAATCAGCGCAATAGCAGTGCGAGCCAGCAGACAGCCTCCGTCGTTGCGAACTTGCGCCCGATGCATGCACGCGGGCCTGCATAGGAGAAGAAGGAAGATGAATTGATATAAGTGCGTTAATATTTGTTGGAACGATGATGCACTGCTGCGGCAGGATAACGTAGAGGCGAGATGATGGAACGCACCGATACTGAATGCCGTGAATGCATCAGGGACATTGGAGCTTTCCTGCTCATACCAGCGCGATGGTTTATACACATACGGATCAGGAAAGTACCGCGGGTTATATTCTACATTTTTTTCAGCATTCAACCGCCGGAAGAAGAAAAATATAAATAGCCATGTACTCACGAATCCCGACCATGTCGACGAAGACCTATCAGAATGGATGAATACCTAAAGTTGCTATCACGCTGCGGAACGTTCTCCGACTTACCACAGATCCTTTGGCCATAAAAATCTCCTGAGCACCCTCCTTATCCGCGGCCTTAGAAATGGATAGCGTGGTGTCCTTTGCATTCTGCCGAATCATCACTGATCCAGCGGCTGTATGTAGACTTCAGTCAGAGAATAATAAGCACGGAAAGAGTATAAAGACATACGGATTAGACGTAAAGCCTCATAGAATGCCGAGAGGACCTTATACAAAGCGGAGTAATCTTCGAACGCCTAAATATTGTGGGATGCGTGAGCCTTCCGAAGTACTTATGGCTCCACAAAAGCAACGTACAGGATCTCTTTCGGGTCCAACCACGCTCATGATCTGCTCATAAACGATATCCTGCTCCTCTTGATAAATTCCGAGGAAACCGAGCGTTGCAGCGAGTACATGCCCCGTAGTTTCTAAAAATCACTTCGCTAAGCGAGCTCCTTTCTTGGAATGATCTGCAACTTACCATGCCCAGCAAAAAGCAACACAAAGACGTTCCCAATCTTTTAGATCGGCATAGTAGATAAGCGTGTATGAAGTCAAGGTACACAGTCAGCTTACCAGCTCCTGATCATCCAAGGGCAGCTTTTCTGTTTCAGACTCGTTGGCAAGGACAAGACGGGAGAAGACGTCACTTCGCTCGATCTCAGTACGCCCATTGTCGGTAAGTTCTTGCCTTATCTCCGCCTTGCGCTGCGCAACTTGAGTGCGAATGAACGCGTCGAGCGTCTGATATGCCGTTTCAATGTAACGGAACCTACATCGAGCGACGAGCAATTATAGCCCGGTTAACCTTACTTGCTATTTAAATAAAGCAGGGTCTCACTTAGGTATAGGTAGCCACCAAAGCAACTTTGGCGCGCTAGTGCGCGCGAGGTTGGCTTCGGACACGAGACGCAGTGACTCCTGGATCGACATTGCGCCGTCTTTCACAATTGGAGGCTCGTCCCAGGTGAAAGGTAGGCCAAAACCACAGCTCGCTATAATGAACAGAGCGAGCTGAAGATTTTCCGACGTGAGCACACGCTACGAGGATGAAATATGCCTCATACTTACCTTAAACGTATAAACTTGTGTAATCGGGATGTCGACGGAGGGTTTGGAGAGCCAGCCTTCACTCGTGACCATGTCTTTGTAAACACGTAAAGTCTCGTTCCAAACTAGCGTATACCTGGAACAAGCATTTTATAATTAGATTTCCTAAATGCCTTGAATATTCTCACGTATTGCTGTTGAACGCAGGGCCCATAATCCTCCGATGGCGACGCCAGAGGTCACCGCCTTCCGCTCCAGCAAGATTCATGCCCCATAATCTAGGAAGAAACATCAGTTTTGCCTCCTGTGTATGGTAAATATCGAGGCACCCACAATAGAGCAGCACTGAATTCTTGCGGCTTAAACCAAGGTGATCCAGGCCCGCCTGCTACAATTTGTCTAGCAACGTCTAAATTAGCCGTCCAGATTCTCGCATAGCCCCAGAAATACGGCACGATTGAGATGGTATCTAAGCCGTAGCGTCTATACACTGCGCGTTGAAGATGAGCGGAGAAACAAATCAAGCACAATGTAATGATATCGGGCGTACGTGTCATCCGCTGTGCCCATTGAAAATTCAAGCCGGGATGCCACCAGGACTCCGGCGTCATGGCTCCAAAGAACGTGAAGGGCTCAAATGCGCATCGGAGGCCTGGGAGATAGCTGACAGACTAGAGGACATCGTACAATTTTAGCGATTATGAGCACTGAATACTGCCAGTAAGTCGTCCGTCACCTTCAAACCTCTGAAGTACCGTGCCGCTCGGTAAATAGTGAACGCCGCAACTAAACTGCAAAGTGCCGTCTTTACATCGACTCGGAGCGAATCCAAGAGTTTCGCAACGTCGCTGACCTGTAAGCTCGTCATGGTGTCTTCTCAAGATCCAGAATCTGGATATCGTTGTTCGACCTGATCCATCAGACGCATGTGTCTGAGAACGTGTGAGAAAAATGGTTACTATGCCGCTGAGCTCATTACAATGACGTCACGCGTTGCTCGAGCCACAAGACCGCTGATCTCTTCGTTACATAAGCTGTACTTTTCCAAGTTTTTTTACTCATTTTTTATAGATCAAGAGCCTTTAAAAGCTTTTTGGGCCCAGAAGATTGATTTGAAAGCATTTATAAATTATAATAAACGATTCACGAGTTCCGGCTCTTGTACATAATGTTAAGTCCACGGTCAAGATCTACTCAAAATTTAAATAGTATGTCGGTATAATCGATTCACTGGCAGTCACAATCCGCTAAGTACTAGTATGAGCTTAGCTCATTCGGACCTGGACTGAAACTTGAGGTCTTTTAAGCAAATAATTTTAGCGCTTAATTTGTTTTCGAATGCAGGTTGAGCTACACTGACAAACCAGTTTACCGTTCGGAAGTTTTACTTGGTCGAAATTCCTAAGGGATCAGCGCACGTCAATGAAACGATTCAGAAGTTGGATGGGATCACGTACGGCGCATCCCTATCTGGATCAGGCATTTTCTGGACAACGTCACCGGACTCGTCGACGACCTCATATTCGAACGCCATGAGGAACATGGCGATGATTAGTTTGATTTCCAGCTTTGCGAAACGCATTCCGGCGCATGGGTGCCTGCCAGCTCCCCATCCTAAGTATGCCAATGACTGTTTGCGATCTTCTCGTCGTTCAAACCGGGAAGGATCGAACCTGTGATGACGAACGTCGTAACCTTTTTGATAAGGGCAAACAAATTTTACGAACTGACCTCAAAGGATCTGAATATATCTCCGGATTGAGATGGACATCCGATGTCGGATACAGCACGAACTCCCCACGCTTGATCTTGTGCCCACCGAGGACAGTGTCGTTACCGATGTTCTGTCTGTAGAAAACTAGATTTGTCACGATGCGGATGGTCTCGTGAAGACATAAATCTGTTGTGACCATGCTGTCTTCCCAGACCTGGACAGGGATCTGCGAAAGGCGGGAGGCGAGGCTTTCCGATGGGTCTGCACTTGGTGCGTATTGAGAAATGAGTGACTTCAGTTCATTGATGACCTTGGTTTTCCACTCGGGGTTGGTGCCGAGATACATAAGTATCCACGCGGACATGACACCACTGTTTACTACACTTCAAAATGAGTAAAGAGATTCTTCTGGTACGAGGAAAACTTGCCGATTCCTGCAAACAAGGAATTCATGATAAACTATGCAGCGTCAGACTCCGTCTTTTACGCGAAGGAGGCCGAAGGAAGTATCACCTGAATAATGTCATTTTCTCCATCTCCCATGTCGAGCAGCATCTGCAGTGCATCCTCTTGCCGTGTCCCACTTGCTTTCCTCTGCGTGACAATATCCATACACATCATATAAAGGCCTGTAATCGCATCTTGCTTGATCTGTTTGTCCTTGCTGGGCCACCAGTCCAGAAGGACAGTCCACGTGTTCGTGGACGTCTCACACGCCCGCAAGAGTTGCAGCAATTTGTCGAGCTTGGCGGGACTGTCTGCAACTTCGCGACAAGCGACGGTTCGGACCGTGAGCTGGGCAACAATCTGCGAGGGTATGGTGGCATTGTTAGAAGGTATCAGTAATCTAGTCTCGTCATTTGTGACTTACTTTGTAGATGTTATCGAGAGGGTTGAATTTTCCTGAGGTTCCCCAAGAATTCATGCGAACCTCGATATCATTCAGTAGTTCCGGAATTACTGAATTGGCCGTCCGATCAGCTAAAACACATAGAAAGTGCGGGGATATACACACGCTTCTCAAGGCGACTCTTGCGAAGCAGCACATTCATCCGCTTGACAGTGCTGAGAAGACGTGTTTTATTTCATGCACGTGAAGAATTGTTTGAAAAGCATAGCATACTAAACATTGACCTTCTCTTCCGAGTTCAGATCGACGCCTATTTGCGACATATCTGGCCCCTGTGTCAAGTAAAGCAGAATTTATCGGTATTTGAAAGAACGTAGTTAAACTGAAGGAATGCATACAGATCCATGCAGGACTGCATACCCGCTATCAAAGTCCAGCGAGCTGGAGTGCAGGTAATCGTGCCTTGCCTGCTCTCCTGAAATCGTCACCACAGTAATCTGGAGAGTCAGCCACGTTGTCAGCTTGATCGAACATGAAAAACTACTGAACTGTACCTGCAGGATCTTGAACTTGAACACAGGTCCCAGCTTTTGAAGTCCCTCGTTCAGGAACTTCCACTTACTGCTGAAGAACCGAAATTGGCCCAGGAACGGAGGGCCGCGGAGGAGAGGAATTCCATCTAAGTCGTCAGGGGATCTGGAGTTGCTACTCCAGACAGTCGTGGCAAATGCGCCCAGCATGACGACAGCGCCTCCAAGAAGAACAGTATTCGACAAATAGACACTCGGTTCAAGGACTTCAAACATAGCCACCGTGTCGGAAGGAAAATACATGAGTGTAGTTTGTCGAGCGAGTGTTGTAGTTATATCTTCTCGAGTGATGGACTCGGCGAATACATAAATGACGGGCACCTTCTGAAACAGATCCTCCGCACAATAACTTGCTTTTATGTTCTTGTAGTAGCCTTTTTTGAGACACATTTGCAAGCCTGATGATCAAGTCTGATTGGATTGCCGACGCCTCGTCTCGGACTAATAATTTCTTTAAAAAGTACTTGTAAGTGCTCTTCATGGTGCAGGAATTTAGTTTCGAATATGAACTCCTTTTCCGCTTTCGATCTCAAAAGATGATTCGACGACTATTTTCATCTTACTTATTTGCGGCATGCAACGTGTAGGTCGTACGAGTCGAGCTTCTTCGAGCCTTCATCCTGACGTGAAAGGTACAATCTAAGCACAATGAAAGACTGTCAGAAAGATTGTTCACAACTTCCATCGAAAAAAAAAAAGCGTAATGCAGTCCGATTTCCAAAGGCGGAGCAATGACGATATAAAATCTGCGTTGAACCTCCGCAAGCGGACATGCACCCAGACAAGTAATAGAGACGAAGCGGGGAGAGGACGGAGCGGGGAGAAGACGGAGCGGGGAGAGGACGGAGGCTCTCGCCTACAACTGGTAGCGCCCGACGAACCCGTTCTGGGTCAGAAACCCTTTATGCATGAGTCTGCACCGCCCTGCATGTCCCTTATGCAAATTCGGCTTTCGGCGTCGCAATCGACTGTCCGTCGGCCCCAACCAGACTAGCCGTTCTGCAGCTTCGCCCTTCAAGTAAGAAGTCGGTTCCTAATTGACAGTGCTCAGGCGCTATCTTCGGAACCTGACGCCCACATAGACGGCACTGCATACTTTAGTACAGAAATCAAGAATTACATCGAACGGCTAAAGCGCCTTCGCAAAATGGCTATACTCTAATCAGGGGCACCTCGTGCCTGTCCTTCGTGGCGAAGTGTCGCTACCATTTTGATGGCTTCCTCTCGGCTCACTTCAAGATCGTGAGCAGATATAAGGTGTCGCTTGAGGTCGTATGCTCGGCTAAACACGTGTTTGCAGCTGTCGGAGACGCCTTGAAGGGACAAACATGGCGATAACGGCACGTTGGGAAATGGACAGATGAGTGCGCCCTGTAACGCGATGCGGTCCTTGGCACGATCTCCGTACGCCTTGCCAGTGAGGATATCAATAGTACTCAGCGGCCCTGACTGAGGCTGAGGTACCTGGAGCGCCGAAGGCGCAAAAGGTGATTTCTCCGCCTCGTTCTCTTCAGAAGACTCGCAGCTTTCTTGAGCGGTCTCCTCAGGCGCATGCATCCGAGCAACGTGGCGCTGAAGTAGGTGTTTGTACCCGAAAGAAGAACCACACGCGTCCACTGTGCAGACGAAGTCGCGGCGGCGTAAATGCTTCACGTTGACGTGCGTCGTGAGCGCCCTTTTCTGAATCCCATCGCAAAAGCTTAGCCAGGTCCCTGAGATAAATTGCATATACGTACCGATTTGAAGTCTTTGACGCATCCCTCTTCTTCACACTTCCACTCTCGTCCGACCTCACCGCCTCGGCGTCTCTTGACCGGCCGACTCTCCTCTTCATCGTCCGCATCGTCATTGTTATTATATGCAGCGCCAGCGAGCGCTTCTTCGACTTCTTGCTGCTCATGCAGCTTAAGATGCGCGCGGAGACCCTTATGTTGACTGAATGTCTTCCCTTGGCATGACGGATAAGGGCAGGTTGCAGGATGCGCGGTACGAGAGTGCGCTTGCAGAGCGGTCCAGGTAGAGAAATACTCCTGCGTTTCTTTTTGGGTACATGATAGCTGCGAGCATATGTATCGGCGATCTACAGATATCAAAAGTGTTAGTACCCTTCTGTCCGGAGTCACGAAAAATTGAACCATGGTGAGTTTTGGCATGTATTTTGAGTTTCTGGTTCGTCGAGAAACTTTTGATGCAGCCAGTATGTTCGCATAGATAAGGTTTAGTTCCTGGAGGACAATGGGCGGTGGCGAAATGTGAGCGTAATTGGCTATGCTTGGAAAACGCCTGAAGACATCTGTCTTCTGTACACTACGGAGGTGCAGAAGTAAGTTTCGAATGTATTTTGAGTTGCGGCAGTAGACCAACCTTGAATGGTTTTTCTCCCTCATGCAATTCTTCGTGCCTTTTTAGATGCTGAGGAGTCCAGAATTTCTTCTCGCAATTTTCCCGAGTGCAGATGTAAGACCGTGCTGTCTCTGGCAAGTGGGAACGCATATGGGCCTGTAGATGGCTTTCACGCAAATACGTTTTCTGACATGTTGTGCATGAAAAAGGCCTCTGAATATGAAACGGAACGATTCATCAATAACAGTTTGTTCATTTTCTTCTTTTTCTTCGGGTGCTGCTCACCTCGCCTGTATGTACCCGCTCGTGCTCCTCCAAGCGACAGGGTTTCCTGTACGATTTGCTGCACCCTTCGTAAGTACAGCAGT
This sequence comes from Phellopilus nigrolimitatus, assembly GCA_021029095.1. Lineage (NCBI taxonomy): Eukaryota > Fungi > Basidiomycota > Agaricomycetes > Hymenochaetales > Hymenochaetaceae > Phellopilus > Phellopilus nigrolimitatus. The sequence continues at coordinate 122,732 of JAJOHG010000032.1, read as the reverse complement.
AGCGCCTTCTGTCGTCTACAACAAGCTTTCCGTTTACGATGATAGGTGCTGTAGACAGACGGACTTTGCTAGTCGAAGCAACTGGTCCGTCGCTGAGAGATAAATCTGAGATTGCGTCGTTGTCCGACTCGCAGATGCTGCCACCAGAAAGGTTCAAGACGAGATTGGGCTGCCTTCTTCGTTTTCCTAAGACAATGGAACTCGTCGGGCTCTTCATGGTATCGGTCATATCGTCGACGACGAGGTGTCGTTGGATTTAGAAAACAAATTGTGACAATGCTGTGACGTCCTCAATCAACCGCGTCTAAACTTGGCCCGCGCGCAGCCAATACCTGACACGTCGACGTCTCCGTCGTCTTCAGCAACGGCCACGACGCCGACACCGTTCGTCAACAACACGCATAGTGAGTGGCCATGCCTGTGGCCTACTCGCTCCCCTCTGGCCTGTCACCATCGACGGTCGCGAACACCGCCTCTCTTTTGCGCATCGTCGCTCTATTATTCGTTTCCGGCGCGGCCATCGCGTCGCGTCTCTTCGCTGTGATTAACTATGAAAGTATAATCCATGAATTGTGAGTCCTACAATCCAACTCAGTTTATTTCTTACTAAAGGAAGTATATAGTGATCCCTGGTTCAACTAGTAAGTGAAGGCGGGAGAAAAACAGCATTCTTCAATAACTGAGCGCTTTTGTAGCCGTGCAACAAAAGTGTTAGCATCGCAGGGCTTCTATGTGCGTTATATTCCTTATACATAAAGGATTAAATTAAGTAACATCTCCTACAGGAATTTTGGAACTGGTTTGATCCTACAGCATGGTATCCGCTAGGCCGTGTCGTTGGTGGAACCATCTATCCTGGTTTGATGGCGACTAGTGGGGTCATTTACAACGTCCTCCACTGGCTCAATCTCCCTGTCGATATTCGCAATGTTTGCGTTCTATTAGCCCCAGGATTCAGTGCTTTCACGGCCTGGTCAACTTACATGTTCACAAAAGAGATGAAGGACGAGAGTGCAGGACTTCTAGCCGCCATTTTTATCGGTATTGCTCCTGGCTACATCTCACGTTCCGTCGCGGGCTCGTACGATAACGAAGCGATCGCCATCTTCCTGCTCATGTTCACATTTTACCTCTGGATTAAAGCTCTTAAAGTAGGAAGCGCATTCTTTGGCACAGCTACCGCTCTTTTCTACTTCTACATGGTCGCTGCCTGGGGAGGCTACGCATTCATCACTAACATGATTCCCTTGCATTCATTGGTTCTTCTGTTAATGGGCCGTTACTCCAGTCGACTCTATGTTGCATACTCCTCTTGGTACGCCGTTGGCACACTCGCGAGTATGCAAGTACCCTTTGTTGGTTTCCAGCCCGTCCGTACGAGTGAACATATGGCCGCGCTTGGTGTTTTCGGACTCCTCCAGCTGGTTGCCTTCACGGACCTTGTGCGCTCGCACGTGTCTTCGAAGCAATTTAAGTCGCTCATCCGCGTTGCTGTCGTGCTGCTCGGCATCCTGGGCGCATTGGTCTTCGGTGCCCTGACCATGAATGGTTGGATTGCGCCTTGGACTGGGCGCTTCTACTCTCTCTGGGATACCGGTTACGCAAAGAAGTACATCCCAATCATTGCTTCCGTATCGGAGCACCAGCCAACAGCATGGCCGTCGTTCTTCATGGACTTGCACTTCCTCATAGTACTCTTTCCAGCAGGCGTGTACCTCTGCTTTAACGAACTGCGTGACGAACACGTGTTCGTCATTATCTATGCGCTCGTTGGGAGTTACTTTGCGGGCGTCATGGTCCGTCTCATGCTGACGCTTACTCCGTGCGTCTGCGTGACCGCTGCCGTTGCATTCTCCAGTCTGCTCGAGAAGTATATGGACCCAGCTGAGCCAGAAGAAGAGGTCGCGAAGAAGGATACAAAGAGCGGAACCGGCTCCAGCGAGCCGGCTAGTGCCACTCCGTCCAAAAAGACTAAGAAGGCGCCGGCGCCGGCACCAGACAACATTTCGACCAAGCTCGCGAACCTCGTCTCGTCTAAGGAGGACAAGCAGAAAGGCATATTCGGGCTCGATACGCGCCTGGTCGTACTCATGAACGCACTCATGATGCTCTGCGCTTTCGTCCTGCATTGCACGTGGGTTACCTCCAATGCGTACTCGTCCCCGTCCGTCGTGCTTTCATCGAACAACCCCGACGGGTCGAAGCATATTATCGACGATTACCGTGAGGCGTACTACTGGCTCAGGCAGAATACCCCGGAGACATCCGTGGTCATGAGTTGGTGGGACTACGGCTATCAGATCGCTGGTTTCGCGGACAGGCCGACACTCGTCGACAACAATACATGGAACAACAGTAAGTTCTAAGTCTTCCTCCTTATGTATAATTTCAAACGTGAATAGACTAATTCCTGCGTAGCTCACATCGCCACGGTTGGACGCGCCATGGCTAGCCCCGAAGAGAAGTCGTACCCGATCCTGCGTAAGCACGATGTCGATTACGTGTTGGTCATCTTCGGCGGTCTGCTGGGCTATTCGGGCGACGATATCAACAAGTTTCTTTGGATGGTGCGCATCGCGCAAGGAGTCTGGCCAGAAGAGATCCAGGAGCCCCAGTACTTCACTCCGCGCGGCGAATACCGTGTCGATGCACAGGCAAGCGACACGATGAAGAACAGCTTGATGTACAAGATGTCGTACTACAGGTGAATACCGCGATGAAAAAATGAAGGGCGCACCAAGCTGACCTTAGAACTAGGTTCAACGAGTTGTTCATGGGCAACCCTCCCGTCGATCGGGTGCGCAACCAACAGCTTCCCACTGTCGGCCCGACCCTCGATTATCTCGGTAATGCATTCTTATCTAGTATTGCTTCTCCTCAACTCTCGACTAACTTGTTTTCTGTTCCATAGACGAGGCTTTCACGTCAGAAAACTGGATTGTAAGGTCAATTTGCTTACGTATGGAGATCAATGCTGACTTTTACGCCATCGTTACACAGGTTCGCATCTACCAGGTTAAGAAGGAAGACCTGCTGGGCCGGGACCTCAAAAGTGCTAACGCGTTCGCGGATGGCAAGAAGCGCAAGCGCACACGGCCACTCCCTCGACGTAAGGCGCTTGTGTAGACTGCCTATACTGTCGGGCGTTGTAGAAAAAAATACACAAGTATATTTATTGTTCTGTTGTCTGGAACAAATATTATGCTATTCTTCGCTTTGGAATGGGACTCGAGAACCTGTTCGACAGCGGAAAGTCTATGAAAGTGGTTCGTCAAAGATATCTGTGGACGGCTTAAATTCACTTATCTCGCCTTGTGACTTCCCTGACTATATCTGGAACCCGCTTATATTTCGGTCCGTCTTTGATTTCGAATGCAACTGAATTCTCGCAACGGCAATCCTCATATTTCTATGTTGTAAGCAACTGCTGCACATACCTATGACCAATCGACTTTTGCTTTGATGTTCTGCAAGCGTTCCTTAAACGTGTCTCATAGTCATACTGGAGCCTCTTCCACTCGCCCGTATCGCTTCGGCTAATCTTGAGGAATCTATATACAAGGACAGTCTACTTATCCAACGAGCTTCACTTTCTAGCTCTCACATGTGTGGATCTTTTATATTAGGTTGATTGCGGTGTGCACTGCATGTACTCGGTGGTAAACCTAAATCACACGTAAGTTTTCGAAGATTCTATTTTAGCAGAACTTCGAAAGTAGTGAAAGAACCTACACAGCCATTCGCCCCGTCTTAATTTGACCAACTTTGCTCTGGTCAACTCGCTTCTATGTGGCACCGCAGATTCGCACTGACATAGCCCTGATAACTGGGACTCACTCCCCTTCTATGTGGTCTTGCAGATCCACTGCTCCTGGTATTATAGTTCATGGTAGGATTCCGCACAGCTTGATTTTGACCAATTCTTTTCAATGGTATAAATAAGAAAACATCGCTCAGAAACCCCTCATCTCTAGACAAAGTACGCTTTCGGCTGTGCACGCGAAAAAAGATTATCTCGATATTCGTGATGTCAAAGCTTTCTTCAACGTTCTTGCTCTCGATCTTTGCTCCGGACACCGATCTGGCAGCCGCCTCTTATCCACCCAAGCCAACGACCTCTGCCAGTGGAGAGTTTTTCAGTGTTCTTCCTGATTCTCCTTCTCCTTATTTTGACGTGGTCCTGATGACCTCAGACGGTGTCGGATACCTTGCTCACGAGTGCATTTTACGCCTCGCTTCCACCTCCCCGGATAGTATTTTTGCCCTTAGACATAGGGAAAAATCACCATCGGAGTCCGAACAGCTATCGCGTCTGTCTTAAACAGCTGACGAGCGCACCGGTCATACGATTTCCAGGTCTACTGCGAAAGCACGACCAAGCGACCTTAGCCACATTCCTGTCTACGAGGTCTCTGCATCCAGCAGCACGATACGCATCCTTCTCCGTATGCTGTATCCAGGCCCCATTTCTCATCCCTCTGCATTGACTGGCACGGATAGCATCGACAATCCTTCCTCTATTATTCGCGCGTTGTGGCTTGTTTTGATCGCTGCTAAGAAGTTCTCTATGCCAAAAATCGCCGGCAATCTTTGCATGACGCTCCTGGACGTGGCAAATATTCCCACTTTCAGGACAAAAAATACACTCCCGTTGTCTGTTTACGTCATTGCGTGTCAATTCAGACTCGCTGACGTCGCTAAGGCCGCGGCGTACGCGTGCCTTTGGAATAGAGGCTTTGAAGGATACACGGAGCAACTTGTGAATTTGCGATCGGATCAGTACTTCAAATTGCTCGATTATAGGCGCAAAGTGGACCAAGCGGTATCCGAAGCCATGGGTGTTTTTTTAAGGTCTTACCAATCACTCCTACCTTGCAAATCCGCTTCTACCCTGTGCTCAACGACGACAGGATGGGAGAAATACATTCAGCTGGCCACCGATGTACTCCGGGACGCGCCGAGAAGCGAGGAAATATACAGCATTACCTTTCTTCCGCGAGTAGTACTCGAACAGATCATGGGTTGCAGACATCGTTCAACTGCATTTGTCGCGGAATGGGATGGAATACAGCGCGCGCTCCGCAAGAGAATTGAGAATGCTATCGCCTCGGTAATTTATTTCACTTCACCATCTTGCATCTTATCCTTGTTTCTAACACCGCTTTCTATACATAACAAGTTAAGCTTGATCTCTCGTGCTTGAGCTAGAGGTCGTATACAAGAGTGCGTTTGTCGGTCATGTAAGCAATTGAACACCTGCTCTTTCATGCGACTAACAAATTCTATTTATTATAGTGCAGCTGAGGTTTAGAAGTGAGACGCGGTCCTCTAGTATTCAATCCCACGAAGCGATTACTAGAATGTACTACGTTCTACTTGACTTAATTCAGGGCAGAAATTTGAGTCGTGGGGTTACAAAAAAAGAGTTAATCCTTCAAATCCATGAAATTAAACGGTTCTGAAGTAAATTGAAGCAAATTGAAGAAATCGAAGCACGTTTGACTACATTTGACAGGATTTGACAGGGCGGGTCTTCCCTGATGTACGTTCGATTCAACTTAAGTCACGGCAGCAATTTGAGTCGTGTTGCAAGGCAAGGAAAATGAGTTACTGAGTAGCGCTGAATTATGTCAGCCTCATATGCTCAAATAGAACTCCTGAATGAGCGTAAACTTACAGTAGGGGAGCTCAAAGTTGAGCATGCGACATTCAATGTTCATGACGCCTGCCTTATTAGGTCGGCCTCATGATGTGATGGCTGGTCACGGATCCCTGAGCTGAGCAAACAAAGCCAAGCAACGTTACTCGTTGCGTTACTGCGCATGTCGTCGATCCTGCTTACTGTTTTGCTGCCACTCAAATCTTTTTCTCATTGCTATGGCACCTAATTCTGAAAATCAAAAATTTCAGCTGCTTGAGCAGAGTCTCGAAGTATGTAACTCTTGTTAGCTACAGTGTAGTTCGATTCCTTTGCACACCTAATCAACATTTTTTTCCCTTTGCTACAATTGGCGGCATTTTGGAAAACAAATTGTATGCAATAAAACTAGAGTATAACTAGAGTATCCTGTAAAAATTTGAAGGCTCTACGAGCATAAGGGAGAATAGAAAAAATGTTTTACGGATTCACGTCTTTTGTCACGGAAGATGCTCCTTTGCACACCCGTGACGCCGCAACAAAACGCCTAAAACGGTCTCTTAATCCCAGAGAAAAGTGACTCGTGCGAGATCGAGCGAAAACGAACCAAATCGGACTGCACGATTTGGCTCGATATCGCAAGATAGAATGAGAATACTACGATTTTTTTCGTGCGAGATCGAGCCAGAAAGAGGGAAATCGGGCCATTCGAGTGCGCTCTTTTTCACTCGATGTATTATCGTGCCATATCGTGCCATATCATGCCATATCGTGGGGTTTATGATAAAGTGTAGCGAGCTTAGCGAGTGACACCCAATGAAATTGTGTCGTTTAACAGACATTGCAAAACGTAAATCGAGCGAAATCGAGCGAAATCGAGCAGAATCGAGTAGAATGTATTCAAGGATAGGAAAGAAATAAAATGACTATAACAAAACTAATAGCGACATTGAGAAAACCGCATGCCTTCCAAATGCACATTGATCCCATTCTCATCCCTGTTGCTAGGTCTTGCTAACCCCGATCACAGTGTAAAGGTAGAATTTGACGGGGCCGTAGACAGATCACACTGCAGGCTTGTCGAGCAGTGAGACAAATGAACTTGACAGCTTAGCTAGATATACTTACCTTCTGTGCCTTCTTCGCAACTGTTGCAGCATACGAAGCTTGCTTGAAATGCTAAATGAATAAATAAATAAATAAGTTAAATTATGAAATAAAGCAGAAAAGTAATGTAACGCACCTCCTCTGCGGGCTTCCCCTTCACATGGTCTTCCCAGTACTCAATGAACTCACTCCTAGTCCCGTCAGGGTTCTTCTCAACCCATTCTATCGCACAGAGGTTTCTAAAAAATACATTAATTAGTAGTAGTCAGTCAAGGTTGAGTACATTGAAGATAACGTACCGGGCTGTTGTAAGTTTAGTTGTAGTCATTTTAGTTGATTTCCGAGACTTCTTGTTGTCTTGCACCGGCGAAGCCGGGCCTGCAGTGCTCGGATCATGGAGCTCGGGGGCTGGCTGTGCTGTGGCGAGGGACGTAGCCATGGAAGAGTGGCCTGTAATAGAAACGCCCATGAGATTTGCAGACGTGCATGTCAATGTGCTCTTACCAGACGCATCCGTACTGAGTGCAGGTGTGTTGTCCGGGAATAAGAGATTCGGCAGAAGGTTCATGGTCGTAGCGTTGCCCATACATGTCGAAGTTGGTGTCTGAATAGGGCCCTGGCTTGCAGGAGGTTGAGATAGTTGCAGTGGTTTTGCGTAAGACGAAATTCTGTAAAAATACTGATTAGTAGGACAATGATACAAAGAAGACACAAATACATACAGAGGGTTAACAATCTAAAGCAGAAAACCAACAATTATAATCATTACTCAAATCTAATCCACACAGAAACGAACTCACCGGGACTGGTATCCTAGCATTTTTGCTTGCTGCAGTCTGAGCTTCGTCAACCTGACTATCGACTGTGTCGTTAACCATATCGAGCTCGTGCTCAGCAACCATTGACTGCGGTTTGCGGCATGTGTTGACGTCTTCATCCAAGTTGTGCATGCCGTTGTCTAAGGAAATCGCGTGTGCTGGTGAACTAGGTGCCTTTTCACGCTCGGCGACGACGATTTGGTTGTCCACTGTGTCGTTCACCATGTCAAGCTCGTGCTCGCCATCCATGGACCGCGTTCTGCAGAATGTGTCAACTCCTGCATTCGAGCTGTGCGTGCCGTCGGCTAACGGTGTCGTGTGTGTCGGTGGAACAGGCGCCTTTTCACGCTCGGCGACGACGATTTGGTTGTCCACTGTGTCGTTCACCATGTTGAGCTCGTGCTCGCCATCCATGGACCGCGTTCTGCAGAATGTGTCAACTCCTGCATTCGAGCTGTGCGTGCCGTCGGCTAACGGTGTCGTGTGTGTCGGTGGAACAGGCGCCTTTTCACGCTCGGCGACGACGATTTGGTTGTCCACTGTGTCGTTCACCATGTTGAGCTCGTGCTCGCCATCCATGGACCGCGTTCTGCAGAATGTGTCAACTCCTGCATTCGAGCTGTGCGTGCCGTCGGCTAACGGTGTCGTGTGTGTCGGTGGAACAGGCGCCTTTTCACGCTCGGCGACGACGATTTGGTTGTCCACTGTGTCGTTCACCATGTTGAGCTCGTGCTCGTCACACATCAGCTGCTCTACCTTCTTTATGTCTTTCTTCGCCTTTTTCCTCGATGGACCCGACGTCCGCGTCTCGCTAATTGAATGTTTCCCCGTAAGACCAGTATCATCTTGACCCTCGTCTTCAGACTTGACGAACGTGCCTTTGCTTCCGTGAGATCCGTACCATGATGGGTAGTTTTGAGTTGCAATATAATGTGATTTCCACGAGTCGGCACAGTAGCGAAGCTCTGCAAACTTTAACTCCATTTCATTAGCGTAATGGTCTTTGACATCATTACCTGCGCTGTTCCATGTCTTTGGGGCCTTTCCGTGCTTTGCGAGCTTGAAAAAAATTGTATAAGCGAAGTTACGCATTATTTGTGCGCGCCCGCCATCAACCGGTTTTCCCTCTTCGTCCTCAACGTAAAGCATTGTAACATTAATATTCTGACACACCCGTACAGAGCCCCTTGGGCCTTTCGACTCCATTGTGCTTGATAGGCCCTTTTGCTTCTTCGTGTGCTCTGTCCATTTCAACCTGTGCCAATATTGGACACGGGGGTAATCAGCTTCGTGGAGGGGTGTGAGCGACAAGCTTCTCGCAGGAATGTGAAGTCCTGATGGGACTGTGACAGTTGCGAGGAGGGTGGGTACAGCATCTACGAGGCCCTGATAAGCATTCCTGCAAACGTGAGGGTGAAATGATGATGGGCTCACATGTGCAAATAAAACAATTACTTACTTATAAGTGCTACTCTCCACACCAAGAACAACAACCCTCTCCTTGAGATACTCATACTGTTCTTCAAGGTGTCTATACCTTGTCTGGAGGTCTCGAAGCTGGTGACTGGCATACAGCATTGACGGTGATTGTTCTCTAGAGTTGTCAGATGGTATTCCGAGCCCCAAATGTGACGGATTCATGAATTGCTGGTTTCCCCAGTGTTCAGAAGGAGGGTGAGGTGTTGTTGATGAAGAACGAGAATGCCGAAAATCAGTGAAGAGTCTGCCGGAAGAGTTAAGCCCAGAGAAAAAATGCGAGTGTGACGAGCCAGTACTGCCATTATCCGAATCACCGCCTGGTGTAGCATTTCGAGAAAAGCTGAGGGGTGGAGGGTGGAGCACATTTGAATAGTCAATATGCCTTTCATCCATGGTGGTAGTGGTGTAGACGATATTAGCTACACCATTTGTCCAAGATTGCAGTGACGTGGACAACAGACGACAGATCGTGCCTGTGTTTACCTTTCTTTGTGACTTCGGTTAAGTTGCTTCGTGTTGCAGGTTACAATTATCATTGCCATTTGCTTTGATATATATTGGAATACATGCATTCTAGATAAGCCGCCGCTTTGCCGTGTTCCTGGAGGCCTACACTTGCGGGATAGTGTATGAACTCCTCATTGCAGCTCGCCACGACAACGGCGATCACTGCGTCCCTTTTACGCAGCCAACGCCAGCCTGCGTCACACCCATTCCAACGAGCATCGTGATTTTTAGCCAGTACAATGGAGCTCGCATCGAGCTGGCGGTTGACACCACCAATCTTCACGTTGATCTTGAGCGCGATATCCGAGAGGTATCGATCCTGAGCTCTCTTTTCTAACATTCGCCATCTGCATGTAGTCAGTCAGGATCCCGAGCTTGGAGCCACAGAGCTTCCCGGGTAAATTTCTTTGTTGGATACGAAAACGAGCATGATGCTCAGGCACCCAGGAAGCGTCTCAATCGCGTTCTCGATCGCGTCGATCACTGTGATACACAATGGGTCGCGTGGGTTCGCTTGCGGGAGCCGCACGAAAAGCAGCGGCAGGAGCGAGTCGTCGATTTGCATCCCACTCGTTCGGCATGTAGTCGGGAACCGTGCCACGACACTGCGCAGCGCCGGGTCCGAGGATTCCCTGAAGTCCAAGGACGAGAATGGCGGCGCGAGTGAGCTGCGCGGGCCAGTGGAAGTGTATATTGTGGGTGTTCCAGGATCCGTCGGCGACGGTGAGAGAGCCTGACGAGTAGATTACCTTGGGCGGGCTGAGCAGGCGTGCAGGGATGACCGTCATGTCGAGGGAAAACTCGATTCCGGAGCCCTGTATGGGTGGCGCGCCCCAGCACAGACCCAGTACTTTGATTCCCTGCTCGGCGATCGTCTTAGCACTGACGAATGGTGGCATTATCGTGTACTTTGCCATTTCCAGAGCTTAGAAGAGCTTCTCGCCAAGCTTCGTCCTCAGTATCAATAGACCAGATACCAGGACTTGAAGGCGGAAGTCGATCAGCCATCATCTCCGAGCCCAAAGATGCTTCAATACCGATTCCATTCAACATAGACGCCTGAGGACCGAAGAAATCGTTCGCGGTAACCGGAGACAGATCGACAGAATCGGTCGGGTCCACAAGATTGTCAGACAACCCTTCAGAATGCGAAGACTCACTGACATTCCGCCGACGTTCTGCATCGCGTACTTTGAGATCCTGCTCTACCTGTTTGGTAATAGTATCGATGTCTTCCACGCGTTCGCGCACAACGACGACGCGCCCCTTCTTCGCCTCTTGACGTGACTGAGGAGCCATCGTCGTAGCGTGCGAATCCTGCTGACCAGAATGCGTCTGCGGAGGACGAATCAAGCCAGACAAAGTCGACGAGTCCGAGGTCGTTCTCAAAATAGATGCCGTGGGCGACTTCGCTGCCCTCTGGGCTGGTGTAAAGCTCTTCTTTTTCCCATCTTTGAAAATGTCAAGAAAGGTTGGCAATGAAGGCTTAAGGGTGGATTTTTTCGAAGTCGAAGAGGAGTACTCGCTGAAAGGTTTTGAATGAGCAGGAAGAAGGTAGTAGTTGTTCTGCATCAGCAATCGCAGTCGATAGGACGCCTCATCTGCGTCCATTTCAGAGAGCTCATGGACGTGCGGATTGTCATCAGGGTCAACTGCAATGACGAGGCGGTCATCCATATCATTTGAGGGAGGGAGGGAGGGGACGGAGGGAGGGAGGGGACGGATAAGAATCATCAGTTGAAGTCGACTTGGGATAAAGAAAACTTGATGCCATCGACTGTTGTGTTACACCGGAGTCGCGGGGCTGGTGGCGGAAGACTTTCGCACTCAGAGAGCACACCTGCGTATGGTTGGCCCGGCTCGATCTCGCAGGACTCGGCGGGGACAAAGGCATTTTCTTGGCCTTGTTTCCCACATTGACGACGGGCAAGACATCCGCATGTTGGAGGCGAATATTGAATTCCGTACACTGCCATGAGTACCTAAGATCCAGCTAATCACACATGCCAGCCGTGCTTACTTCGTTGAAAGTACTGTTCCACGCTGACCATCCCGCCCAGTTCAGCGCACTGGAAGACTGTCCTCCTCGCCGACTGGCTTCCGAAAGCCTTGATCCCGCTCTTCCTGCGGTAGCCTAGGTGCTTCGTCGTGACCCTCACGCGCCTGTAAAAGCTCTGGGGATTGCTTGCCCCGTACGATGTCTGTTTATATTTGATCATCGCATCGCTCAAGCGCGCGTTCGGGACGTAAGACGCGCCCATGCAGACGTTGATGTTGACCATGAGATTCTTGTACGCTGGGCGCATGCTTAAAAAAAAAACCCCTTCTATGCTTCGAGACCCGCACTCAGAGCGAGCGGAGACTCGCCCAAAACTGAAGGTAACCTTTCTTGTCGGGCTCGCCCGTGTGCGAGGCGTGTACGGTCGCGACGAGATTGCAGGCAGAGATGATCAGAAGAGGATTATAGTTTGTATCCTCGCCTTGGAGGCAACTAGGAATTGTTCGTTTCTAAGTAGGGTCAGTCGCATTTCTAGTTGAGAATATGAACACGTACCGATCCAAGTCTGCAGAACTTGGTTCCTTGGGCTCAAGAACCTTTACTGCGTAAACCCTCTCAGGTCCTTCTGAGACTGTCGCAGGAGGGGAGAGGTTTTTTTATTTTCGCAAAATCGCAGATCACAGCGCAGCAGGCTCCACAGACGCCAGCCGGACATGAGCGCCTGTCTCGTCCGAGTGCGTCTTCTGCAGCGTCGCGGGGCGGTGCGCGCCCTCTGCGCCCATGGAGAAGGTGCCGCGCGGCGCTCACCACGGGGTACCCGCCCGCGGTCTCCGCCGACGCCTCGGAGGACGACGACGACTCGTGCCGCTGCACGCCAGCGGGGGACTCCGCCGCAGACGTGTGCCCGCCCGAGGCGTCCCGGTTTCTCTGCTTCCTGCCTTTCGGTGGGGACCCGAGCCGCACGGAGGCCAGGTCGCTCGCGAGGCCGTTGAGCGACGCGGAGGAGGCCGTGCCGTTGGCGACGTTCTCCTCGCTCGACCGCCACGACGTCGCCCCGGAGCTCGAACTCTGCGCGCTGCACTCCAGCTCGTCGTGCCCGGGCTCGCTGTTCGTCTGCGCGGACGCGCCCGAGCCCGAGTCGTTCAGCTCGTGCACCGGCCGGCCTTCGAGGCCCTCCACCGACATCGTGCTCCCGTCGCGGAGGATCTCGTTCGCGAGGCCCGAGCTCCCGAGCATCGACGCGGGAAGTAGCCCTCGACGCGCGGCGAGCCGCCGACGGGCGGGAAGTAGCCGTTCGGCTCCTCGCCCGCGCCCATCTCGTACGCGGCGGGGTCGAAGAACATGCCCATCCCCGGGCTCGCGGGCAGGTACCCGTGCGGGAGCAAGTACGGCGGGTTGATGAGCCCCGGCGAGCCGACGGCATGGCGTACGGGTGCTGATGCACGGGGCTCATGAACCCGTAGGGCGAGTAGCCGGGGTATATGACGCCCACGGGGGACATCGGATGGCCAGCGGGCGAGAGGGGGTGTTGGTGGGGGTGGGACTGCCCAGGGGAGTAGTGGGGGAACGCACTGACGGGCGGAGGAGGGGGAATTGAGATCGGTCCCGGGTGCGCAGGATGCGAACCTCGCGGCGGAGAGGCGGAGGACGTCGCGGGTGACGGGTGTGTGGAGCTGGCGGGGCCAGATGAAGAGGCGGTAGGGCGGGACGACGATGAGCTCACAAGAGGCGCGGATGAAGCCGAGCTGAAGCTCGGTCTATTACTGCGCTTAGGCGAAGCCGGTGACGACGCCACGAACGGGTTCGGTATCGGCGCCGACGTCGACAGTGACATGGGCACGCTCAGGCCGTCGCTGGCGCTGTGCACCGTGCCCGGGCGGCTGCTGGCCGAAGAGATTGGCGCGGATATCTTCTGCCGCCTCTCCGCGAGGCTCGGCGACAGCCCCGAGAATGCGTCAAACGGCGACGCGGGCGAGCCATTCGCGCTCGCGTTCCTGCTTCTGTTTGTCTGCAGCTGCTGGTCTCGCAAGGATTCCTGCAAAGCCTGGAGCGATGCGCCCAGCGTCGCAGAGGTGGGCGCCGACCCCGGTCCGCTGCTAGAAGAGTAGCGCCCGATGCCCTGGGAGCTAACGAGCTGTTGGAGCTGCGCAGCTTGAAAAAAGACAGCCTGCGCTGACGCTGCCGACGTCTGCACGGGTGTGGTCAGATTCGACGAGTGTGGCGACAAACTCAGTGGATGTGACGTCTGCGCGCAAAACTTGTCGTAATGCACCTTTAACGTCCGCCCATTATAGTCCAATCTGTATAATTCAAGTCAGCTTAACGTCCGTTTCTAGAGAAAAAGAGGGTGCGTACCCAGAAGTCTGCAGGAGGGCGATTTCTCGACACAAGCCTCTGCGTCCAGTCGTGCGCTATCTCATGGAGGTAGGGTGCAACCTCCGGCGTGGATTCCGGGAGCTCGAATACCCGCTTACGAACAGTCGAAGAGGCCACCTCGGGAGCTATCATGACTGGGTAGTTGTACAAAACGACATCCTTCGGATACTTGAGCGCGAAGTCCGCGCGAACAGCAATCGCGGCGCCGCGCTTCCCAAATCCTGGGCGCACGACGCGATCGGGGTCTGAGGCAGACAGCGCCTGGAAGCGAGAGACGAGTGAGTCCTGCTCCCTGCCCTGTCCGGAAGCCGCGTATCGGTTTGTGCGGGTGTGTTGGGAGAAAAGACCTGTACAGTTCCAGAGCCGAAGCCGAGTTCTCCACCGGAGTTAAAGGGACTTGGTGTGGATGGGATGGATGGGATGATGTTGCAAGAGACGTACGGGAGGCATTAAATACTGAAAACCAACCCTTGCCGTCTCCTGAAGGTTTTGATCGCAGCTATAGATATTTTTAAGAGTGCCCCTCGCTATCGAATGAAAACGCAGTCGAGAACCTGCAGAGTGCTTCGAACAATCCATCACTCGCTCGTGTGTGCGCCCAGTGTGCCAACACGCACTCAAGGCGCACCCGAACTCTACGCGACGGCGGGTCGTACGGTTGGAGTACGCTCGCACGCGCGGTGAGGACGCAGGGACGGTGAGGAGTTTCAAGGACGCTGCTTAGAGTCAGCGCAGCTCTATATTTCTTAGATTATTCCCAGACCACTCACGATCGTCTCCGTACGGCTCGGGCAGCTCCTGGGCGTTCTCGCCACACACGATATCCTTAAGCTGCTTCCGCCTGAGCTGACGTCGTTCCCACCACCTTCCGTTGACGACTACGAGAATATAGACCGCATGTAGACCCATGAGCGTCGCCTCCTCCCACGCGTGGATGTGACCGTTTCAGAGGATTACGAGCAGGAGCGCCACAGCGACCGTGAAGACACCGACCTTGCGCATGAACGGGCGGGCGTTTACGCTGAACGAGAGGATGATACACATCGTGCCGGCGACGACGGAGACGATAAAGCTGGCCGTACCAAGCAGCTCACGGACCGCGAGCGCTCCCGCGCCTGCGCGTACAGCGGAGAACGTGCTGAATACATCGGGGGAGTCGTTCCCGAACGCGAGGAATGTGACGCCTGCGACATTTTCGTCAAGCCCGAGCCGCTCGGCGAGCGTCGCGAGGCTCGGGCAAAAGAAATCAGAGGGGCTAATGCCGAGGGTGGAGGTGTTAAAATAAACAGAACTCTTCTGGTCTGGTGAACAGCTTTCAAATCTCGGGTATGAGACCGAAGTAGCTTCACAAGCTGCAGAGGCAGCTGTGCACGCAAAACGACCCAGGCCTGGCAAACAGACAACACTCCATGAGGTTGGAGCACACGTCTTCACACTGTGTATCACCGTGTGTGCAGTAAGGTTGGTGGCCGAAGAGCACGAAGAGCACACGCACGTGCCGGTATCTTGATCAACAAATTCATCAAAGTGAATCTAACCGGAACTGGCTACAGCACGTAATTCAATGAAATCCGCATGTATCCACGCAGGATCTAGTCTCAAATATAAAGCTACCTACTTGTGCGCAACATCTTCGCTCTTACCCCCATCTTCTTCCCTCTAGATTTTCCCTCTTCATCTTTCCTGCTAGTGTCTTGGGCCTTGTCTCCATGAATAAACACAAAGAAAAACTAGTCTGCCATTGTGTCAAGAGATGTGGTGGCCCAGATGGCCCTGGTATATCTAGATCCTATGCCACAGTAATGAAGCACAAGAAAGAAGATCAGCTGTCTACAAGCTCAGCCTTTGACAGCTTTCTTGAGTCTCAGTCCTCTGGTGCAAGCCAAACTACCAGTGCATCTGGACCGTCTGCCAGTGTCTTGTCTGAAACATCACACAATCTAGATAGACATTCTTTTCTGGTGAGACAGAACCCTGAGTCCCATTTACACCTCACTAATCATATAAGATAGATGCAAGACACAGATAGGAGAGATCCAGATCACCTATCTGGCCTAACTTTGCATATGGATGTTGATTATCCTGCATGTTCAGATCTATTTATTATTATCCCTTTTAGATGCTGACATTTGTGTCTACTCTTAGTTATTATCTAATGAGCCAGGACTTGTTGAGGATGAAGGCAGAGGAATGCATGATTTGGAAGAACCTCTTGACTTGCAGTTAGAGATGGATTTGGACAATCTAGTATGTACAAATATGTTCATTACTATCTTCAAACACTGATGCTGGCACATAAGCCAGGAACCAGGGAGGATGAAAGCACTATCCCAGTGAGTGCATATATATATATCATCTTCCTTACAATCACTGAAGTTTATATCTATTCATAGTTGGTCAGTGAATTGGCTGATCCAGGAAGCATCAATGACTCACATCAATCTTCACAGGATATCACTCTATCCTCTGAGAGTGCTGATGATGAGAATGAGAATGTTGATGCACTACCTCAATTCAATCCTCAATTGGAGGATATCAAGATTGCTTATGATTTTATAGATGCACTGAAGAATGCATCACTGGACAGTACAACTGCACCATTGGATACAGACCTTCTTGAAAGACTGCGCAATCCGGCACAAAACACCCTCAGCATTGACAATCCTGATGACCGATTGTCTCTTGATATCTTCCTCTCTATTACCAATGCATCAGAGGAAACATATAACTCTGTTCGAAATGCAATTCTTCATCGTTATCCAGAAAGTGGCATCTTGACATACTATAAAGTCAAAGAGCTTGCTGCTGATCTCAGTGGTGTTGCTCCCATTATCCAGGACATGTGCCCAAACTCATGCATAGGATATACTGGGCCTTATGCAAAATTGCTTTGTTGCCCTCATTGTAATGAATCTCGCTATGAACCTGGACATGCAGCCCAGGTCCCACTACAGCGATTTCACACCTTGCCAATAGGACCTCAGCTTCAGGCACTATGGCGAACACCTGAAGGTGCACATAGCATGCATTATCGACAACAGTGTACTGAGAAGACACTGGCAGAGCTGGCTCAAAACAATGGCCATAAAACATCTTCATACAGAGACTTCTTTGATGGGGGAGATTACCTGGAAGCTGTTCAAGATGGCAGGATATCTACAGATGACATGGTTCTAGTCCTTTCCATTGATGGGGCACAGTTGTATCGCAACAAAGTCTCAGAATGCTGGATTTATATCTGGATCATTTTAGATCATGCACCTGAAGTCCGGTACAAGAAGCAGCATATCCTTCCAGGTGGTATCATTCCTGGCCCAAACAAACCAAAAAATCTAGACAGCTTCCTCTTTCCAGGCCTCCATCACCTTGCAGCTCTTCAGAAAGAAGGGCTCTGTGTCTGGGATGCTGAAGAGAACAAGGTTACCAAGTCATATCCATTTTTAGCTCTTGTGACTGCAGATGGCCCAGGAATGTCTTGTCTCAATGGACTTGTTGGCCACCATGGACGGGTCCACTGCCGCTTGTACTGCCCTTTGAAAGGTCGTCGTAAACCTGGAGGAGCAACATACTACCCTACACGGCTCAAGCCGGACAATTACTCTGTAGCAGGTTGTGATCATCCTGATGTTCAGCTCCAGGCTTTACTTTCAGGATTCACTACAGAGAGTGCAACTGAGCGATATGATGCTAATTTGCGCAAGCTTGCAAATAGCAATTCAAAGGCACAGTATGAGAAACTACGGCTTGAAACAGGAATTTGCAAGCCAAGTATATTTAGTGGTCTCCCACCAAAGCACATTCTTGGCCTTCCTAGCTGCTTTGCAGGTGATGTCATGCATCTCCCTGCACTCAATATTCCTGATCTCCTGATCCCACTTTGGAGAGGATCATTTGACTGTGACAAGAATGATAACAAGGACTCCTGGGATTGGGCTGTGTTGAAAAACACTCAAGTCTGGAAAGAACATGGAAAGCTAGTTGCAGATGCAACTCCATACATCCCAAGCTCATTTGACCGGCCCCCGCGGAACCCTGCTGATAAAATAAGTAGTGGTTATAAGGCATGGGAGTTTATGCTGTATGTTTATGGGTTGGGACCTTGTCTATTTTACAAGCTTCTCCCAGAGAAATACTGGAAGCACTATTGCAAACTTGTTCGGGGGATTCAAATAATCTTGCAGGAGGAAGTTAGCTCTGATGAGCTTCTGGAGGCACATGGATTACTCTTGGATTTCTCTGATGAATTTGAGAAGCTATATGTACAGCGCCGGACTGATCGAATTCACTTTGTCAGGCCAAGTATACATGCACTTGGACACTTAGCTCTTGAAATATTCCGTATAGGCCCTGGCATTATCTATTCACAGTGGGCCATGGAAAGGACTATTGGGAATTTGGGAGAGGAGATCAAGCAACATTCCAACCCTTTTGCAAATCTTGCTCAGCGTGCTCTCCGTCGCTGCCAAGTCAATGCAATCAAAGCTATGGTGCCCGATATTGAACCACCAGAGAACAAATTACCTGCAGGTGCAAATGATTTGGGTGATGGCTATGTCTTGCTTACAGCAACAGACAGATATGCACGAGAAATCACACTGGGTGAGGCCAATGCACTCAAAGCCTATTTACTGGCAGCAGGCATGGTGCTACAAGAAAACTGGAATCCATTCTTAACAAGATGGGGACGAGTACGTTTGCCCAATGGTCAAATTGCCCGATCAAGTTGGAAAGAGAGTAAAAGGTCTAAGGTGCGGACATCTAGGAATGTCATGGTAAGTGTTGCATTTATGTTTCAAGTAACAGTGTTAACTTCAGTTCTTATTTAGGTCCTATTGAATAATGAAACACATCTAGCAGAGATGCAATACTACTTCCTGTTTGACATAAATAATGTCCAAAAAGCTCTTGGAATGGCTTCATTCTATGGCTCCCCTAACAAAGAACTTTATGAGGATTCATCAAAGACCTATTGGACAGTCCAACACCTCCATTATATTCAAGTCATTGACATCAAAACTATTGATTCTGTTGTGATGATGGCACCTGACCCAAGGTATCCCCTTTTTTTCAATGATGGGTCAGAGAGGGATCGCTGGTACTTGATGCAGAAGCCAGGGAAAAAGTTGGCAGGGATTGTTGGATTTGAAGAGCCCATAGCAGATGAGTAGCTTGGGGAGTCAAGTAAATGAACATTTGGTATAAAGCTGTACAAGTGCAGAGTTGCTGCAAATTTTCAAACAGTTGTATTTATATATCCTTTTTTTTCACTTTCCTTTAGTTTCTGTAAGCCTTACAATTGTCATATGTACAGTCCAGAGGTCATACAAAATTAAGTGTTGAGAGCGGTAAGTTATTCTTCAAAGAGAAAAATTGTGTCACAGTCAAACACAGAATAAAGCGAGGGAGAGGGAAGGGAGAGGGAAAAAACACCGGCGTGGACCCCGCTAAGCTTGCCTTCCCGCCATGGGACAGCTACGACATACTCTAGCTGCATGCCCCCGGCCCCGGCACATTCAAGGACCTCGCGCAGCAGGCCTGCTGGCCCCACACTCCCACAGGCAGCAGCAGCACGCCCTTCTGGGCTGCCACCCGTGGACGGATCACCTGCCCCGCCCGTGCGCAATGCCACAGCGTGGAGCACGGACCTCTTTGCACAGGGCGCCTTCCGCGGCCACCCGCAGCCCCGTCCCCTTCGCAGCGCACTCTTCCCCCTCCGCCCTCGTGCAGCTCTTCCAGCCCGCGAGTGCGCCCCCACACTCGCACACAGGCTTCGGTGGCTTCGACGCCGGTGCCGGGCGGCAGCTCGCGTGCCGTGAACGGTGGCAGGCGTGTCGTCTCCCGGGCGTTGAAAGCAATTTACGAGATAGGGCGGCGATAAGCCAAGAGCAATCAAATACCAGTACCAAAAGAGACACACATTGACACAGTCAAGGCTTATGATGCGCCGCAAGGTTCAGACACATCCCGCTGCACGCCTGACAGCTCCTGACCCGCTCCGCGGGCCGAAGCGTTCGAGCCCAAAGTGTACAAAAGTGCGATAGCTATAGGTGCCTAAGCACCTAAGCATCTGGGGTCCCAGGCGTTTAGGCGCACAAGATCGCATGTTCGGGTGGAGTGCGCGAACTTCCTTTCTCCTTGTACAGGCCCTATTCATTGTGCTTCGCGGGTTTGCAGTGTCATCCGGAGCATGGAGGAGGCCAGACGCGAAAGGAGTATTGGATGGAACTCAACGAAGACCATATTTAAAAATAAGCCTTAAAAGGTAAAGTCGATGGCGAGTCCACTCACATCGAACTGGCGTACTTGAACATGACGCTAAGCATTCTGATTGGGTTCTCGCCGATAGAGGTAAACCGTCGAAGTGTGGGCAGTGTGACCAAGCGCACTCATGTCAGATAGATTGAGATCATTGTCGGACTCAGAAGAGATTATTCTTTGTGTCAGCGGGGACACTGGGTACACACCTATTCTCAGACAACGGAACGGCAAAACTTAGAGAGGCGACAAGGTTGCTTAAGAAGAGTAGTCGGTGTGCTGGCCTTTGGCAGCGTAGCATGGACTGGTTTAGGACGAATGGGGCTGAATCTGCACAGGCTACACCTTTAGCTGGTGATGCGCTCAGTACCGTGCATTCAATAGATTGACATTGAGGTGCACTGGCGGCTCGGAAAGCGAGAGCAGTCCGGGGTTGTGAAGTCCGAAAAAGAAAGGCTGAAATAGGAGGTCGCACAGTTGGCAGCATCGAGTGAAGAGTTCGAGCGAAATGATCGACGTTGTTGCATGATGTCAGAAATTTACATAAGCCGTGCAGTAGTTCCGTTTTGTGCAGTACAATGGACTTAGCTTCGATTTCACTTTTTTGTTCGTTTGCACATTCGCATCGAAAGGTGCTACCGTGAATCAAACATCAAAAATATCTCACGACGTGAGTTTCGAACCACCATCCGAACTCGCTCGATTGCGCTCGATTGCACTCGATCAGTCAAGATTCCTTACGATCTCCTACGATACGGCTCGATCTCGCACGAGTCACTTTTCACTGGGTCTTAATCCGCGTCGCCTCGCATATACGCTGTCACACTCAGACCCTTTGTTCATACGTTTTTGCTTTCCCTGGCTGGATTTTTTCACCAATTGCCATTGTTGTATTCTTAAATCAAAACATTATTTCCCTGCTATAAATTGGCATATATATTGTAGCCCTAAATAGTTGTAACGGTTATAAACCCGGGTATTTCAATTACATCATAAGCAGAATATGCATCTTTTCACTTAGTTTTGCCTCTCCTTATACAACGCGGGATTCTGTGCTTCTCAAATTCTGCACGGGCATAGAAATAACATGTATCTATATACCCGTAAAATTTCAAGAGATATGGGTGATAACTGCAGGAGAAAATGTGTGGTGTGCAAAGGATGGTGTGTGTGCAAAGGAGTCGAACTACACTGTATACAGAACATGGGTGAAATGTTGTTCTCCCTATATACACGATATTATAGAAAGTGTTCCGCTGTTCCTAAATATGGCAATTCATTCCCGTCTGCGTTTCACCACTCGATTTACCGCCGGCATCGTCTCCAACCTCAACCAACTCAGGTCATGCAAAACTCAGGTTAAATTTAAATAAAACTGGCTTATTAGACACATGAGACAGAGATACAAACATGTACATCAGAATTGAAGCTAGGGAGTTGAAGAACGACATGTTGAGCGCAGATGGGAATAACCAGGCATGACAGACACTTTCGGGACCACCTGTACCCTTTAGGAGTGAATGTGACTCAATGTGACCAGGGTCTGGATGGGCTCGGCCATCATGGATCCGTGACCAGCCATCACATCATGAGCCCGACCTAATAAGGCAGGCGTCATGAACATTGAATGTCGCATGCTCAACTTTGAGCTCCCCTAGTCCTGGTCAAACGCGCTTCCACGGAGATGAGGCTATTGTATTACAACCCATCCTAGCGCGCGCCGAGCTCATTCCTTACTATTGCCTCTCCAATCTCAACTTGTCCGCATGGAGCAAATTTTACGTCTTAGTCCTCTAAAACAATACTGCTTCCGCAGGTAATTAACTTGAAGCAGATTAGTATACAATGAGGAGGAGGCGGGCGCAGTACTTAAATGGTAACTTGTATTCACAAACGCCCATTCGATGTAGACTCTAAGTTGGAGTCAAGTTCTTTACATTTGACGTTTGCTTCCTTTTGGCTGATAGCTCCACATTATGTACTTAGTATCTTGAGATCGTTCCCGTCGTATTCTAATATGCAATTACAGTGACAAACATGTAAAGACAGCCCGCCATTGAGACACTTTAGGAATCCAGAGATGAACATTTAGCCAACGTATCTAATGTGTGAAGGTAAACACGCCGTAAGGCAGCTTTATAAATGAGCCGTTAGGTTTCCTCATGAACATCGTCTGCAAAGTTACTGGCTATGCCTCGTATTCACTCTGGCTACTTGCGTAAGGCCGATCGTACTCTGATCAAAGTGTGCGTACTATGAAGCCCTTCCCGAACTAGCGATGTTTCTAGTCCTGCGAGTCTGCAAGAAACTCGGACGGGAAACGACTCTAGTCAACTGACTATATGCAAATTTACAGGCCTACTTTAACTGTGTTCGGTAGGCATGTGAATTTGCATCTCGTTATGTTGCTTTTATTTCTCGAAACTGCAACCATTGTCTTATGGAAGATTCGGCCTGTTTTTACAGACGTTTTGTCGGTAAATTCGGTACCGAAATGAAGGTGATCGGCACCAACGGCGAGACGAGCACGCTTTTAAATGCGGTATTTGGTGAGGGACCGAAAACCGCTGCGCTCAAGCGCAAATACATGAGATCCCTTCCCGACGCGGAAAATCTCGCCCTCGACGCTGTGCGCTGCGCAGCCTGCAAGCAGGAATTTGTGGTCGACCTCCTATACGGTGATGTGCGGTCGTGGATGGGACATAAGCTTGTGTGTTCTCTTTTGCAGTAAGCCTTTTCTTTTTCTTTTTCTTATTTACAAACCGGAGATCCATCTAACAGAAGGTGATAAGCAAAGCTGATCAATTTCAAATCTATAAAAACAGAGCACGTCTTCAGAACGAATTCGAAGGTATTAGCAGAGCTACAAGAAATGAGAGACCAACGACCTGGGATCCTACGGAAATCTATCCGTCTATCTATGTAACTCCTTATGTCACGAAGACATCCTCCGAACGGGTAGAAACCCAACCAGACGAGCAGGACCTACGGGTTAGACCGAGCTACGATGTCCCTATCGCGCCGCTACGTGAATCTGCGTTCCTATTCGACATCCTCGGAAATGCCGGTACATTCGTGCTGATAAATTCGGTTTTTCTTCTCTTGTTTTATGAGTGTCTGAGGATATGCGCTTGAGATGTCTAGAATCGGATGAGGATCGGTTTCTGAATGTAATCCGCTTGAGGTTGTCGCTATTCATATGCGTGGGAATTGAATCTCGGGATTTGCCAGACGGAACTGTTTGATATACTGTACTCCCGTCTGTGCCTCATTTTACCGCCAACCTGTATGTACGCTATGGGTCCTTTGGGTATTGTGAAACTCTGAAACACACATGGATCATGACCTTTATAGACTTGAGTTTTGCTTTTGCGATTGCCTCTTACGCCGTCTATCATTATGTTTGGAACGTCGCCGGATTCTTCGATCTTTCTTACGCTTTTTGTCCCTTGTCTCTAGTGCTAAGTTTTCAGGATATCAATCCTCACGAATTCGTGGATTGAGACAGCGTAGCACTTATCAAACAGCGCAGTCAGGATGCATCTGTGACACAGATTTCGAAACAGCCTGGTAAATGTGAGAGTAGTTTCCGTATAAAATGCCACTCATTTTCAACTACGATTGTCTCCAGAGGCCTC
This sequence comes from Phellopilus nigrolimitatus, assembly GCA_021029095.1. Classification (NCBI taxonomy): domain Eukaryota; kingdom Fungi; phylum Basidiomycota; class Agaricomycetes; order Hymenochaetales; family Hymenochaetaceae; genus Phellopilus; species Phellopilus nigrolimitatus. The sequence goes on along the minus strand of JAJOHG010000032.1, from coordinate 98,915 downwards.
GTTCTATCTGACAAAAGTCGACCTAGTTGCTTGATCCTCTGTCTTCATGGCTCGTTTCTTTGCATTGATACTTGCGTGTTCCTCTCTGTCTTATTTATATGCCACTCCACTGGAACTCTCGGAACGCATTTCTAAAGCTACTGCTGATGTTAAAGTCGCGTCCAAAGATTTCACAAAGCGCCTAGTCTATCAGTGTGCTTTCAAACACAGAGATATCCGCGTTCAAACCGTTCACGTTGTTCGCGAGTGTCGCCTATTGCCCGCCGGAGAAGACAATCGATTGGAGCTGCGGTGGTAAGCCGGATCCTTGTCAAAAGATACAGAGAAAACTTGATATTCGATTTCGAAAAGCCAAATGCGACACGAACTCAGGATTTCTGCCTACCGCGTCAGGAGGAGATGGGACTGATACGCAATTTTGTGAGTTCGACTCTAGCTAGCATTTGGTTTTCTTTTCCACTGAAATGGGATTTTTTCTGATAGGGTATGTCGGCTTTGATCCAACGCTGACTACTATCATTGTGGCTCATCAAGGAACTAACCCGTCCTCCATGTAAGCTGTTGAATTAGATATATTACATTCTCCCGTTCATGGAATTCGAAGAATCGCGGATTTAACAGATGTGGATATCCAATTCGTGACCTTGGATTCCAAGCTCTTTCCTGGGATCGATCCGTCCGTGAAGGTGCACGACGGCTTCGCCGCCTCTCATGCACGGTGCGTCAAAGTCATATGCATCAATGCTTTAAGCCCTCTGACATGTGCTTTAATAGTGCTGCACCGTCTGTCCTTTCTGCTGTTCAGCAGACGCTTACGGCGCATCCCACCGCCTCCGTATCGATAGTAGGTCACTCTCTCGGTGCGGCGCTCGCCCTTCTCGATTCGGTCTTCTTGCCACTCCATTTGCCTTCGGGAACCGCGTTTAAGACAGTTACATATGGAATGCCACGTGTAGGAAATCAGGCTTTTGCGAACTATGTTGATGTGCATGTCACAAGTATCGCGGGCGGGAAGGGTCTGACGCACATTAACAACAAGAAGGACCCCGTTCCTATCTTGCCAGAACGATCCTTGGGCTTCCATCATCCGAGTGGGGAGGTGCATATTCAGCGTTCGGATGCATGGGATGCGTGTCCCGGTGAGTAATGCGAATTTTCTTCAGCCAACAGATATTCACTATGTCCTTTGCTAACTCAGGCCAAGACAATGCATCCGACCTCTGTATAGCCGGAGACGTACCGACAATACTCGAAAGTGACGAGTTAGATCACACTGGTCCTTACGACGGCATCGAGATGGGCTGCTGAATCTAGACTATTATAAAAAGGTTGATACCATTGATCAATATCATGTAAATTCGCGAGATGCTCAGCCGGTTCGAATTAAGTGGCTTGTTGAAGATGAAATTCGTCGTATATTCCCGGTTTTCGAGTGAGCTCATGGACGCAATTCGATCCCGAATGTAAAGTTCAGCTACGAACTAGAGTTCGTCCTCGTTTTTATTTCCGAAAACACGGCAAATTCGCTGTATCGGGTTTACTTCAAGTTTGAGGCTGCTTTATGTAAATCTTGAGGAGCAGCATCAAAGCTTTGAAAGATGTAGGATATACGTCCGAATGGCAAACCCAAAACGAGAAAATAAATTAACAGCCCATTTCTACGCCGTCGTATGGCCCATCGTGGTTCGACTCGTCTGATTCCAATACATTCGGAACATCGCCAGTGCTGCACAAATCAGAGGGGTTATCCTGGCCTACGGGAAGGAACAGCCAATTTCAGTCGCAAATTCCAAAAAAGAAGAGCTGATCACTGAGCGCTCACCCGGACAAGCATCCCATGCATTCGAGTCCTGGATATGTACCTCGCCACTTGGATGATGGAAGCCCAGGAACATTCCAGGAAGGATAGGGACGGGGTCCTCCTTGTTGTTGATATGCGTCAATCCCGTACCACCTGCCAAGCTCGTAACGTGCGCATCGACGTAGTCTGCAAACGCCTGGTTTCCCACTCGAGGCAACCCGTATCCCACCATCTTAAATGCAGTGCTCGATGGCAGATGGAGCGGCAGGAAGACGGAGTCGAGCAAGGCGAGCGCCGCGCCGAGCGAGTGACCGACCACCGTTACAGAGGCGCCGGAGTGCGCAGAGAGCGCCGTCTCAACCGCGGAAAGGACATCCTGAGCAGCTCTGATGCATTTGATGATGTTAATACTGTGTAAAGCATCAAAATTTGATAACAAACCGTGCTTGCGCAGCAGCAAATCCGCTGTGCACCTCGACTGATGAGTCGATTCCCGGGAAAAGTGTCGGGTCGAGGTTCGTCATGGTAATATCGGCATCAGTTAAGTCCGCAACGCTATCAGACACTACATGTCAAAAGTGATAAATAGTCTAACTTAATCCTCAACTCACATCGAAGAAGTGTCGGTGCCTTGATGTGCCACAACGACGGAATTCAGCGCTGGATCAAAGCCAACGTACCCTGACGATCATCCAAAGAAGTGAGCCAGCTACATCTGGGCAAAACAGATGCAAATTTCTACTTACAGAACTGCGTATCAGTCCCATCTCCTCCCGATGCGGTAGGAACGAATCCAGAGTTCGCATCACAGTTGGCTTGAAAATGATATCGTTACCAATTACAAAAATACTTTAATTTGACTGAACTTAGAGAGCAAAAATAGCAGCGTACCTCCGCAGCTCCAGCTGATCGTTGTGCTTGGCTGGCAATACGCTGTGCTCGCAAAGAAGGTATACGGCTTGAAGGCGGATATCTGCGCTGTCGAGAGCGTCGTGATGGACTGGCGTTTCGACAAACCCTCAGTCCCCACTCCGAGCCCGGACCCAGCTATTGAAGCTGGGCCTCTGTACTGCAAGGGCGTGGCATAAACCGAGAGAAGAGCAGAGAGCGCGAGAGCGAGCACAGGGAGGCGAGCCATTTCTGGGGAGGGAAGAACGGCGTTGCCGACCACCAGAGCTACTCAGCGGACGAAAGACAGGCAGGAGTCGAATCCTGGGACTTCGAGTCAACGACCGAGAGGCGTTTAAATGATCACCTCGCGCGCACTAGTCTGTCTATATATATATGCGCACAATGAAAGGGGTTATAAAGTGGCGTCGTTTCCTTTAAGCGTCCCGAACAAAGTTATCAGGAACAGAAGTGCAGAAGCAACCGGTCAATGAGTGTTTGATACCGAGGATCTCATTGAAGGGAGAATCACGATGATTGAGATTCTGTATCTTAGAAACGGGATAGCCTCGTAAACCAAGGCGTACTTGGACAGGTAGGTGGAAGGAGAGTTTCGCGACGGTCAGATCAGCTCTAAAGATAACCCAAGACGAGAACATCAGGAAGCGAAGATGGGAATGCGAAAAGGCGCCAATTAGAAAGGCAAGAAAGCGCATGCATCAGGTGGATTGCAAGGTCAAGCAAGCCGGATATATCGGCAGCACAAGGACAGGAAGCGACAACTTGGCAGATGGCCTGAGCGTGCGATATACAGCGACGGCCAACTTGTTGTTCCGCAGTCATGCGATGCCGCTCTGTTGAAATCGAGCGTGATTTGTCTTGAATTATGACCACTTTGCCTGTTGCATTTCCGAGATATAAAATATTGAGCCATATATGGCACGTTGTGTATACTGATTTCCCCATTAGCTTTCAGTGTACATGTACGAGCACGTTTTGGCACATACATGGCTAGTATGCATTGCACGTGTGTTGATAAATGGGCAGCCCATGAAGCGAGATAGGTTTGCAAGAGCTCGACACAGTACACTCAGCTGATGTGACTCTTGCGATTGATAAAAAAAATGACGTTGAACAAGTAGCCCGTTCGGTTGCGAAACCGCGCGCGATAATCGATAATCCCTGCCAAATTTGAGATCATGATCGCACGCGATACTGTCACGATTTTCCGATAACGCGCCTGTTCGGTTGCCTGTATCTCGTAGCTGTATTTCAATCTGTGAAATAGATTTCCCTATGAAAAATAAACACAGGTCTGACCTGTTTTGCAAGTTGCGAAAATCATGTCGCGAGTATAGTAAAAGCTACATTTATAGACAGCTTGGGCTGTGCCCTGCATAGCAAAATAACTTTTGTAGCGAGATGCAGCTTTCCCAGCAAAAGTGTAATAATGAGGGAGGAAAGAGAGACAGAACGCGCGACATGATTTTCGCAACTTGCAAAACAGGTCAGACCTGTATTTATTTTTCATAGGGAAATCTATTTCACAGATTGAGATACAGCTACGAGATACAGGCAACCGAACAGGCGCGTTATCGGAAAATCGTGACAGTATCGCGTGCGATCATGATCTCAAATTTGGCAGGGATTATCGATTATCGCGCGCGGTTTCGCTACCGAACGGGCTCTAAGCAAACAGTGGATGACTTCCCGTAGAAAATTTAGGACACCTTTAGGACGTTTGAGCGACCTAAACAACCGGGTAAAATCGGTCCGAGGACCCTCGCCAAGTTTTCGGTCGTGGTTGGGACGTCCTAAACTCGTGCGAACGGAAAGAAAAGGGCGTAACGCCGTAAAATTACATAATAATTGATTATACTCGCTATTACATAACAGCTGATTCATCCTTGCTGACTGAAGGCGTACGAGTCCCTAAACCTAAGACGACAAACCTCTTGACCTCAGACGAGCAGAGCTTAAGCACGATGAACCTGATTGTTTCGTATCGAGGAACGGCTCACCCGCTTTCTGTTCTACCAGAAAGCACGCTTTTAGCGCTACAGATGAAACTCGAAGAGCTCACGTCTCTCCCGCCGCCCCACCAGAAACTTATCTGCAGAGGAAGGAAACTAAATCTGCCTCCAGAGACTACGCTCGAAGAGGCAGGGCTGAAAGATGGTATGAAGGCTCAGCTACTTGGTGTGACGGAGGGTGAGCTGGCCGGAATGCGGACGGCGGAGAGCGAGAAACGGCGGAAGGAGGAGGTGCTGAGGCAACGAGCTACCATGAACTTGCCCAAGGTGAGTGATTATGTTCAATTAATATCTTTAAATTGGTGCCTTAAAAACGTTCTGCTAGCCCCGCTCTACAATGACAAGGTCCTCGTCGTACATATTCCACTCACTCGTCCCGCTCCCGCACCTCCCGGCACCCGCTACCGCGCACGCGCTCCTCTCCAAGCTTGCCGCCGACCCCGCGATCCAGCACGTCATGCAGACTCACCGTTTCTCCATCGGCACGCTTACGGAACTCGCGCCGCACGAGCACCCGGAGCTTCTCGGCCTGAACGTCAACCACGGCGAGGCGATCAAGCTGCGTCTGCGCACAAACGCGTACGACGGCTTCCGGCTGTACTCGGACGTCCGGCGCGTGCTGTGCCACGAGCTGGCACACAACGTATGGGGGGAGCACGACAACAACGTGAGCCCCTCGTCCTCGCTTTTGTTTTTTTGCGACCATATGCATCTGACCCGCGGCTTGTGCAGTTCAAGGCCCTTAATTCTCAGCTGAACAAGGAAGTCACGGACTTCGAGCGCGCCCAACGCACAGGCGCACACACTCTCGGTGAATCTGGGCCCGTGTACACACCGACTGTCTCCACGCCCGGCCTCGAAGTCGAGTCTGAGGCACAGGCTTACATACTCGGCGGGTCTTCCGCGCCTTTGAGCGACACGCGTGAGGAGCGCAGGCGCCGCGCGCTAGAGGCTGCCGTGAGCAGATTGCGCAGAGAAGAGGAAGAGTTGGAGCAAAGCTGTGGTACTGCTGGCCCCAACCACATATCCGAGTCCGCTTCTGCATCTTCGGCAAGTAACGAGTCCTAAACAATTGGTATTAATCATCTAGTTGTACTTTTTTTGATTTGTATTGTATCGATATGATAGTGTAAACATGTCTGTAAACATGTCAATATGTAGTCTTATGATTTTTTGGAGACAATAATTGAAGATTTTCTTTACAAAAAGGACGCAATAATTCGAGCTAGAAGATTGGATTGTGTGTCTTGCTTTGAGGTCTCGCTAGTTTATGCATCTCAAACTCCAGCTATATGCATGAGACATGATAGGCTTTGCCAACGTACTCAATAATCTTGCAATGCGACCTTCGATGATTTTTTTTTCCCGCCTTGATTCAATCGTGTGTTCGACGGTGACGATTACGATTATCACGAGTACGGACAGCCTCGAGCAATGAAAGAATTATTCTGCGCTTCCTGATGCTGTGTACATCGCAAGAATGGAGAGGCTCGTGAGTCAGCAGGCTGGCACTGCCATGAGCATCCGAGCCACAGCACCGAATTAGCGTGGAGATTAGAATGTCTCGGTTCGGCAAGTTATAGCACCGCCACTGTCGTTTAGGCTTGCTTCCGAACTTCATGCACGGTTTATCGAACTCGGTTTCCACTCCGTAACAGCAAATGCTCTATGTTATCAACAGCAATATGTAATACAAAGAGCTTTCGGAAGTGAAAGGCTTGGACGCAGCTCGTTTGAAATTTAGCAAAGACCCACTGACTCTGAGAGCCGAAACAGAACCGGGTTAACGCTGCGGCGGCGACTAATGCAGTGTCTTATTTGTAAGCGCACATTACTTTCCGTGAGGCTGCGGGTCACGCTGAAGAATATGTCTTAGCTGCAATTGTAATGCCGTATTATAAATCGGGCTTCTCCCGCCGAGTCTGGGGCGTCTTGCCCCACACAAGCCGACACTTGCCTTTTCGGGCATGTGTCGGGAGTGTCGATCCTCATCCGCACTCCAATGAACTCCAATTCGGAGGCATCGTTATTATATATCCCTTTTTGCCGACGCATTCCGCGAGTACCGTCTCAGTCTGACGTAGCCAGGGGTGGTTTGTCACCCGGGCTCTCCGGACTCGAATTTTGCGTATAAAATGCCGCAGGATTGCTGCCTCGAACTTCAGCAACTTGAACTCTTACTCCCACCATCCCCACCATCTTCACCTTCTTCGTTCGCAAAAAAACATGAAGTCCGCAGCCATCCTCTCCTCTGCTCTCCTCCTCGCCGCCAACTGCGTCTCCGGCTCCCCGGTCAAGCGCGACTCCTGGATGCCGAGCACGACTTTGCACAACTTAGTTCAGCTCAACCAGACGCAGACTTTGCAGCTCGCAATGATGCTCGAGAACCTCGAGAGCGCCTTGTACACTGAGGGTCTCGGCAAGTACAACGAATCCGACTTCGAGAACGCTGGCCTCCCTAACGGGACGAGAGCCCGCTTCGCACAAATCGCGGACCACGAGGCTACGCATGTCTCATTCCTGGCAAGTGTCCTCGGCGTTGACGCGGCCCCAGCCTGCAACTACTCCTTGTACGTTAAGCAGTCCCTTCTTTTTCCTCTTCTTATTATCTAACGCTATTCGGTTTCAGCCCATACACGGATGTAGTTTCATTTGCAAACCTCTCGGGAATGCTCGAGAGTGTCGGCAATTCCGCCTACCTCGGTAGTGCGCTGTATCTCACCGGCAACACCACGCTTCTCGACGCCGCCGCCTCCATCCTTTCCGTTGAGGCGCGTCACGCTTCGTACATCTATTCTTCTGTGTTAGGCGGGGACCCGTGGTCCGGAGCATTCGACACGCCGCTTAATGCAAGCTTCGTCACCTCGCTTGCAACGAACTTCACTACATACTGCCCGCCATCGAACGTCACGCTGCCACCCATCACATACCCGAACCTCACCGTGTCCGGCACGCCCCAGGCCGGCCAGAGCGTCTCGCTGACGTACGACAACTCGACGGCGGGGAACAGCACGCAGTACCTCGCGTTCTTCAGCGGCCTGAACACCACGTACGCGAACATCAACAGTGCGCAGGTCACCATCCCCTCGGGCCTGGGCGGACTCGTCTTTGCGGTCGTCACGAACGACACTTCTGTCTCGGATGGCACGATTATCGCGGGACCCGCTCCTATAATTATCGTGTCGGATTCGAATTCGACATCGAACGCGCCGGACTCGATTTCGACGTATGTGAGTGCCACGACGACGAGCGCGCCGAGTTCGAGTGCGACGACATCTTCGAGTGCGACGACGTCAAGTCCGACGACGTCAAGCTCGAGCACTTTGAGCGCAACGACGTCATATTCTACGACCTCGACCGATTCGGCCTCGAGCACGACAACCTCGGGCACGCAAATGTTGACCCCATCTGAAGATCCGTTTAATCCGGATGTTATGCAGACGTACATCTAGGTGGGATGGTTGAAGAGCGAAGCTTTTGTATAATTAAATCACCTCGATTATGTGTTTATTGATATGTCAAATGTAATCGCTTTGTACGGTCATAAAACATATACATGGCTAATTTGCTTTGACCTATGCGAATGAAGAGGAAGTGCTCGAGATACGTCTGAGACTTGTCGGGTAACTACGTCATCGCGTAGGCATTTAGCCACTCTTTTGGCCTACCACATATTAGTTACCAACAGCGTCCAACACAAGTCGACGGTGATTGTCACGTTAAGTTGCGGCGTTTGATTGTCCAATCATTGGAGTGGCTAGCGCGTACTCCGAGTCCTTATGATTTCTTCTTCTTTTTGGAAAATAGCCATTGGTCAAATCGACAGTGTAGCGGGATATTTTCAGCCAGATGTGGCTCAAGCTCGGGAGTGGCTCGGAGCCGCGGCATGTGCAGCCGGGCCACGCGACTGTGTTATCGAGCGCGCCGTGCGGCGCGAGAACGGAACGCTCCGAGCCTTACTTTCCGGAGCGTCTGAAACAAACGCACGCGTGCTTATCCTATGTCGAGAAGGCCGATCCACAAACGCATTTACCGGCCGCTGATAACACAGGCTCCGCGGGAACGGAGACGGAACACCGTCGACGTCAAAACAAAACAAAACACTTGATGGCAACGAGGTCTCCTTGACGCTGGTATGGCTCGTAGGTCGGGACAGCCGCACACGACGGACTCCGCAATCTGCTGTCGCTGCGGTGTTCCCCGCGGCCCCTTGGTAGTAGGTATGTACGCACGAAGACGCGCTTAAGGCCGCCATATCGGCGCACGATTGCGTAGTCACCTCCGACGCAGTGCCGCCTTTAATAACCTACGTGAGCTCCGCGGTTCCCTATCAACGCGGAGCTCTCTGTGCCCTATCGTGCCCATTGAGGATATGAGGTGGAGGAAAGGAGCGCCGCACCGCGCCCCCGACGGACGGCGACGGAGCCAAATTTCGAGGAGGGGCATACTCGTATAAAGGGCTGTTTCTTCCGCACTGCACCACCAGCCCCTAGTCTTATCTCCAAGCCACTCTGCCTTCATCTTGAAACCGTTCACCTGCACGTCCAAACTACAATATGGGTTCTATCGAGTGAGACTATACCTTCTCGGTTATCTGCCTGCTTACCAAGCGCGTTTATCTTCGCTGTTACGCTTTGCAACGACAGAGGAATTCGCAAGATCGTCGTGACTCGCGACCTCGGTCCTCATGTCATGCCCGTCCTACAGGAGAGGAAGGACTTCAACGTAGGTTTCATAAATCATCTTACGCATGATTTCGTCGCACTGACGCGTGATGCTGTAGTTGGTCGTTTGCCCTGAGGATACCAAAGACAGACAGGCATGGATAAAAGAGAATGTCCCAGGAGCAGAAGGACTCCTCTGCATGCTCGCGGACAAAGTAAGCGGTGACTTTTGTTTCTGTCACGATATTACAAAGACCAACCTTCTCCTGCAGATAACTCAAGAAATAATTGAGACAGGCAAGTCGAGAACAAAGTCTTTTTATTCGTCTATTTACAAACAATTAAATGAACATTCGCAGCTGGCCCGACCTTAAAAGTCGTCTCAACCATGTCTGTTGGTTATGGTTCGTCTTTTGTTATCCAGTTATCTTGCTGAAGGTTATACTCATTCGTTTATTCTTATTTGTTAGAGCACGTACATCTTCCTACTCTTGTGAAATCGAACGTTCGTCTGGGCTACACACCGGACGTCTTGACTAACGCTGGTAAGGTTTGCTTTCAAATGAAAAGGATACTTGTTGACGCGTAATTACTGTTTTCCAGTGGCCGACCTAGCGATCATGCTTGCTCTGATGGCTAGCCGGAACGCGAGGGAGGCGATGACGGTTGTCAACGAGGGAAATGTAAGTGTTTCTTCCTTGTTTGAAGATCGAAAGCTGAGACACACCATAGTGGCCAAACTCCCCATGGTCGCCCTTTGGCTTCTGTGGCCCCCAACTCAGCACCATTCCCCACGAGACATCTCCCGGAAAGTCTTACCCCGGGAAGACGGTCGGCTTCCTCGGCTTCGGGCGCATCGCGCACGCCACGCTCGCCCGCCTCATCCCCTTCGGCATCCGCAACTTCATCTACACCGGCAACCCCGCCTCCTCGGGCGGGCCCTCCGCCGCGAGCATCGCGCGCGACGCCGCGCTCGCCGCGTCGCTCGGCCTGCCCGCCAGCGCGATCGCGCGCGTGCCGCTTGAGACGCTCGCGGCGGACGCGGACGTGCTCTTCGTGCTCGCGCCGGGCGGCGCGGGCACACACCACGCGGTCGACGCGGCGTTCCTCGCGCGCATGAAGCGCACCGCGGTGCTCGTGAACCCGAGCCGCGGGACGATCGTCGACTCGGACGCGCTCGCGGCGGCGCTGCGCGCGGGTGCGCTCTGGGGCGCGGGGCTCGACGTCGTCGAGGGCGAGCCGCACGTCGGCGCGGACCACCCGCTCGTGCGCGAGCCGAGGTGCGTCGTGCTCCCGCACATCGGCAGCGCAACGACAGAGACGCGCATTGGGATTGGCAGGCTTGCGGCGTTCAACGTGATTGGAGGCGTCATGGGCGAGGAGATGCCGTCTGAGCTTGACCTTGCTGGTCGCGGTTGAAGAGCTCGACTAGGACTTTGAGTTACTTTGTAAATTTGTGGAAATAATCCCGGGGTAGTACTGTCAGATCAGATAGATTTGAAGGACTTTGCAATAGAACTACACACGCCTATACATTTGTTTTTCAATATGAAATCCTCAAACGAAGTTCTTAAAAGTGAAAAAGAAATAATGGTCGTGATACGGCGTGAATACGATGTCATCTGGTATAGCGGAATTACATCTCGAAGACAGTCAGACAACCGAAGACAATCAGATAAGAGAACAATAAGAACTGAGGATTTGTACTTCACTGGGTACATGGCGCTTAAAATAAAAGGTATAGAAACGTACAGGACCGAGTAAAATTGAAAGCGAGATTGACGGGGCATAGACATAAATGAGGGCCAGATTTGACATTTCTTGTCGGCAAGTGATTGGTCTGCTGAAAGCCTTCATGTTCTTCGTTGTTCCAGCTAGCTTCTGTCCTTGATGTGCGGCGATACTGAAACGTGTTGCAGTTCTGCGTGGAATATGGAGTGCCTGATTCCTGGTCTTGCTTAAACGTCGCCGTAGAAGACCGAATGCTTATAAGTGTCATCCTTGTTGCCTTCCTCAGTTACAAGGATGTCACGAATCTGGTTCGCATAGAGAAATTCAGAAGGGGGCTGTCAGTACAATATTATAGAAATTCACCTCCATGGGCGGGTTCATGCCAAGGGATTGTGCACGTTCCCAGCGCTGGAGACGAGTCATGCCAACACATGGACCGTACTCATACGAGCTGATGAGAGCCACAGTAAGCAATAAGTAGGTGATACGGCAGGGTAGACATGACGTACTTGTCAAATATACGGAGAATGTGATGAGACTTCGTCTGCTTCTCCGCATGAACTGTCCGTTGCAATCAGTTTCAAATGCAGCCCGGAGAAGGCCAGCTGCTTACTTGGAGGGATATTTCCCATGCGTTCCCTGGCCTGACCATATATCTTGCTCAGGCGGCCGCTCTTCTCCAACAAATCTAAGTTTGCTTTGGGCTCCTCGTGCTCCTCGTCCGAAGACGAGTCGTCCGCCCGTACCTTGCGTTTCATACCTGCGCCAACAGACTTGGGCGCGCTGCTCACAATCTTGGAGCGCCTAATACCGTGTTGCGCCGCCGGCGTCGAGCCCGCGCTGAGCATTACGACGTCACTGTCACTGGCGCTGCTCGTGCTCGTGCCGAGGCTGATTGTGCTGTCACTACTCGCCGTGCGCGCACCCGTCGACCTTTTCTGCGCACTCGCCGGTCTCGACGCGGTTATGGCAGGACCAGCTTTCGCAACATTCGCCTTGCCCGTCGCAGTCGCGGTTGCGCCGCGCTTGGATGATGCGAAGGACAGTGTGCCTTGTTTCAACGACAGCGCTGTCGATGACGACCTTGATTTGGAAGCCATTACTAGAAGTTGTACAGCCCTTTTCTTTGCGTTCTTTATGGGTCGTTGTAAAGGTCTTGGAGGAGGATGAAAGTGGTCAAGAGCAGAGTTAGACCGACCAGCCTCTCACGAGCGATCGTTGAAGTTGAAGTGAGACGCGGTAGCAAATATGGTTCTTTATTCCCACGAATTAATCCTCATGACTTTGTCCTCCAAACAGCAGCGGCCTTTGAAGAGGCACTCATGATCCAACGCGAGTCAGACACGGCTGGAATACCGCACGTCATCCTAGACTTTGTGGTCGACATTTTCATTCGTGAGACAAATCCACTGATCATGGATCTCGACGAGAGCAAATTTCGCAACGATAAATATTTCGGAGGTCTTGAATACGAAGCGCTCGCGTCCATGAGCCTCGTGCATCGTACGTGGACAATTACCGCTCGACGAGGTCTCTGGCGCAGAGTCGTAATAAACCTCGACGTCGAGACTGTCTTCCCCCGCGGATCGCAACAATGCCTTCAGCTGCGGGAACTTGCGATTTTTCAACAAAAATGCCACTCAATGGATGAGCAAAAAAGACAGGCGCAGTGGCAGCTCCTCATTGAATTTCTTGGTCGTACATCAGCTCTCCGCGTACTGATAATTGAATCCAGTGATGTGCCTCCCAACGGCTTCATCTCTGGCCTTGCTAAACATTCGCTCTTGGAGAGACTCTGGCTAATAGGAAACATGAGGTGTTGCACTGAAGAGATTTGTTCGACGGTTTCACAACTCAGGAGGCTCAAGAGTTTGGTTTTGGAGTTTCTTATCGATGGTGACGAATTTGCTACGCAACCTGATCTACCTTCTAGGCTGGAAACTCCACCCCAAAGTCTAACATCCTTTTCAATTGGCACGTCATCCTTAGACATCGAAAATTTCATGTCCTTTCTTCAAACTCGCAATGGATTCGCCATACATAATCTGACCATTACACCGGATGATTATGTAGTGTTCGGGAAAGACTCGCTCATGAACCCTGTCTTCCAAGAAGCTCTACCGTTGGTCAAGTCGCTCCATTTCCAAACCCCATACGCCACGGAAGAGATGGCAGCATATTTAGAAAAAGAGACCCTACCATTTCTTTTGTCCAAAGCTACGGCATTACAGCACTTCATGCTGACTGTGACGCATGCGGTACTCACATCGTACTTGAACCTCCCCTGCACAGTCACCAAGTTACTTATACACCACGTTGAAAATGAACGACTTCGAGAGTTTGAAAAGCTCAAGGATGACAATATTGCATGCATCGTGGCAGGCCTACGCTCTCCTCCCTCAACACCTTCCGTGTCGTCGTCTTCATCGTCTTCGGCGTTGCCGAGACTGTGTAGCTTGACAGAACTGACGCTATCGACCTCTTTCTATGGAGATGGGATGAGGAAGAACTCGTTTGCCAGGTTTGCGGATTCATTCCCACAGACGCGCGCAGTTTGTCAGCAAATGGGAATCGCGCTGTCTTTCAAGTTTCGGGAATCCCAGTACTGGGGACTTGTGGCGGAGGATGCTGCATTCGTGGGCTGAGGTTTGGGTTTGCGGTGATGATGCTCAGCAGAACTTCAGCAATATTTTTTTCGGAGAAATGTGCTTACAGTACGCACAGGAAGAAGAGCCTAGAGATGGGAGGGTGTGGTCGATGCGTACAGTGCTCTCATTCACACAATAAAGCCTTCGCTACTTCATCGTGCATTGATTTTGCTGTCATATCTTGTATGTACATGTACATGTACTTTCTGAGAATATTGCCATATATTATGGTCAATTCAAGCTCCGCTTTATCTTGTTCATTTTTATCGATATTTCGCCATCTTCAAATCTTTCGTCTACAATTTGGATTCTGCTCTGAAAATATCTCTCGGTTCAACGAACGATTCAAAAGGGGCTGAAACGTTTTCATGACACAGCATGGGTCAAATTTGGACACGGCAGGCGTGCCGCACGTTATTCTCGACCTCGTTGTCGACATCTTGATCTGCGGCATGAAGCCATTGGCGCTTGAGGTTCAGGGACGCGACGTCGAAAATCTCGAACGCGAGACTTTTGAGGCCATGAGCCTCGTTCACCGGACTTGGACAGGCATTGCGCGACGCGGTCTTTGGCGCAGAGCCGTAGTAAACCTCAGGAACCGGAAAACCATTCCACGCAGGTCGCTGCGTTTTCAGCTGCGAGAGCTGGCCATCGTGTCACGTGGGTCAGGCGGCGCTCGTTCGAGAATTCTTACCGATATCCTTTGCCATGCACCTAATCTTCAAGTGGTTTATATTGATATCGAACTTGAAGAAGAGTCTGGCAATAATTTCCTTGCTTTCATTCGCCAACTCGGCGCTCAATCATGCTTGAGGAGACTTTGGGTGATGGGCGAAACAGCGCGATTCCTTAGAGACATTTGCATCGTGGTATCTCGCCTTCAGAACCTTCGAAGCCTAGTCTTGGACAGTTTTGACGCATGCGATCATCCGCCCTGTTCACTCCATGGACTCGATAATCCTCCGAAAACACTGGAGTCTTTGGCAATATTGGATCATGTGGGGCAGGCTTGCGTTGACTGGTTTATTAGACCTCGAGAAGGATTTGCCATACGAAACTTGATCGTCATGCTGGATAACGCCGAGCATGGTCGCGGCAGCCCTTTTACAGCCCACGCCAAAGGATGCTTGCCTCTCCTCAAGTCACTCCATGTATTATCATTATTAGAGGATGAAGATGCAGTGCGTCTGCAAGAGTACACTCTTAAATCGTTGCAGTTGCTAAAGGCCACAAGTCTTCAGCATTTTACGCTGACGGTGGCGGGCAAGACGTTCTTTCGGAATCTCCATCTTCCCCGTACCCTCACCGAATTGCATATACGCCATATCCTTGAGCTCCAGAAAGCACGAGAACGCTATATGGAACTCGGTGATGAGAGCATTGCGTCTATAGTCGCAAACTTGCATTCGTCGTCATCGTCGAGTCATTTGAAGAAACTGGTCATCTCGTACAGTGGGAAGGGCGGCCTGGAAGCGGGTGAGCTGGCAATGTTGTCGGCTGCATTTTCAATGACATTGGCGGTCTGCCGGGACATGGGGATAATCCTATCCTTCAAGCGTCGCGCACCCGATTATTTGGGGGATGTCGCGGAGGATGCAGCCTTTGTGGATTGAGACAGAGACTGTTCTTGTTACGTGGCGAGCGTGGGGCGTACTACGTTGGGCTTTAATCCATTGCGCAAATCGAAAGGACCTTTTCTTGAGTCACGATCTTCATAGAACTATGCTCAAAGGATGCAGAGAATCGGCCGAGGTGAGACAACCGAGCCTTCCGTACGCACTTGTTGTTATTTAACATAAATTTATTATCAGATATGTTGCGCTGTCTCCAATTCACATCACTCCATCTCAATTGAGTGCTAAGAATGCATCCTATAACGGCGCTTTCAGACTCGTTTGTCCTTGCATTTTCTGGCGGGATACAGTGGCCTTTGGCGGTGAACACACAGTGCGCCAAAGATGGACAGTGTTATCGAACGAATCGAACCTTGAAAAAAAAAGGCGAGGGGGGGAAGGAGACTCACACAGTCGTTGCATTTGGCCGACGTACTCCATCCGAAGGTGATTCGGCTGTGCGTGGCATTGCACCTGTCTGCGATGGAGTTGAGCTTACCTAGCAGTGTTGAACTCTGGTGAGCGTGGCAAGCCAAGCCGGCAGTTGCCCTCGCCCTTTTGTGCGGTGGCTAAAAAGAAAGAACAGAATGAGAATCAATCATTGCCTACTGAATACATACAAGTACATATCTTTTCCTCGCTCACCCAGACATATTCAACGGCGTCCGAGCCGGCTGTAAGCGATGACTATAGAATAACAAGATAGAAAATCGTGTATCATAAGAGCTTCTCTTTGTTGATCAAGTGCGTTGCTTTTTGCAATAGGTGTTTTTGCGATGACTCCTATGCGGTGGAGAATCTGAGCGGATTTGAATAAGGAGAGAATGTTGGTCAAACAGAACCCCATAAGGCTGTTTCGCCAGAAGCGCGGGGAGTCGGAAAACAAGCAAGTGCAACACTTCTTGGCTATCTGACTATAGATCTAGGGGACCTGATGGTCTGCTGACAACATATTCTGGTGGCGTTGAACATATGTGAAGCAGCTATTACCCCCGTCACTGCAGGACTCTCCGGCGAAATTTGAATGGCGAATGTAACCAGCTTTAGATTGAGTCCTTGCAGACCTTGTCCGAAAGAGTGAGCATCATAGTTGAGTTTCCCTTTCATAGAAATGACATGAAGAGCTTTAGGTTGCTGCTATAGACGCGCGCCGCCCAAGTGTAAATATTATATGTAGATAAAATAAAATAAAAATAATTACACGTGCAAGTCACGTGAACAGATGCCTTTAGAGCCCTCCGAGAAATGTCACCGCCGCCGCCAGCAGAATGTCTTCGCCGTCTTTACCAGCGGAACTCTGGCTGCAGGTCTTCGCTCATCTTAGTATTATTGGCGAAGCAACGTACTCCAGCGCGCCTTGGGATATGTTCACTCGCGGAGCTCAGGACGATAAGGAGAAGCGCCTTATATCTGAGAGCGTCTCCACGAAGCGCGCGCTCAGTCTCGTCTCGCGGCATTTCTACCTGCTTTCAAGGTCCATTGTCCTGGAGCTGATAACACTGCAGAAAGTTGACCATCTGAGGTCACTAGCAGATAGCATACGCCGGAATCCCGAATTAGGTACAGCTATGACACGGTGTACAGAGCGACTCGACATCTGCGTAGAACAGGAGATAAAGTTCGAAGGACGCAATCCGGTAGCAATATCTACTGAAACAAGCATCACCTACGGTGAGCGCGAAATGCAGACACGATGGAGTTATGATCTCTTGCGAGATATGGTCGCGATCCTGCGCTTTTGCCCATCACTAAAGTATTTGACATACAGTCGACCCAGGGATCTGACTGTTATCACCCTCGATCCATTTGTAGAAGCACTGGCGAATTCCTGTCCATTTATTGAAATCCTGCGTTGGCGCTTCGCCCCATTAGTCAAGCTTTCATCGGTGATACCGAGTCTCGTCAACCTGCGCGTCCTCGACATATCTATGGTTGCGCCCATTTTGAGCGAAAGCAACATTGGGATCCCCGAGCTCCCCCATCTTCATACCATCAGTGGTCCATTGGATGTTATCTGTCCTGCCTTTGCTTCTGTGCGCCTGCCTGTGCTCCACACGCTCATCTGTAATCGGTACGGCCGCAGCTCCATCCGGGGCCTAACGGAATTCTTCTCTACGCATGGCGCACAGATCACACGACTCGAACACCGTTGCGCATCCGTTGGTGGACAGCCGTATCTTTCTCTCTGCACAAATGTCGCAGACCTCGTCGTCGACTGGTCGGATTGCGAGACGCTCCACCTTGCGTTCCCGAGCATTATGCGCGTCGGGCTCGCAGGCGTCCGTACTGGCCTACAAGACGTGCGCATCCTGCTGTATGTCTTCGACGTGCTAGAATACGAGCTCGACAATGCGAATTACCCCAAACTGAGTGTAATAAGAATTGTGGAGAAGGCGTCTGCGAACTCAGTTCGTAGACTTGGCATGAATGCCCTGCGGCTCTACGACAGAAGGATGCGAGGGCGATCTATCAAGCTCGAGGATGATCTGGGCGATAGGCTCGTACCACTTGTATAGATTTCTCCACCCTTTTCCCGAAGGAACTTAGTCTCTAATGCCCGCTATGGACGCCTACTGTTTAAACTCGATACCAGTTATTTCTAGACTTTATTGTATGGTTCTATCAGTTCGCAATTTTTACTTTCAGGTGACACCCCAAAATTATCAAGTTTTCTGGACCTTGCTCATTCTTGCATGTTTGGCTTATGGTGGATATTTGAAGTGTTCGATCAAGCGCTCTTCATACGACTCAGGTGCGTAAATATTCCACTAAGTCTCATTGCCTTGAAAACCTAGGTGATGTCTGATTCACAGGCAACCTTTCTTTTCCACCTCAAAATAATGAGCACCAAATGACCCCAGATCTACGACAGAAATACTGCGACGATCCGGAGCGTGTCCTGGTATGCTCTTTAAACGCCGGTGAGCGGATTCTACCCAAACGGGACTGTTGTTGATATGTTGGTCTTAGGCTGGTATGTGGCTTGCGCCAGGAGTTACGGGACGTGCGGAGCGTTTCGGGCGATGTCCTCTCGTGCCCGGTTATGCCAGGTCAGTGTTGAATGGAAAAAGCGCGACCTGCGGCGATATCGAATATGATGACACACCTCTGGATTGCGAAACGTTCGAAACATTATATAATTGTTACATCGAACTTGCTGTGACCGATGCGCACGGAGCGGCCTCATCGGGTGATGGGTATGATGGGACATTATTTAAGTGCATAGGATGACGTTTCGGTTTTCCAACTGTTAACCTCTCTTCGGAATTAAACACTGTCAGTATCGCGGTAACCTAACCACTCAATCCTCCACACTCGGGGCCGCCGTCAGGTCCGGCCTATATATGCCTTGCCTCTCGACTTAATTAGCCGCTCTTTCGCACTTTCGAAAACGTACGTATTCGGACGAACCCGTTACGCCAGCAATGCATCCTGCGGCCGCGCGACATGATTTGGCCGACGCCCGAGTATCATGATTATCACGGCGCTCAAAGCTCATGCTGTCAATCAGTCTAGAGTTTTGGACATCTATAAATTCACTGGTATTCATCGTGTTCGTTCCTAGTGTCCAAGAACCCCCCTGACTTTTCCCTCCTGCACTAAAAAGCCGACGCACAGTCATTGAACAATGGAGGCTGTCTACGATTCCGAGTCCACGAATGTGGCACCGCTGCACATGAAGGAGTCAAGCGTCGATGTTCTCATCATCGGTGCCGGGCCCGCCGGCCTCATGGCTGCGACTGCTCTTTCTAAAGCGGGCGTCACCGTCAGGATAATCGACAATCGGTTAGTATTTGGATTTCACGATTTATTGTTATCTTTACTGAAAATTGTCATAAAACAAAAGATTCAAAAGGGTAGAGGTTGGCCAGGCGGATGGCATTCAACCAAGGACTATCGAAGTTTTCAAGGTGAGCTTGGACAGAAACCAGAACTCTAGGGCGGATCGTTATTTAATACATGTTGTTTGCCCTTATAGAGCTATGGACTCGCGGATCGACTTATAGAAGAAGGAAACCACATTTACTTGTCTGCTTTCTACAACCCTACTCCGGAGGGAGGAATTGCAGTACGTTCGCATCTCCCGTTTCCTCGTGTAATTGCTTATATTGTAAATTTAAAAGCTGTCTGGTAGGTCAAGCCGGGCGAAAGCGACAGTGCATGTTGCTCAAAAGGGCCGCTATCCCTTTTCTGTAAGCACATTTCAATTCAAATACGCGAAATAGACTCGGACATTGAGTGGGTATGCAAAGGTCACACTTCATCAGGGCGCGATCGAGAGCATGCTCCATGACTCGATGCGCGAAAATGGTGTAGAAGTTCAGCGCTCTCTTCAGCCAACTATGCTAGAACTGAGTGACGATGATAATGAGATCAGTCATGTGGACAGCTATCCCGTGAAGGTGACTAGCTACGAAATGTGCTTTTCCTGAATTATGCAGCTGATCCCTGATTCACCTTAAGGTAACTCTGCGGTCATTGAAGTCCGTAGTCGGGGAGAATGACACTGAGCTTGTTCATGCAAAATACGTGCTCGGCTCTGATGGTCTGTTTCTTTATTACCTGAATCTTAAATGCCTCACTTATCCAGGATACCGTCAGGCGCCCATTCGTGGGTCCGAAAGGAGCTTGGGATCTCGATGGAAGGGGAGCAAACCAGTAAGTCAAACTAGGCCCCTTCCGTTTGGTGATTCTTATTCAATTTTCCAAAGACTATGTTTGGGGTGTTGTTGATACGGTACCTGAGACGGACTTCCCGGACATCCGGAACAAATGCGCCATCCACTCGGAAAGTGGCTCATGCATGATCATCCCACGCGAGGGCGACGTTGTACGCCTGTACTCGCAGTTATCCGATGAAGATGCGCAGGAAGTGCTCAACACCAAAGGGCGCATAGACAGGTCCATCTGGGGACCAGAAAGGCTGCTTGAGGTGCGTCTACATGCGCAACACGCAACATTGATTCTCAGGGAAGTTGATGATATCGTTTTTTGAACTGTCTTTTCAGATTTGCAAAAAGCAATTGTATCCGTATCAACTGACGTTCCCTAATGAGATTACCTGGTGGGCACTGTACATCAGTATGTCCTCTGAACCGTACATGTTTCCGTGATTTGATCTTAACAATTTGGATTGCCTTCAGTCGGTCAGCGCGTCGCGTCGGCATACTCCAAGAGCGAGCGTATCTTCATTGCAGGAGACGCATGCCACACGCACTCTCCGAAGGCGGGCCAAGGCATGAATGCGAGCATGAACGATTCTCATAACTTATGTGAGTTACATCAAGCCTTCAATAACGATTTTTCCCGTTAACATGACATTGTAAAACAGCTTGGAAACTCGCATATGTCCTGAGAGGCTGGGCGGATCGCAGTTTGTTGAAGACTGTAAGTAAAATAAATGCTTTGCTCGGAGTAGATTTTATGTATCTGATATTATTGTTCACCCTCAGTATGAGTTCGAGCGGCGGAAGTACGCACAGGATTTGATCGACTTCGACAAAGAATGGGCGAAGCTCTTCTCTGGAAAGCCGCATTCTGAAACAAACAAGGACGGTGTCACGCATGAGGAAATGTTCAAGTACGTCTTTCTCTTTTGGTATTTATTATTGCGTGAGATTCTGATCATTTACAGGGCGGCGGAGAAGTTCGGCGGCTTCACCTCCGGCATCGGAATCAGGTATGCACCATCGCCGATCACGGATGTTGCATATCAAAGCCTCGCGACAAATTTACCGATCGGAGCGCGCATGGCTCCGCAAATCATCCTCCGAGCATCCGATGCGCGGCCGTACGAACTGCAGGACCTTCTTCCGTCGGACACGCGTTTCAAAGTTCTTGTATTTGCGGGCGACATCGCCTCTGGGACCCAACTGGCTAAACTTGAGAAGCTCGCCGCTGAGGCAACAAGCGAAAGCGGGTTCCTGTCAAGGTACGGTCACCGAAGCGACAAGGGGTGGGAAGAAGTTTTCGAGGTCTTGACGATCCTTGACGGAACGAAGGAGACCGCAGACTACACGAAAGTGCCTGCGACGTTGCGGCCGCACTGGTCAAAGTACGCTCTGTTTCATACTTTTTCGCTGCGTCAGACTAATGACTCGTACTCTGTGCATGAAGGGTGTTCATCGACGACACGGACATCACGGAGAGTCAGGGCGGAGAGGCGTACGAATCGTTCGGGATCTCTTCTGAGGGTGCAGTCGTGATCGTCCGTCCCGACGGGTACATCGGTATGGTCGCACCTGTAGACGGTGCCAAGGAGATCGGCGACTACTTTGCCGCATTCCTGACGCCTGTCTCCTCGAACTAAAGTCATAAATCCACGGCTTTAATGTCTCTGATAACTTGGTTTTTAATCGCTCTTTGGGATCTGCGTTCCCTTTATATGCTGCGGGGATATTTTTACGCTTTTGCGCAAATCCTACTGGAAACCTGCTGAAAGCTGTATATTATAAATAGAGCATTCAATTATTAGAACAATCACGCATTTGACAGCATCATCCACGTCATGCCGATGGCTATCGACCAGAAAATATCATTCCGTCATCCGCGTGCATTTTCTATCCATTTCACGATAGACTCTAGACCAGGGGATCTGCGATACTCGAAGGAAATCCTGATACCTAGGGTTTGGCAGGTTGTCCAGGTCTTAGAGTAAAGTGTTTCCAACTCCTTTCCCCCATTTATGTTTTCGCAGGAAACGACAAGCCTCTCAAATCGGCTCATTTCTGACGACGAAGGAGAAGAACACAAACTTTCGACTATGCATGCAATGTTTTCGTCTCCAGGGTCAGGACAAAATTCGAGTGATGGAAAAAGATGATGATGTATATGCAACTTGGTGAGAGTTCTGGGAAGGTCCAGACGCGAAGTGGACACCGCATCAGCAACGATGAGCGTAAACTGCTGAAGATTAATGGCCCTTGACAGTACTGCGTTGAGGCGTTTATATGAGTGTTCTGGCTCATATCGATTCCATGAAGTTGTTATATCAAGTGATTTTAGGAAGGGTAAACACTCATCGAGATGCGGAACAAGCAATGCGTTCATTTCTGCTTGGCGGTCATTGAGCAAAGCAACAGACAGATTCTGCACGGGGTACCCATTGCGGGGTCTGAGAAAACAAGGGGCACAGTTCAGATTTGAGGGATCCATTATCGCTACAGATTCCAGGCGTTGCGTTGAAATGTTCAAACCGAATGGTAAATGGGCATGAGGGTCACTATCCCAGCGTTCCAGAACCAAAGATTTGAGGCCTTGAAGGCGCAACACTGCCGCACATATATCTTCCTGGCAACGTTGCGTTTCTCCCATTATCCAGAGTTCCTCTAAGGATAAATGAGATCCAAGCTGTGAGAAAAACGCACGATACACTTCGCTAGGTACGCGCATGTGGTTCACATCGACGTACAATGTTCGGAGATAGGGCGCATGGCAAAGAACGTCGGTAATGTGATTCCATGATTGCATCCTAACATTGGCCTTCACGCTGTAGTGGGGTACTATTGCGAGTTCTCGCAAATAGTGGGAAAGCGAAATAGGAGGATATGTACCCGTATCCTCGCCGTCGACGATGATTCTACGCCATAGCCCACGCCGCGCGTAATCTGTCCAGGTTAGATGGACAAGAGTCATGGCGCCGAATGTCCTGCTCTCGAGATATCCGAAGCGTCTAGACGGGTTACTTTTGTATGATTGAACATCGAGCGCTAAAGGGTACGTGTCGGAAAGTAAGGCGTCGACTACGTAGTCGAGGATGGTATGAGGTATCCCAACCGTGCACGATCCATACCGATCCATGAGCGATTTCCGGCGCTGAATCATGCACTCCTCGATGCGTAGCTCGATATCGGAGGACTCCTGAAGAGTGATTTCGTTGACATTGAAGGACGAATGTCGCAGCGTGGCTAGAAAAAGGTCGATTGTGTCCAACGGAATCCCGTGTGTCAGCGATAGGTTCGCGAGAAGCACACCTGTAGGCGTGCCAAATGGTATCTGTATTTGTCTGCTGGGATCAGTCGTATCCTCGACGTAGACGCTATCCCGAGGCATTTTCAGATGCAACAATATGATTTTCGAGATTCGGTTTGATCACTGTATCAGTATGGTCATGTCAAACTTATCAGGTCTTATTGTCCTATCGAAAAAAAAGCTATTTTCTTACTGTAGCAGATTCCCTGTAAGTCGACGTGCGTTTGAGAGATGATGAATATCGAACGACGGCTGCACAGCTCGTTTTCAACTCCGCTTCAGTCAAAAGTTTTTGTCGCTACGTGCCGATTTATATGTCATGGACAGCAAAAGTCCCCGATATTAAAATTTGACTTATTGCATTAATGATATGTCTTTTCAGAGCGTGCCACGGTAAGTATCAATATGTATGCCACTTCGACAAGGCTCATTACGTGAGACCGCAGCCACGTGCTGACGCAGTACATGACACGTGACCAATACGCTGAAGGACAAGTGTGTCGCTCGGCAAAAATGATCCCACAACTCAAAGCCGTCAGTATCCACAAGCGCAATGCGTCCCGCTCGCTCACTTAGCGCAATGGAGCACCACCCATCCATAGTGCGCATCCCGAACAACGACGTCGCCGGGGCGAGCTCGTCATGAAGAGACACCATAGCCTCCGGTTGGGAATCCGGCTCACTAGTGGTCGTATCGGCCGATGGTAGTGGCGCTGAAGGAGCTGCTTTAGCTTCGGAGCCTGGCCTGGAAGAGAGTGGCAGACGTTGCCCTGCGACGCGCTCGCCCGAATCGCCATACGGGGATCGGCCGGGGGTATGTTCTGTCTCAGCCTCCGCTCGCTGATGAATCAGAAACCGACGCTCCTCACCTTCCACGGATGAGAACCGATGTGAAGTAATGCTCGACCCTGGGTTGGGCTTCCTCGGGCTCATGGAAGCTGCTAGTTTCTTGTGGCTGAGTTTTTTGAACGCTCGCAACAAAGGCTCGCACAGAGAAAAGCAAAACGCTAGAAAGCCATGTTCAAGCAATGTATTTAGAGACCCTAATGCCCTCACGTAGAAACAAAAGTGCGATATATCCGGACCTAATTAGCAGGGGAGATAAGTACTATAGTATACGTGTGATGCATTGTACTGGAATACGTACACTGCTACTTCGCTTTCGATGCCGTTATCGTTTCGCTCACTAATTCGCAAAGATAGCGTTTATCCGCGAGGTAAGCACAGTTCACTGTGCGCGGTTGTCGCAGCTTCGTAGCGTGAAAACCTTCACCAATCGTCCTATATCGGGGAAGTACTTGCCAAGGATGGCGGACCCTTTGAAGAATGTTCACCGGAGCTGCTCCGGGCGCAGGCGCCTGTCAGGAATAAAACGAAAACGATCAAAGAAGAACTTCGAAATCAAGTCGAGTGAAGGTGTGAACAATACACATGTGAGCCTTCGACACAGCATCCTAATATCGAGTCATTCATCCGTTCGGTGCACGAGTATTGCGCGCGCTAAGATTCGAAGCAAGGCGCAGCACATGCCGGCAGAACACGCACCTTCTTTTTGATTCGTAGTTCGAGGTGCAGAGGCCTCGATACTGCGGCAGTGTTCCCTCTAGAAAATTGAACTAGTGAGAGAGCCCGGGAAGTGCATTTCGTGCCACGCCAACCTCTCCAACATATCACGCGCACTGGGCGTAGCAGGGCCCAGTGCCAATTCGCGCACCGGAATCAAACCGAACAAAAAGAAAGGGGGTGCGGAAAGACGGAGAACAACAATAATGAATACCGATCGGGAAATAGACGCCCAACAGCTCCCAACACGTGTAAACCATGCATCTGCCATGCGGCAGTGCGCAGACCGATTGGTGTGGCATAAAAAGGTCCCGCTCAGAACCAGCAACACTTCAACCAAACTCCACTGAACCAAGCCCACCGTAACGCTCACGACTCTCACCCACTGCAACATGAGTCCCTTCTCGCGTTCCTCCTCTCCCGTACTCTCCTTTGAAGGCCTACCCTCCTCAACCCCTCCTCCATCGGCCTTCGAACATAAATTTAACGGTCACTATCGCCCAGCTTATCCGCTGTCTCCGACTTTCTCTGCATGCAGCTTCGGCTCGCTGTCCTCGGCCTCTTCATTTGACCCAGCCACAGCGTTTCGATGCCCTTCGTGGGCGGTCGGCACTAAACCGACCAGCACAACCGATTGTATCGATACGGCAACGAGCAGGGGAGGCAGTCAACCTTCCCTGTCTCGCTTCAACACAAGTATAGGGGATGCGCCCGCATCTCCACATCTTTCATGGGACGCGTACGGAGTCACCACCGTCAAGACTGTAGTCGAAGCGATTCAGAGAGCTGAGACTGCCGGCGATGTTGTGAACACCGTCCCTGTCGTTCGTGCCTGGCTGGTGAGCCTTCCGAGGCTCGTCAGAGAGGACGCGACCCGCGCCATTCGATTGGCTGCGATCCAACTGTTCTTCAGCGTCTGGAGCCCGGTGAGTTTCTCTGCTCCACTCCTCTTCCTCTTCTGACACAAAGGTTGCAGGAGAACGGGAATAAGTTCGCTTCTTTCGGCGAATACGACGGGTTTGTCGTTCAGGATGAGTACGATCACGAAACGATCAGCGCGGCGCAGACAAAACGCTTCGCCAACACAGGACGTGGTCTCGTCGTCGCGATGCTTCTCGGAAAGCTCCTGAAAGCGAACATCCTCACAAGTCCCGATATCGCTCTCTCGGCAGAACTTCTTTTCGCCAACAGACAGACACATGGGTACATGCGCGGCCTTCTCCATCTGCTCACCTTTGCTGGTGACAAAGTATGCCGCAACGTGACCCTCGGCCGCATGTTGGCATTAGTAAACCGGTTAGAGGAAGCGAAAGAGGAGTTGGGTTTGTTTGAGGTGAAGACGAATATCTATGTGAGTCTTCTGAGCATCATCCAATAGATCGCCTACTAATTGCGAACTCACGTATAGCCTATCGTCAACCTCATCAAAGCCTTTCGACATGTACAGGCGCGCAAGACTTTACATTCTCTCCCGAGGGCGGAAAGGCGATTTTGAAGCGGTCGTACTTTACGGACCTGTCAGTCACTGTATATTATTCCATTTGTTCTTCTTTCGTTCCTCTTGTATCAGCCCCACTCGCTGGGATATCATTGCTGAAAATTTGTAATTGACACTCACCGACATTTTCCTTTGCGAACACAAAGGCAGATCCCGCGTTGCTGAAATAAAAATCCCGTTCTGCCGTGTCCTGACAACACCGTATTATCTGAAACTCGGAGTAAGTCATTGCGGTAGAAAACAAAGTAGATCATTGAGGACGTGCGGTGTGACTCGTTGAACAATTGACGTGGACAAGAGACGATTCCAAACGACAACACATCTCTGCGCTGGCCGAGTATTGGGGAAACTTACCTTCATCACCTTCATCGATGCGCACGTACCTGCTGATTCGTCCGCGACTAGCCGGAGAATTTTGAGCGAGAACTGCCAAAGAAAACGAGGGAAGAAAATGAGGGAATGTCGTGGTCATGACAAGCAATACAGATGCTTTTTGGACGTGGAGGGATGGCCTTGGTTGCGCTGAGACGCGAGACGATGCACGGGGTCATGAGCGTCCGTTGGCGAAATATCAAAAAATATCTCCAGAAGTTTTTTGAGACCAGACGGCAGCTTGCGACGGATAAAGTAGGGCAAAACCTCAGTGCAAAAAAAGGTGATGATGGGGATCAGTTAAGTCCAGACGACGTGGAGGAAAGTTTTCAAATTGAAAGTGATACAGACCAAAAAAGCTCGTAGGAACGTTATGGCTCTCTAAATCCAGGTAGCATCGATGCTGGCGCACACGCAAGCAGATATATATATTGCGAAGAACCATGGGAGCCTCCCAGATAGTTTTCACTGACCGCGCGAAAAACATGTAATCGATGAGAAGATTCGTACCGAAAGCGAAAAAAAACGACCACATGCTCAGGAAAGACACGATGACATTGACATCTTATTGGGAGCGAAGCTCCCACTTACCGGGGTAGGGCTCCCAAAAAGCTATCACGTGACTACCCACCAAGTGGCTGTGTGGCCCCCCCTCGTGAGAACTGATTATGATGCTGTGAGCCTCTAGATGTATGCTTGCTTGCTCTCTCCTCTTCCTTTCCTCTTTCCACACTTGAACTCCTGATAAACTATGTCTTGCACTTTCCTTACAAATTAGATAAGGTTTAGTGAGAAAAAAGTTGGATGTACCGCCCTCCCTAAAATGCATCCTCTTTGCACATTGAAATTTGAAGCATACAAAAGCTAAAATTACTAGAGGACATTTTAAACCATTACCTCTAGTTACATCACAAAAAAAATTGTA
The DNA here is from genome assembly GCA_021029095.1 of Phellopilus nigrolimitatus. Taxonomy (NCBI): domain Eukaryota; kingdom Fungi; phylum Basidiomycota; class Agaricomycetes; order Hymenochaetales; family Hymenochaetaceae; genus Phellopilus; species Phellopilus nigrolimitatus. The sequence continues at coordinate 71,208 of JAJOHG010000032.1, read as the reverse complement.
TCAATGGTTATGGAAAGCCAAAATGAAAGAGCTCAGAATAAGCCTTAGTCACACATGCTTCGCTTCCCCCCTAATATGTGGGCACCCCACATATAAATTCATGTTAAGGAAGGCCGGAAAAATTCATTTGCTAGGATCCGGAGCTTCAAGGACAAGCGTGCCGCTCGGCCGGCGGCACCAAAAAATGATCCCACATCTCGAAAAAGCCGTCAGTGTCCCCAAGCGCAATGCGTCCCGCTCGCTCACTAAGCGCAATGGAGCACCACCCATCCATAGTGCGCATCCCGAACAACGACGTCGCCAAGGCAAGCTCGTCATGATGCGACACCATGGCCTCCGGCTGGGAATCCAGACTTCGAAATGTGGCGAAACATGCTGTTAGTCGTGTTGGCATGATTTGTTAAGCTACCAACACACTTACGCAGACACCTAAGTTCCTTACGGGGTATGTCTATCCTATATAATCTGAGGCACTCAGCCCCTTTTTCTCTCGCCCTCGCGCTTTTACTTATAGCCATTGGTTTATGCACTATGTCGAACGACATGTCAGAGGCCATCTCACTGCTCAAGTTAGCGAGCATCCCTTTGTACACTAGTCGTGCGCTTCTCAACTTATCACTACATGAATATATTCATTGGCCTCGATTTATCAGCCACATCCCTCACATGGGTCCTGCTTGACTACTGTGAGCTTAAATGAATGCTTAACTTTGTCAGCTAGCTTTCTGACGGTGTTTTTGGATCTTCAAGTTGACACTATCAAGGATGAAGGAGGTTAATTGCTTCACACCTTTCGACCCTTCAAACTAATACTTTGACGATTGAATTACTTTAGGTTCAATATATATGGGTCAGACTATACCGCATTCTCGTGGCTAAGTTTTCGCGCTGACGCCATACTGTTTCAAAAGCCGGGTTCAATGAGTCGTGCAAAATTCCTATTCCTTTGGGTACGTCGTCTACAACTCTAGCGATCTCATACTTCATTTCTTTCAAAAAGATTCGGTATTACACCATTCTGCTGGCAGTCTTCGATGTGGTGCAAATTCATTCATTCGCGAAGTTCCGACCTAGTCTGGAAGTGTGAGTCGGCCAAATTTCACTGTTTTGCCTCTTACAATTTACTAAGCTAAATTCTGTTGAATAATCCCACAGCTGCGTCGCAATGGACTCGACCATCCGTGTCATCGGTGCTATCAGCCTGTGGTTTGTCGAGATCATTATGCAACTCCGCATTTACGCGCTTTATAATTGTTCAAAAAGGGTATTTGTATCCCTTGCTTTGCTCTTTCTTCTCATTCTGACTGGCACGCTAAGGTTGCTGCGTTCAACATCATCCTTTTTCTCACGTCGATCGCAGGCTTCCTGTGGATTTTACGCCATGTTGCCGAAGGTCGCGCTGCTGTCATACGCAGTGCCAATGAGCTTCCTATTCATGGATGTCTTGTAATTCATACAGGAATTGAGTGGGCACAGTGGGTCCCAGGTAAGCATCAGAAATACTTACGGCATTGCTTCCGATTCTGTGGGACAAGTTCACCGAACACGATTTATCATTTAGCGACGATATTCGAAGGGGTTCTCTTTGCCTTTGCACTCGTCAAGTCACTTCGGGAGATCATCTCGAGGCTCAAAGGAGGCTCATATGTGAATGGTTTGGTATTCACAGTCATCGTGAACGATAACCTGCTATATTTCTTTGGGTAAGAATCTATCCCATATCGCCGTACTGATGAGACTCAGCTAAACTTTCGTCTTCCGAATGTAGGGTCACTTCGTTGCTGGTCCTCAACAACCTGATGGTCACTGTACGTCATTCACTTCATCTACGCTCTCGGAAATAATTTCCTAAACCTCATATCCAACTTAGAATGCTACGCATGTCCCGTGGTTCAGCTATAGGTGATGAGGCATTATTGCATTTCTAAATAACACTCGACGCGCAACATGCTTATTTGACTTCAACCACAGCCCGTTCCACGTCGCAATTGGAACGATGACCAGCCGAATGCTTTTGCATCTCCACAAATCCATTGTGAAAGGAAGAGCCGTCTATTCTGAGGCCGATTCTGAGATGCAGAACTCCCGAGCCCTCTCCACTGGTCCTTCGCAGGTCCTTTCTACATATTTTACTTTGAGCTGGAGCTGCAACAGGACCGAGACTTTTGTCGGGAGCGATGACAGGCATGTGGACAGGTAGGAAGACTCAGCGTCCGAGTGAATTTATATGTTTGAGTATCTGTAATTTCCCTGATAAATGCCTCAGTCCACATGCCTTATGTTGCGGCTCCAACATCTACCACTTTATACGATGGGCATTTATCGACATTGAGTTACACACGCCGTCACGTCGATGCAGGGTTTAGCAAAGGAGTTGGGAACTCGACAAGCCGTACATGGCACGTGACCAATACGCGCGTTGTCTCTCGGCCGGCGCCATCAAAAATGATCCCACAACTCGAAGAAGCCGTCAGTGTCCCCAAGCGCAATGCGTCCCGCTCGCTCACTTAGCGCAATGGAGCACCACCCATCCATAGTGCGCATCCCGAACAACGACGTCGCCGGGGCGAGCTCGTCATGAAGAGACACCAAGGCCTCCGGTTGGGAATCCGGCTCACTAACGGTCGTATCGGCCGATGGTAGTGGCGCTGAATGAGCTGCTTTAGCTTCGGAGCCTGGCCTGGAAGAGAGTGGCAGACGTTGCCCTGCGACGCGCTCGCCCGAATCGCCATACGAGGATCGGCCCGGGGCATGTTCTGCCTCAACTTCTGCTTCTCCATGCGCACTGGTATCCTGGCTGACCCTATATTCAGCCGCCTCATTGTCCGTCCATACGAGCGTCCCGAAGCGATCCATCGCGAGAATGGAGTGCCCGAATAGGCGCACACTGGAGGGGACGGTGTGCATGAGCGTAGGAAACAGGATGTACGGCGCTTGCGGGGTAGCCTCCAGGCCGTTAAAATGTACGGACTGATCGACGTCTAGCACGTAGTGGTGTAACAAATTAACGGGCCAGGGAAAGAAGCTGTCGAAGCGCACGGCAATAGAGAGAGGGCGATACCGACAGGCGCAAGTAATTTGCTGATCTATCTTGTCGCTAGTTGAGGCGTGTCCACTGTCTGGCACGTACCCACGTCCATTACATGTTACGCAACTCAACGCGGCGCGTTCGTGCATCCAGGAGACTCGCTCGGTTACTACGACAGAATCAATTCGCCATGTCCACTGGTGACATGCTACTGGGTGCAGCACGCGCGCTCTTGTTGACGCGGAGGCGCCAAGTACACTCGGCGGGAGGAAGTACATTTCCAATACAGACTCACGAAAGACAAGAACCCAATCATGCTGGAACTGCACGTGGCGGACAGCGCGGTTCTATAAGCAGAATGCTTCAAATCTTCCAATATACGCCGAAGTTCCGACTGGATAGACTTACCGCTCCATGTGCAGAGAAAGCGAGTTCAATGGCCACCTCTTCCTCGTCGTTCGATTTACTAGCACCAGGCATCGTCCCTAACTCTCTCAGAGAGTTTAACTTGGTGCTTCGCAACCAGTCGACAACTTTCAAGATACCATGCGCATATCCTTGTCCGAGCTCGTCCGTAATATCCGCGCGTACCTGCAGTGCAACATATCTGCCATACAGCGCCCGCGCAATCACTGGACCAGGAAGTATGAACGATTTGACCGTGTGCACATTCGGATGGTGTCCTAACGGCGGCCGTTCCGGGCTTATGCACAGAATGTCAAGGGAAAAAGAGATCTCATCTGACCCTAAGCTGCTTCGGCACAGACGGAGATCAAGCATTAGCAAAATTATATACAAGTAAGATACAGAGCACAGACGTTTCGAAGCTCCGAGATATGGCGACCATTGTTCCCCTTGAGATCTGTTGGATATCGGGGCCAATAGCTCGTCCATGTAATCCGCTTTCTTCGTCCATTGCCAATTTGATAGCGCGTCCTCTTCCTGACCAAAATCCGACAAGCTGCACGCCCTCCTCGGCATCTGGCCCAGTCGCCTCAGTGTCCCATACCTGCATATGCATTTCAGAAGGGGACTCTCGGCCATGGCCGAAGGACATGAGGAAGCGTCCATCGTTTACTTCATCCGAATCTGCTTCCGCAACGAAAGAGTGTACCTTGAGAAATTTAAGCAGATCTACTCGGCCAACCCTAGCCTGTATCCGTGAGGCGCGAGTACGTGATGGACGTTCCCGTTGCCAGTTTTCGTTGGCGTGGAGCGCACCTCGCACTGCGTGTTCGAGCTCGGACGGGGATATCTCCGCAAGATTATTGTATGAAAGAAGCTGCCTGTTATTAGAGGTAGAGTAGCTCCTGGTAAGAGGTATATCCTGGGTAAGGACCTGTCGTGTGAGCACGTTATGCCAAACTGTTCGAAGCCGAGTAATTGATGCAATCTGTCTAGATGTCTAGAGGGCAGGGGTGATGAGTTCGAGCGGAACGAACGAATCGATTTGCCTGATTTACTCGCCAGTCTCAAAGACAGAATATCCTCCACGTTTAGCAGGGAAATGATATGAAGAAGGACATCCACATCGAGTGTAGTCAACATCGTTCTCAGGACCCTAGCTTGACCCTCAACTAAGGCCATTTGCGATAGTTGCAACACCTAGTACTAGTACTTAACGGCTTGGATGTTTGACAGCAGTTCAACAGGGAAGTACACGCCGAGCCGTCGACATACAGATGTAGAATCAAGGCTCAAGTCCAATCGCGGAACCGAAGAGTTTTCTTTGAGAAATAATAATTCGTAGATAAGGAGGCTCGAGGAGAATCTTCAGGCGATCAGCATCGCTTCTTTTCAAACTCCGCTGCAGGTTCAGTTAACCTGCTTCAGAGCATCACTTCAATAAGCATGTTACAGCGACACCAATGATACCGCACCACGAGCACACACAACAAAAAGAAACTAGCGAAACTAAACAGGAGACTCCAAGGTAGCCAGCACCCAATTTAATTTGTCATCCGAGTCATCTCCGTGTTCTGTATTCGCAAGCAGGCTCCAGCAATGAACAAACTTTCCAGGGCGTTTCTGCCTCGTTTCGATCTTCGCGCCCTCTGCGAAGGCCTTAGGGGAGACGTGCGAGAGCGGGGCGTCTGAGAAGGTGTTTGCAGTTAAGGTGATGAACTCCGGCCGTGTAAGCCCTCTGTCTTGACTGTGAGACCGCATGCAAGTCAGCTTCATTGATTGTAAATGAAAACACGACGGGCGCGTACACGTTGACTGCAGTCTCGATGATGATTCTGGTAAAGGATGGAGGAAGGAAGCCGCGCCAGCTGAAATGAGATATGTTTCCAACTTTATTGGGGGAAGGCGGTTCGTATACAGCAACGTATGGGTTCGCACGGTCATTAGCTTTCAATCTAGACAAGAAATATCCTCTTTAGTCAGTGCAAGAATAGACATGCAAAGAACAGAGACGAGCCGGTCAGAACTGATACAGGCCATCCCTACCCACTCGAAGAGTTCCGAGATGTTTTCATGCCAGTCTTCTGTCGTTTCTTCTTTCTCGACGGCATCATTGTTGGCATATTTCGGAACTTTGAGGTTTACGTGTGGTATGTTTACGTCCGTCATTGACGACTGAATCGGTGTCATTGTTATATCCGATTGTGCTTCACAATCTAAAGAACCTGGAACAACAGTCAGTATCGCCAGTTGTGTATTGACGACTTTATAAGAATCGTACCTTGAAACAGCACCTCCCAAGGTCCGACTCCTTGAGTAGTTCGCCGCTCATCCCACAATCGAAATGCTTCCTTCGCTCGATGAAACAGTCTCGAGTGACAGTCATAAAGATCGATTTGAACCACTTTGTTGACAAATGTTTCAGATAAAATTACAGACATCTATGATCGAACTTAAGGAAACTTACGGAAACGCTCGTCAGACCTTTTGGACTGTTTCTCGCCAACAACTCCGAGTTCGTGATATGTTTGTTTCGTCAAAGATAGTGTCAGCACACCACGATGATCTATACACCAGGCATCCTCTGTGTCTATAGAACCAGTGGACAATGCGACAAGATCGCTAGCAATATCTTCTTCAGCTATCTCAAAATCATATTTGCATACTTTCCGAAATACTCACCTTCGCGACGAATATTTGCCAGTCAGTGTACACGCTGCCTCCAGCGCCTTGTGTATCTCCACCCGGCCTCTTTTATAAGATCCATTAATCTTCCCTAATGCTTCTTCCAGAACAGGATGCGAAGGAAAGACGACGTCAAGCTAGAAGATATAATTGAGCTCGTGCTTCAGTTAACTCTGGATGACAGAACTGACAACATTCCTGTTGAACGAACGGGTGGCTGATGCTGAGCAGTTCTGGCAGCGTTGATGAGCCAGAGCCCGTCGAGACCGTCGTCCTCGAATTTGTATGCATGCTCATTGTTGTTGTTGTGGTCCGAGACGAAGTTCGGTCGGTGTCGGTGACTCAAACTCGGAATCGGACTTGCGTGCGTCAACCCCAACGGCCAACACAGTCACAAAATTCGCCATGAGGTAGAAATCGTACGCTCATGCTGGCTGCCATTCCCAAGAGTCTCTCCACGCTGCGAGTGGGCGGCTTTAATATCGCCCGACGTGCATCCATGTCAACGAGCTCTGTCTTGCCGCAGTCTCCGATCCCCATCTTCACGACGCTCGCGCAGCTGCGCGAATGGAGGAGCAAGGCGTTTTCGGAGGACAAGTCTGTCGGTTTCGTGCCGACCATGGGCGCACTTCACGAAGGCCATCTTTCTCTCGGTGAGCTCAACTCTACATTAAATATTGTGTTTCTCTTTTTTCTTTTTCTTATGTTTTTGCAGTGCGGCACTCGCTCGCTGAGAACGACCTCACCGTCGTCTCCATCTTCGTCAACCCGACGCAGTTTGCGCCGCACGAGGACCTTGCATCGTACCCGCGCACTCTCCCGCAGGACCTCGACGCGCTCACCGCTCTCCGCGTGCCCTCGCAGCGCGCACCGTCCGCCGTCTTCCTCCCCTCTGTCGACGTCATGTACCCCTCATCCTCGAGACAGAGCCCTCCTTCGCAGACGGGCACGTTCGTCGAGGTGAAAGGCCTCGGGGCGGTCATGGAGGGCGCAGCGCGGCCGGGCTTCTTCCGCGGCGTCGCGACGGTCGTGACGAAGCTCTTCAACGCCGTGCAGCCCTCACACGCGTACTTCGGGCAGAAGGACATCCAGCAGGCGCTCCTCCTGCGGCGCATGGTCGCGGACCTCCTCCTCGCGCACCCGACGCCGCAGACGCTGCATGTCGTCCCGACTGCGCGTTCGCTGCAGCCTGCAGACGGCGGCCTCGCCTTGTCCTCACGCAACGCATATCTCACCCCGGAAGAACGCATGTACGCGCCTGTGCTCTACCGGTCGCTGAAGACTGCCGAGAGAGCATGGGCTGAAAGCGCGTCGAAGAGAGACGTTGTCAAAGCTGCGATGGACCTACTAGAGACGGAGGCGCGAACGGCAAAGAACTCGGGAGTGGAGATGCGCACGGACTACGTGGAAATGAATGACCCATGGACTCTTGATGTTGTGGGGGACCACGAATCAAAAAATAGCAGCGAGGAGAATCGGGTACTGATTCTCAGCGGAGCAGTGTGGGTAGGGAAGACGCGGCTAATTGACAATATATTGCTGGGAAATAGCAGCAGGATCTTATACTAGAAGAAAGTCAAGTGCACGAGCAGCGTAAGAACACCAGTACAGATTATACGGGTAATTACACGATGCGTGTACAGGAGGAACAAGCAAAATCGAAGTCATTTGTTATTCACCGTCGACTTCCAGCTTTATCTAGGTACCAGCTGATGCCATTCAGCGAGACCGACGGGAAGAGGTGAATTAAATCTCGATCACGTGATCGCGTGACTTGCTTCGTCGCGTGCTCTCCCTGGACCTTACGTATCTACAGTCGGGTTTTACTGAACTTGTCTTTCCTCAATCCTCCCCCGACAGAAAAGAGAAAAAGAAAAACAGCGGGAAGCGGAGGATTTTCTCAAATTCTGGACAAGCTAATTTTCCGATCTCAGAATCAATCAATTACAGCGCTTTTACAAAACCTTGTCAGTGCGCGCAAAAAAAAAAAAAAAGTTGCGGCCCCTCAGGGTGTGCCAAATAAGGCATTATTGCCTATTTGAGCGAAGTCGCGTCGTGGTTTTTTTTTTCGTCGTTGTTGTACAATGCATGCCCTATCGAAAGATCAGTGAGGAATTGAATGTCCGTGCTCTTTGGCTATACAAGATAAGCCACTACTACCCTGATGCACTTGCTGGCATTTTGGCTTCTCGATAGTAACAAAGATAGTAATATTGTACCTGCATGAGCTCCTGCAGACTAAAGTCTCCCAGAGACGACGGCGGTGTAGTTCGCAAACCGGCGAAGTTGATGTCAAATTTTGGCTGTACATTGTGCGGGTGCCTCTGCATATGTCCACTGACTCCAGTTCTGCATCTACGAGCTGCTCGACACGGACTGTGTGCTGCACGACACAACAAACTGCACAATGGACGAGGCAATCACGACGCGACTTCGCTCAAATAGGCAATAATGCCTTATTTGGCACACCCTGAGGGGCCGCAACTTTTTTTTTTTTTTTTGCGCGCACTGACAAGGTTTTGTAAAAGCGCTGTAAGACCGAGAGCTTGGGGTCTTGCCGGTACTATGCAACACCAAACATGTTTAGAAATTGACCCATCGCTGCGTGCTGCTATCGAAATCGAACTTGGCAGAGTACGACCTTCGGCTTTAGCTTATAGCGCCGTGCCTTCACGACACACGGCATAGCATGCATGAGCGCGGCGGCGGCGACGGGGTCCCGAGAGCGCAGGCGAGGCACGCAGACAGGCAAGTCGCGCCGCGCCGCGCGGCAGGATGTCTAGAGCGCGGAGTCGTCCTGACCGACCCGGACCCGGACGCACTACATGCAGCTGCGGCCCGTCTGGCCATCTGGCTGGCGGGCGCGCGAGCTCGGGCGCACAGAAGGGGCCCCGGGGGGGGGGGGGGGGGGGGTTCCTTGTAGACTCTGAACGTCGACCGCGTCGGCGGACTCGAGGGCTAGGACTACGCCTTCGGCGGGGAGGGACGAGTCGGCCGGAGGGTAGCTGTCTTTGGCGAGCGCGATATACACATATATATATACATATATTTGAAAGGGATACGGCTGCCGTAGATGAAAGCGTTCGAGATATCGGCGCGCCGCGTGCGTGGTCGCGTAGACAGATCTCTCCGACCGATTTCATCCACTACAAAGATGCATGAAAAAAGGGAGGTGACTGATCAGATTAACCTGACAATCGGATGCCTGCATCTCGCAAGCGTCTACGACTCCCACTGCCAGGCAATCTTTGAGCTTAGTTTGTGGTTCAGAATGCTGCAGCTAGCACGAGTCTCAGCGGAACGCGAAAGCCAATAAAGAATATAAATATTTACTAAATTCCAATATTCCAGAGTACAAAAAATACAAATACAGGACCAAGAACCAAAGAACAAGCAAAACACGAAAAGCAAGAGGCAAATCCGAGAGATCCAAACACTATCGGTTCGGGGCCGCGCGTGAGAGATGGGTCATAGCAGGAAACAACAAGATAGCGCTGAGGTAGGATAGAGAAGATCCGTCCTAATCCTAGTGAAAAGAGACCGCGTCGTCGTCGGTAGTCGTCGCGCACGGCGTCCCAAAACAATTCCGCAAGATCCATCGGTCCCCGAATGTGTGGCTCTTCATGAGAAGATCGACGCCCCCTAGCCGGGCCAGGAAATCCGGAAGCCGCAGCTTCACACCGACACAGGCTCGCCGGCGGCGGCCCCGCAGCCCCCGAGCGGCCCGTAGAGCGCGTCATCTCCGGGCGGCGGGAACAGGAACGGGAACGGGAGGAGCGTCAGCCCGCGCGCGCGCAGCTCGCGCTCGTACGCGTCCGCCTGCGCGCGCCGGCCCGCGTCGGTGTCCCAATCGGAGTCGGCGTCGGCATCGCAGTCCCAGTTGGGATACTGCAGCTCGAGGTCCTCGAGGTCCTCCTCGAGATCGCTGGGCTCGGAGAGCGGCGTGGACGCGGAGAGCGAGGCCGGCGTGATCGTGCGCTCGACCGCGCCGGCACGCGTGTTCCGAGCGTCAGAATTGGAATCGGCGTCGGCGTCGACGTCCATCTGCGCTCCGCCCACATCACCATTATCATCATTATCGATCCCGGAATGGGCGCGGCACCACTCGCACTCCCCCGCGGGCGCAGGGGCGAGCCACGTGCTGTCCGCCGGCGCGCTCGACCGCAGCGCCGCGAGCCAGGCGGCGCACATCGCGCACCTCCCACCTGCTCTCTCTTTCCCGCCTGCTTCTTTCTCGCCTTGCTCGGCGGCAGCATCGCCGCCGGACGTCGATGCGTACCCCCCGCCGCGCAGTTCGGCGTCGATTTGGGCTTCGTCGGCGAGATCGAACTCGTCTTGCGCCTCGTGCGCATTCATCCACGGCATAATCGTCTTCCCCTTCCCCTTCCCCTTCCCTCTCCCCATATTCGCAAATCCAAAGCCGTCCACGTCTGCACCCGCAGTGCACGACTCATCGGCGATAAAGCCCGGCGAAGACAAGAAAGACGAAGGGGAGACGACCCCGGGTTCGCAGCAGTCGTCCAGCGGGCGCAGCTTGGGCGTGGGCGTGTTCTCGGGCGTCGGGAGCCCCGTGCTCGCGGTGCTCAAGTCCGACGACGACGAACTCGAAGCGCTGCATCCGGCCGACTCCGGTTCTGACCCCGACAACGACGACGACGACTCCGTCTCGGAGCTGGGCTCGCCGAGCTGCAGAGCGGGCACGGGCACGGGTGCGCGCACGAGGAGCCGCACGCGCGGGCTCGCGTGGGCGCGGGCGGTTGTGTGAGGGCTCGCACGGCGGCTCGCGTGCTCCTGGCACGGGGCGGTGACGGAAGCGGGTCTGAACACGAGCTTGAGCGGGGCGGAGCCCGGGCTGACGGACGCTGCAGTCGCGCGGCGGCCGCTCGTGCACGGGCCCGGGCCCGTCGGCGGGCGCACGGCGGCAGAAGACTGAGTTGCCGCCGCCGCGTCCCGCAGCAGCTTTCGCTTCGACGGCGGAGGCGATGCGGGGTCTGCGATTGCTTCCTTGGCTGATCCCGCCGGCTTCGGCATCTCGCATCTCGCCCCTGCGCGGGCCTGAGGGGGCGGGTGCGGGCTGCGGGTGAGTAGCAGATAAGGATAAGTGAGTAAGTAAGTATATTGCAGAAAGGCGATCGGGGGAGGGGAAGCGCGGACCTCGTGACGCGCTTGGGACGCTTCTGCTGCGGCGGTCGGGCTCGGGCAGGCGAGGGCGAGCGGGACGCGACACGTTTGGCCGGCCGCGCCGAGTGGTGGGTGTTGTTGTTCGCACCCGGGCCGGGAGCGATGTCATGGGAGGTTGTCGACGCGCCGCTGCATAGCCGGCCGGCCGGGGGAGTGTATGCGTCAGAGCGTGCCACCTAACTTGACACAAGCGTACTGATAGTAATAACTGACCTGCTGGCATCGTGTGTGCTGGGCCGCGCGCGCCCGCGCGGGGATGGGAGGAGGCCCTGTGCCCGGTGGAGCGGGGGCGGGGTGGTGATCAGGACGCAGAACTCGCTGGGGACGGGTGGGGCGGGGTTAGCGCTTCGCGAGGCGGTGAGGAGAGGGAGAGGCGAGCACGCACGTCTTTGGCGCCCGCTTGCGTGTGGTGCGCGGACTGGGCGTCGCGGTCAGCGTCATGGTGCGGTGCTCGGACATCTGTCGTCGGGGTCGGGCACAAAGCGTGAAGATGAGTTGTGGAGTGGACGTTCGGCGAGCAGGAGCCGGAGCAGGGGTAGGAGCAGGAGCAGGGGTAGGTGGTGGTGGTCGGAGGACAAGAGGTACGCAGCCTTCGTAGCCGCGTGCCGGCTGTGCTTTATGTCTGGCGCCTGAGAGCGAGCACTGGGCCTGTGGGTGGGGGCGCTTTCTGTATTCGGGTGCGGGTCTCGGAGAAGTAATGTTTCGCAGGCGCGCGCTTCTGTATCGCCGGTCGGCCTCGGCGTGCGTCGCCGCGAGTTTTCTTTCGCCTTGGAAGTCGGAATGATCGCGGTCGCGGTCGCGTTCTCGGTACCTAGGCGAAGGCGGCCGCGCTTTGCGGCACAGACAGCGGCGACGCCAGCGTGGCAGCGTTGCAGCTGGGAACCTTGTCCTGTGGCTGAGGAATGCTTCCGTTCGTCGCCGCTGTCGGCCTATGCCCGGATCGGCATGGCCACCAACTTGGGTTTTGTCTCGGCCTGATTTATCTAATTACATTACATAAGCTCAGACCTTGAACGATCTCCGATGCTACTTGCGCTCAGATCGCGAGCGACGGCCGCGGAATTAATATCTGGGCTGATACATGTACATCCTCTCTGTTATATTGGTAATGGAATACTGACAAACGTGCACGATGCACCCGGGGGTGGGTTACCTTCAAACGTGCACGACGGACTCTCGGCGCTCAGCGGCTCAGAGGCTCAGCCCCGAGGTCAACCAGCGCGGTTTCCCGTCCGACCCTCCAGCGATTGACTAGCGAATTTACCTCTCGACGACCTCAGCGCTGCCCGTGCAAGTGGAGAACGGTACTAACTTCGTGTGGAGACCGAGGATTGCGCGCGCGGGGCGTTATAGCGGGCCTTTTTTTCTCGTGGGGATGTACTGTACTGGAGTCTATCCTGATTCCTGAAATATAGGCTGCCAAGCTGGCGGTAGGTTCCTATCCGTCGGAAAATGGTCGAGATGCAGAAGGGCACTTGCGGCGAGAGCGGGAAACTCGCCGGTGTGTTTGTTTATTCACCGGTGCGCCGGACATCTACGTTACCCAACAGAATTCTGAATTGTAAGGACCTTGACTCGTCTCGCAAATCTAAGTAACCCCGTTGCTTCACTCCGCCCACTGACGCAAAGCTCCCTGCAATTCACATCGTCTTCTGCTGCTACAACCACGCTGTCACGCGCGTTGGCTCTAATTATCTCCATCAATCTGTAATACATCTCTCATCCCAATAAAAGCGAACAAACACGCCGATATCCCTCATACACACAAGCTCCCACAATTATTTTCAAGTGCAGCCCATCAAAATCCCGTCGTACGGGCCAGTATGGTCCGACACATCTGAGGAGAGGAGCGTCGGGACGTCGCCTACAATACAGAGCTCGGAAGGGTCGTCCCGACCTGTTCAAACAACGCACAAAACTCCCTTTCAAGTCAAACAAAAAAAGAAAAAAAATAGAAGTAGAGGCGGTAACGGACCGCCCACGCACCAGGACACGCATCCCACGCTCCCGACGCCTGTATATGCACCTCCCCGGCGGGATGGCGGAACCCGAGCGCCCGGCCGGGCACGATCGGGACGGGGTCCCGCCTGTTATTGACGTGCGTCACGTCCGCCCCGTGCGCGCGCGCGCCGACGTAGTCCGCGAACGCCGCGTTGCCCACGCGCGGGAGGCCATACCCGACGAACCGGAGCGCGGTGCCCGGCGGGAGGTGCAGCGGGAGGAAGACGGCGTCGAGCAGCGCGAGCGCCGCGCCGAGCGAGTGGCCCACCGTCGTCACGGACGCGCCCGCGTGCGCGGCGAGCGTCTGCGCGGCGGCCGCAAGCACCGCGCGCGCGGCGCTGGGGATAAGATTAGATATCGAAGATGCATCTGGTACATGTATGTACGCCGGGATAGGAGGGGAAGCTTACCGGGCATGAGCGCCCGCGAAGCCGTTGTGGGCTTTGATAGACGGGCTGATCCCCGGGAAGAGCACTGGGTCGAGGCTCTCGAGGAAGAAGTCCACGTCGATGAAATCCGCGATGCTGAATTTGTAGCTCAAGGAAAGGTGGATTGCATACTTTAAAAAGAAAACATACATGGAAGCTGTTCCTTGGTGCGCGACAAGGACAGTGTCGAGCGTGGGGTCGTATCCTACATACCCTGATATACAAAAGAAAAATGAGGTTGGAATCGATTAGACAGCGAAGGGAGGAAATGTTGTTGTTTATCACTCACAGTACTGCGTTTCGTTACCGTCTCCGCCAGACGCGGTCGGCATAAAACCCGAGTTCTCTTCGCAGTGGGCTTTAAGACAGAATGAGATTTCAGGGAAGTTCGGGGTCGCTCACGATGCGCTTTAGGACACAAAGGAAGACTGACAGCCACAAGTCCAGTTGATCGTCGTATTCGGGGTGCAGTACGCCGCGCTCGCGAAATACGTGTACGGCCTGAACGCAGCAACTTGAGAGTCGGTGAGCGTAGGGATATCGTCCCGCTTCGCTGACTCGCGAACGACGCGAAAAGGCGACGCGTAGACGGAAGAAATCGAAGAGAGGACCAGAGCGAGGACGACAAGGGTAGCACTCAGGCTGGCCATGGCCGCACCAGTCGTTGAGCAGGCCGGCGTGGCTAATGGTATGTACAACCAAAGTGTTCCAAGGCGTACCAAGGCAAGCCGAGAGAGTGCCTTCGACGACAGCAGCTGCCGCAGAACCAAGGGGGCAACCTGCAGTCCCGCAGAGACAGACATCCTGCGCCTTTTAAGCGTTCTAGGACAAGGAACCGGATATACGCTCATAAGCGAGGTTGGCAAGAAATGATCCATCCGGAGGACTTTCCCCGAACGCCATTGATGTCTGTGTTCACCCAGTCGAGAAGCGGTACGGAGGACGATCCATACCTGAGCGTACAAGCCAGCGCGCGCACGTGGAAAGTCGATCCTGATCGACGTGGGCGAACAGCATGAGTCAAATTTTGATAGGGTTACCCTGCTTTATATATCGCGTTGAGGTCAGGATATCATGATGGAAGAAAATTCAGACGGGGGACGACAATCCTTCGCCGAAGACGATGACACGCAATTGGATAGGAGGACAAGCTAATAAGCGAAAGCCGGAACACCCTCCTAACTTGATCGCTGATTAGGATGGCAAGTAGGCTCCATGCACTCGAGTAAACGCATCAAGTCCTTGTCAGGGTTCTCTGGCAAGGCTCAATGTTTGATAAATTTCGCAAAATAGATGTTTACATAATAGGGTACAAAGAACAAAAGGAGAAAACAACGTACTTCTTGATAAAGTGTAGTTATTGAGCATTACCAAGACTAAGAAGGCTTCATGAAGCTCGCGAAGTAATCATCGAGGGCCTTTGCTCCTTCAAGAGGAGCGATCATACCGACGTATCCGTCCGGACGCACGATGACGACCGCGCCCTCTGGAGGTATGCCGTACGATGAATAGGCAGTGCCGCCATTTATCCCCTTGACCTCCAGGTCATCGACGAATACTCTGTTTTAATATCAGCACACTAGCCCGATAAAAGAGAAAACCTGACGCTTACTTGGTCCAATGTGACCTCAACACGGCAGGAACGCTCGTGTAGTTGACCGTTTCCTTCGTCCCTACCAGTACGGTCAGCACCTCGAACACGCTGGCCCACCCCTTCTCCGCTCCCGTTCGCACCCCATACTTCAACAGAAAACCACCCTCGCCGGCGGCCTCTTTCGCAAACAGATCGACCTTTGCCCGCTGTGTCTCAGCGTCCAGGTTGCCCGTGAAGACAACGACTTTGAACCGCGAGTCGGAGGGGAGGAGATCCTGCAGCTCGAACGGTCTCGCGTCCGCCGCGCACAAGATGGTCTGCGGCGGCATGCGCGCACCGATACTGAGGTTGGTCGCGAGAGCCTGATGCGCGAGATTAGTGATGGGGGAGGGCGAATACTGGATGCCAATGCCGGAGGTGAAGCCGCCGAAGGTCTGGAATGCACTGTTACGCGATGTAAGAGGCGGCGTTTAGACTTAAAAAAAAGCATACGCTAGGAACTCTTCGTGAGACACGCCATCGTGATTCTCTTCAGTGCGAGGCTTCCCGGAGAACAGTGCAGAAAACTTCCTGTCGAAGTCGATGAGGTCTTGTGCGTACTTCCGCCGCTCAAGTTCATACTAAGAAATTACACGTATCAGTGAGTGCCAATCATATGATATAAATAAAATGAGTTCACAGTCTTCAGTATCGAAGGGTCCGCCCACCCGCGCAGAACATGTGTGATTTTCCAAACTAAGCCAAGTGAGTCAGACTAGATGGTAATTCAAACGACTAGCTAGCAAACTAGACACGAACCGAGATTGTGCGAGTCGTTCATACTAGCATTCATGCCCTGGCCGGCTTTTGGCGAGTGCGTGTGGCACGCATCGCCAGCAATGAAGATCCGTTCTTTCTTTGAGAAATTCGACGCAACCCTTTGGCCAACTAATTTGAAACGAATGTTCAGATGAGTACTGGAAAATATTAGAGAAAAAGTAAATTACGCACTGATGTATAACGTCCACCACTCTACTTCGTCGGGAACTCAATTGTGTACGGCTTGAAGCAGCGCCTCGCTATCTCCATCAGTCGCTGCGGCGTCCACAGCATCTTGTCAATTCTGCCGTTCGTATTCAGGACTTCCCTGGCGTCTTCGTCGGAAAGCTGTATGTATAAGCGGACGATGTCACCTTCGCGGGGGATGATCATACAGGAACCGTAGTTTGAGTGGATGGCGGTCCTGTTGCGGATGTCTGGGAAGTCGGTTGTGGGTATCATGTCGACGACACCCCAGACGTATTCTACACGAATACAGACATCAGTAGATAATAACGCATATACTGATGACGGGCTTACCGGTCTGTTCGCCATCCATCGTAAATCCGAGTTGCTTGCGAACCCATGAATGTGCACCGTCCGCTCCAATAACATACTTTGCATTTACGACCTCCGTTTCTTGCTGAGTTGGTTTAGGATCAACGTGCTGCAAAGTCACCTTGACCGGGTAACTATCGGCGCTCGCTAGAGCTTCTTCGCTGTCATCCAGCACAATTTCGGTAGGTTGTAAAGGCCGGTCGATTTCGAGTCCATAACTACGCATCGAATCAAGAAGAATAGCTTCAATCGCTCCTTGATGGAGAGTTAACTGAACAGAATTAGATAGTCAGAAAACAAAATGGTTCTACAAGGCGTGCACCTGCCTCGAAGGGCCATCTAGCCGTTGGGGCAGTCACATCTGGTGCTCTACCATCGCGCTGTTTGAGTTATCAAAGCCAGTACAAACTGGAAACTAGATATTTATATATACCATGATCCCGCCGCTGGGGGCCGGGTTATAGAACGCCGCCATCTGCATTTGGTTTCCCTCGCGCAGAAGCCGATCCGCAAGTCCATAGCTCTGGAGATCGTACCATTCATGTTATACATACACATTACGACGAACGGGATGTACAAGTACTCACCTGAAAAACTTCGATTGTCCTTGGCTGAATCCCATCCGCCTGCCCAGCAGCGACCTTCTTCGGTCTCTTGTCCACGATCTTCACGTTCACTCCTGCCTTTGCAAAGGCGTTGGCAGCCATCACGCCTGCGGGCCCCGCACCGATAATAAGCACATCGACATTTGACTCCTTCGCCATCGTCCTTGGTTTTCGCAGCGTCTTTCAGATTACACGAAAGTTGAGATCCGAGGATTTAAATCAGCGTCAGCTAGAGACAAGCAATCTGAGTCGTGTCTGCAGAGTTCAAGCTCGTCTGTCAATGTCTTAGCCGTTCGGGCCTTTTATACCCTGCTCTAAAGTCCGTTCTTCGAGCACGACTGGGAAGGAGGATTGATCATTAGGGACCGATATCGGCATGGCTTAAGCAAAATACGGTTGGTAAACAAATATCGACGTCGGGCGTCAACGCCCCTCGCTTGATCAGGTGAGGCCGATACCTGCCTTATATGGGAATCTGTTTCACAACACCACAGGATTCAATGTTCCGAGAAGAGGGAGGGAAAGGAACATGTTTTATAAGAGCTCTGGAAGGGCTATGTCCTTCAGAGAAAAATCAAGGCTAAGCGCGCGGTAGCGCGGTACTTATAAAAATGTATGGTCTAGTAATGTTTGGCGGAGACCCAGGTAGTGGTACATGCTCAACCACAGCCCACAAATCTGTACTGTATTCAGATCCTGCATAAGCGATTACATATCCTTTCAATCATCCGAAGGTGTCCATACCAGGTTATTCCGCAGTTCTCATCCTTAACATTCTATAGATAATCAGGATAGGTGATCGACGAGAAGACAATCCGCCGGAATTCTCGAAGACATAGGAACGGGCAAGGCTGGGTGGTCCTGGAACACCGAGGGAAGAAAACATACAAATGCAGTCAAAGAAGGCGGAGGGAGCACGGACATATAAATGGTCGATCTTTCAGATGCGACGATAGATGATACATCCATAGCCGTGTCGGAACAGTCTTATTTTCCCGGAAGACCTTGTATGATTATTTTTCTTTTTTCTTTTTTATTTTCCAAACGAGCAAAAAAGGAGAGGAGGAGATGCGCCACCACATGTCCATATAAGGAACCTTCCTATGGAACCTTCTTTGAATGTCCGCCAAGACATTGTAATTTGTAAACGCAACCAGCCCATGTCGCACTCTTGAAACTCGACGAAATCGTCTCCTCGGAGCACCTCACTTGCTATATTTTATGCTTCTGGTAATACCACTCTTTCATGGCTTCAATGACCTGGCAGATTAGTGCGAGCGGAATCCCTTTGGCGGTCCCGACCTTGTCCCACTTGCACTCGGCGTACAGCGGACGTTCACTAGCCACGAAGTCTCGTCCCGCTCTGGCGGACATATTTCCCCTCTCGTCCTTGTCATCCAAATCACACAGTCAAGAACGTCCTCTTGCTCCTCTCGTCGCTCCTGTACGCTCAACTGCCTTTACGGTCTCGGATGAATACAATGGCACGAACAAAGACATTGTGATTCTTAAGTCCTCTGACGGCTTGAAATTCCGAGTGCCGAAGGAAGCCTTAGGCCAAGCTTCTACTGTATTCAGGCGGCTGTTCGCCAGTCAGCCACGCCGGTCCGAGGATACGACCTCGACTGAATATTGTAGAGCGTCTTCGAGCACGAGCGTTGTCTGCTTTTCCGACGAGCTGTCGAAGGACGGTTTCCCATTTATTCATGTGTCCGAGGACAGCAAGTCGCTCTACGCTCTTCTCCGGTTCCTTTATCACGGCACATCGAAGACACCAAATGTTAACTCCCATGGAGACAGAGGGAATATGCAGACCGTTGACGATATAAAACCCGTTCTAACAGCTGCTCAGAAATACGACATGCCTTTAGCCATGGACGGCCTCTGCGCTTGTCTGTTATCCCTTCTGACGAAATCTGTATGCGAAAACAGCGAGTCGAAATCCCGAGGCGATACCTGACCCCGATTTCATTACCTTGCTTCGCGTCTATGCACTCGCATGCAGATACGGGCGGCGCGACCTCGCTATAGCCGCCGCACGCGCGTCCCTTCTGAGACGTGTCTCAGGCGCATACTTTCCCGAACTGGAGGAGCTGCCGGCGGTGCACTACTTCCGTCTGCTGGATTACCACCAGCGTGCCGCTTCAGCTATCTCTGCGCTCTTTAAAGTGGACGGGAGCGGGCTGCCTGCAACGTACGCAAAACTGCTAAGCTGCACGGATTGTAGTCCGGACATCGCAGCAGGTGGGACGGCTGGGTGGTGGACGGATTTCGCGGCGCGCGCTGGTGAGGAGGTTCGCAACAGGCCATGCAGCCAGAAAATATTTGACTCCAAATTCTTGGAAGACATGTATCAAAGGGCGGAACGGTGTACAGATGATTGTAGGGCGACCGTGCGCGCGAAGTGGCTGACGCTGTCGCTGGTCATCAAGGAGCAGGTCGATCGCGTTTTATCTAAAGTGAGATTATTCAGATTAACTTCTGTTCAAAAACTTGAACTTACTTGATTCTGCATTTAATCGTAGGTTGAGCTCGATTTGAAGGCATTTGATCCACCAAGCGATGAGCGTGCTATCTGCGTCGACGAAGGGAGGATATCTAGAATATATCGGAAATTTGCTACGATAAAATGAATCATCTTAATAAACTGGCTTTTATTTTAACTTTACTCGGAGATCATACGAACTAGGGGGAAAAACAGTCATATTATGCGATGCGTTCAGCTAAATGTAGCAGACAGAACGCAGCTAGCAAAGGACGTGTATGGCCCAAACATATCAACGTCTGCGCGGTCGGAACTCCGTGATTATTTGACGCCCGACCTAAGGATAAACCATGTAGACTACCTCGAAAATAAAGAGGAGAACAGACAAAACAGAGAGGAAGAAGGCGTTCACGACGAGCTGACGTCAGATTACAATTAGTGCGTTCTTTCGCAAAGCACTCATCTGCAGAAGACGCTTGGCCTAGAAAATAGACAATCGAAACGTGCTTCATTGCACTAAACGATCTTCACGCTCAGCACGTCGCTGTAGTGGACGATCGGTCGGTCGTACGAACGAGAACGAAACAAACACAGGCGAGAGCAGATTGATAATTGTTCGTCAGGTCGTGCCATTTCTCCAATGTCTCAGAAAAGATTTAAAAAAAAACATCGTTGATAAAAGTTTCAAATAGTTATCGAGATTGAGCTTCAAGTCCAAGATAAATTCAAGATGACATTGTAGAATCTAGATTGCCACGGGATCAGACAAGAAGTTTCGCTTACGTCAGTCATGCGCGTCTGTGGCCGGCGTCGTGCTTGACGAGCTCATCGCCGCCGCCGTCACGGACGCTCTCCTAAAGACTCAGAGCTCTGCTTCACTTCAAATCTGCAACTTAGTAAACTCGCCTATAGCATCATAGCAGGGCTTAGACGCTCGTCGTGTCGCGCAACCCCCAAACTCCTTGCGCCTAACGTTCACGATGGCGCGTGGTGGCCACTCACCGGCTCCCGCAATACCGAAGGTCTCCTTCACAAAAGTCGAAGATGACGCGTCAACTCAGCCTGCAGGAGTCCACGATCAACAAGCGCGCTCGTATGGGTGTTAGTGATCTGAACGTCCACGACATGTAGCCGTTTACTGACTATGTCATTGAAGACAACGATTTCTCCACATTTCAAAGGCCAGATCACTATCTTCGTTACATTGGTGAGCATTCTTGGTTGGTCACTCTTTTCTTCTCCGAGCGAACATGTATCGTGAGTCCAGAGCCTCTAGAAAGCGAGCTCGCAGTACAGGTGGAATATGACATGGACGAGCAAGGTAAGTAGATGCGTTTCTCGGAAAGAGCACACCTAACTTGAGTTCAGATCAGGAATGGCTCGACGCTGTCAATAATGAGCGCCGTGCCGATCAGCTGAACAAAGTCTCCTACGAGGCATTTGAAATTATAATGGACAGGCTCGAGAAGGAGTGGTTTGATTTGGTACGTGTTCGAAGCCTCTTTTCTTCCAGGTGGATCTCAGAACTGTTTCCTCAGACAAAAAACATACCGAAGCCAGATATGGCGCTTCCCTCCGAAGACTCGACATGTGCCATTTGTGACGACGCGGAGGGAGAGAACAGCAACGCTATCGTGTTCTGCGATGGGTGCAATCTTGCTGTACATCAAGGTGTGGTTTCTTTTCCGCTCGGGTTTCTTCACTGTCTGAATGGGCTGTTAGACTGCTATGGCGTACCCTACATTCCAGAAGGGCAGTGGTTATGTCGGAAGTGCACGGTATCTCCAGAGAACCCCGTAGTAAGTCAATTCGCGTGTGGCATAGATAACTTCCATGAACATTGCAGTCTTTCAGTCTTGTATGCTTTGTCCGAACGAAGGAGGTGCATTCAAGCAGACCACGTCGGGAGAATGGGTTCATTTGCTCTGCGCAATATGGGTCCCAGAGACGCGTGTTTCAAACGATATTTTCATGGAGCCCATAACAGGGGTTGATAGGATCAACAAACAGCGATGGAAACTTGTGTGTATTCTTCAATGCGAAAGATACTTAAGTCGAATCTATTCTAATGGTCTGATAGAAATGTTCGTTGTGCGGCATCCGCGAAGGCGCATGCATTCAATGCAGTAAAACATCGTGTTTTCTTGCCTTTCACACTACATGCGCGAGGAGGGAGAAGTTGCTTATGCCAATGAAGAGTGCACACGGCACTGAGCCTGCTACTTTAGCCTGCTTCTGCGAGAAGCATCTCCCAGTAAGCAGTAAACAAACGACTCAAACCTGTCTACTCTGCTTATCCAGGACGTGACAGGAAGAACAACTTGGCGCTCATGAGGCCGCATTGGCCGAGCTCTCCGACGTGCCGCGGCGCGCGTCTCTCGACTCGGATGACGGAGGTGCAGGTCCGTCAGCATCAGCAGCACTCCACACGCCACGCTCTTCAAAAACCGCGCGAGCGTACGCAAAGACGTATGCTCCCGGCGCGCCATCCGTGCCAGCGCTGATCGTGCACCGCATCCTGGATTATATCCAGCGAATTTTGATCCGTAAGAAGCCCGAGTTCGTGCAGCTCGTATGCCGCTACTGGAGCCTGAAGCGCGAGGCAAGGCGAGGTGCTCCTTTACTAAAGCGGTTACATCTTGAGCCATGGACGGCAAGTGCGGCAGCGAAGCCTCAAACGGAGGAGGAGATAGCGATCAAGTTAGATGTCAGTGTCTTTTTAAATATCAAAGTCTTCATTGTTATGGAATTACTCAAGAGCTTTTCGGTAGTATTTAAGACTCGCGAGACAAGACCTGGAAGCCGTTCGCATGCTTGCCGATTTGGTGCGGAAGCGGGAGGCACAGAAGCTGAAGCAGGTCCAAGCTATCCACGACGTCATTTCAACCATCTTCTTTCCGCATTCATCTCATTTGCGACTTGCCTTCGAGAAAATTATGACGTATATCTTCTTCTTTTATCAAGCATATAGGTTGCGCTGATAAGATTGTTAATGTAGCTTGGACCGATATGATTTCTTCAAAAATCCTGTGTCAAAAATGGATGTACCGGATTATTTTGACGTCGTCAAGAAGCCGATGTGCTGGAAGACCATCGATGGAAAACTCGATGCAAATGAGTATTGGAATATTAAAGACTTCCAGGTAAACAGACTTCAGATCAGTATTCCATTTGAGCTAAGGTAATTATCGACAGGACGATGTTTATCTCGTTTTAGACAACGCAATGCTTTACAACAAGCCCGGAACCCCTATCTTCAAAGCGGCATCGAAAATCAGAGCGTCCTCCGAACACATTCTCGGAGAACTCCAGCAGCTTGCACGCTACATTGCTGCTGACTCCCCCGAAGCTGGATTAGTTGGGGACCTCGAACCGCCCTTAAGCGTACTTAACCTCCTCACTTCCATTGATGCTATCGATGCCGACATTCCCCTGCAACTCACCTCCGATCCGCTGGACTCCCTCTTTGCCTTCGAGCTCGAGAAGTTCAAGCCTCCGCCCCCGCCACCCCCGCCGAAGCCTCCAAGGCAGAAACGCGACAGAAAAGCAGAGGCGGAACGCCGCAAGCAGCGCATACTTGACCAAGCGGCGGGCTTTCGCGCTCCGGAGGCGCCGAGGACGCGTCGTGCGCAAGCAGAAGCGGATGCATTCGAGGCGGAGGCGCATGGTGGGGGGTCAAGATCCGAGTCAATAATAACGGATGCAGAGGGGGAGGGGGACGTAGACGAGGACGAGGAAGGCGGAGGCTCATCGACCGACGAGCGCGCGAGCAGACGCGGGGCGAAGTGGCGCCGCGCGCCAGTGGTGCTCCCCGGTCGAGGAGACGTGCCGCCCGTGGTGGACGATGTGGATGCGCAACGCTCGTTCAGCATGTTCGACGCCGGCTGGATACTGCCGAGCAGCACGCGTCGTGGCGGACGCGCCCCCATTGAGAAGCATGAGCTACCCCCGCCAAGGAAGAGGTCGCGGACGGGTGAGCAGCGTCGATTTCTACTTTCTGCATAACGCTAGATTGCATGTCGATACTGAACTGGTATTATTAGACCGGCAGCGCTCGACGCTGTCCTACAGCACCCCAGCAACTGAGAATCAAACTCTTCGCGAAGCCACACCACCACAGGAAATCCGTCGAATGTCGGAAGCTCAGCAAGAAGAAACGCAGCGGCAGCACAAGCGTGAAGAGAGCGAGTCCGTGGACTTATCAGATCCTCATTTGTCGAATGCCGCTCCAGAACAATCGCCCGAAGAGCTCATGGATACTACTGCCGACGCAGTCGTCGACGAGGCCGAAGCAGAGCCTGAACCGGAAGCGGAACAGGAGGCCGGGACTTCCCGCACGTCAAGGGCAAGACGACGCAAGTCTCCGCCACGATCAACGACGATCATCATGGAGCTGGATACACCCGCGACGCGTCGGGCGAAACACACAGCGAGGAGGCAGCGCCGGCAGGAGGAGCTTGCGCAGGAGGCACGTGAACGGCAGACCACTGGTGCCAGCGCTAAAGTCGCGTCCCCGCCGCCGCCAGACCCACAGCTGTTGACGGTAGAAAGCAGGCATGAAGAAGAGAGCAGCTCCGAGCTGAGTTCACTTAGTGCCCTCAGCGGAGAGGAGGAAGGAGGAGAGGACGATGACAAGGATAAGGGTGATGCCGAAATTGCTGGCGAGCAGGAACCGGAACCTGACAAGACGGATGACGAAAGTCAAGAGGTCGATGAGGAACCAGAGGCAAGGACTTCTGATGGTAGGATAATTGTGGCAGCGGAAGATGCTCGCAAGGCAGCACATGCTGCAGGACTCGGACCCGCAACGATACTGATTGAAGAGGGAGATGTGCTGGAAGGTGGTACGCTCGGTGCGTGGAAGTCCCGCTCTATCTCCCCTCCGGAATTTGTCTGACTGATAACCATCCGTCTGTGTCGTTCAGTGTGGGCTAAAGCCGGTTAGTCCCTCGCTCTTAATGTCTAGCTCCCGCCTAATTTGCAAACCTGGCAAAACTAGAAACGTATCCATGGTGGCCTGCGGTAGTGTTCGAGGAGGATGACCCAGACGTGCCACCCGCGGTGCTCCGCGAAAAGCGCGAGAAAGGGAAGACACCGCGGACTGCAGGTGGTACCCCAATTACTCGTGCAGTTTTGGGACGCGCGGAAGACCTGGTGCGTTGCCTCCAGCGCTCCTTGGACTACAAATGAATTAAAGCGGATTATAGGCAATGGCTTCATATGGACAAACTGAGGCTTTTGAACGAAGATCCTTGTACGTGTTCTCCTAAAAGCGATTGTTGTTTATTGATTGTGTTTATAACGCTCCGCGCAGCTTGGGACGCGATGATGCTAAATGGAAACCCGAAGATCCAGAGGTTCAAGACAGTGAAAATTAAAGAGCAATGTCGAACTGCTTGGCGGTAAGTCGTCTATTGTGTGCATATGATGCGGAGATTTGAGACTGAGAGCCGCTTTTGCCTCCAGATTTGCTATGGCGGAAATGGAGACGAGTAATATGGAGAGTGAAGATGTGGCTAGTGCCAAGGGCCAAGTGGCTGGACCGAGCCAGACTAAATTAACTCCGGCAGACGATTCACCTATGATTGTTGATACCGAAGACTTGAATGAGCCCTCGGTTGAGAAATGAAAATTGAAACTGTATCTTTTTTTGTACTTTCTGTAGCCTTATCTTTGTGGTTGTAATTTGGTTTTAATTACTAAGTTTAGCTTTAGGGGTCGATCAAATTGGGCACTGCCACGTCAACCGGCCCTAAAGCGGCTGGGTTCGAAATGTTTTATATGACCGCGTCTCGGTTTGATCTTCGGTCTTCAATCTCCCCAGACGCGTCCACGTCGTCCACTCTCTCCTCTTCCTCGCCCTCTTTTCTCTAATCCGTATATATTTTCTTGAAAAAGCATCGCTATGGGTCGCCCTCTGTTTTCAACCCTGATCGCACCTGCTGAGCCGGTTTGCGTCGCCGAGGTGAAAACACCAACGTACGAGCGCTGGAGCTACGTCAACGCCTTCGACCCGGACGCAGACGAGTTCTTCGATAGCGCGGACGCTGTTTATGAGGCCCCCCTGTCGCAAGAGGAGATCGTGCAGCAGGAGGAGCAGGACATGTCACAGCGCATACGGGTTCAGGTCGCCATCCGCAACCGCCTGCTCCGTGTGGGACGAGCAGACGGCACACCCCCAAGCGAGGACGAGCGCCCGGATCTCGTCGATGCTGCCGAAGATGACTCGAGTAGCGCGAGTGACAGCACATCGAGCGGACGTGCATCACCCGCAATGCCTGTCTCCGTGGGCGCAGAGGCGGCCGAGAGAGTCGCACTCTTGCGCGAGTCGGCGCGCAGGATCGAGGAGGCCGAGTACCTGCCTAGCTTCGCCAACGACGGCATGGGCGAGCTCTCTGATCTCCCGCCGCTCGTTCGCCAGACCATCTCGGAGCAGTCGCAGGCACGTTCCCTCCCAACTACACCGACGCGCGCGAGCCCCCTGGACAGCCTCCACGCCGCTGATGATGCTACACCGACAACACCGCAGTTCGCATATCCCTCCTCGCCGGTGTTTTCGCTCGCACAGCCGGCGACGCCCCCGATGACCCCGCCGGGGAGCGTGACGCCGCGCTTGCTGAGCTGGACGCGCCCGCGCGCGGTGAACATGAGCCCGTCGCCGACGCCCAACGCGCCATTCGGGTCTGCGCGCGCATCGCGCATGTCTGTTGCCCACATCGCGCCGCCGGTGCTGCGCGTCTTGCAGTGAAAGGCGAGAGAAAAAGTATTGCACATACATAATTGATGGTCCACTGGACTTTACCATACCCTTCGCTACACCCACTACGCTTCGTACAAAAACTTCGTGCTTCGACTTGCTGATGTTTCTTTTTTATTACCTTTATCTCTCACGTCCTGCTCTGTCTGCCACCGTTCGCTGCCTTGTACTCCGGTCTTCGAGTTTGTTGAACGTCTTATGATTAAATAACTGACATGCATCCCTCGTCATTATGCTTCATCCTTTGGTCTGCGTTGTGGTTAGATTATAGAGTATTTGTAAATTTATGCATGATTGGCTGGATTTTCTTGTATAGTTACGTTTCGTGCTCAGGAGAAAAAAAAAAGACGGAACAAAAGTTGCCAAGATGGATTCGTGAGAAAACGTCCGAAAGGAGAACGCGTAACTACCTTCCTCGGTTCGATTATGCAAGCTGCTCGTCACACAGCTCACGACGAGCAAACGTCCTTCGACATCGTTCGCCGCCCGTCGTCGCCAACGTCGTCGACAAACTACTGGACAGCGCGAAACTGACGAGAAGAGTGACGTCTTCTTAACATTGAATAGTGAGTTCCGTATGCCTGCGGTGACCGTGTTGCCCACGTCGCCAGCACTTCGAAATTTCGGGCCACCAGCAACAAGTGCGTGTCCCTCTCGCCCGCATTTTACAGAAAAATGCCGTATTCACCGTGCACCTCAGCGTCCGCGACAACGATCACGAACGGCGCCGGCTCATCGCGCAATGAGCTCACCGTAGCAGACATCAAGGAGAAGGTCCGCACGGTTGTGCAGAGCGTGCGCGGGGCGTCCGCGCTCTCGCTGCTGCGCACCGCACGCGACAAAGTAGAGACGGGACTCACGCTTGAGGAAAAAGGCGACCTCAGAGAGTCATTTCGGGCATTGCTCACTGCTGCGCAGCTCTCGCAGGTTGTGCTTGAGCACCAGGATTTCAAGCAGGAGGTGGAGCAGAAGAAGAAAGGCGTCGTGTGGAAAGACTTCATTGAGTACCAGCGTGTGCGTGCGCGTTTTTATGCGACGATGTCTGCGAAGGCCGCCTTTGCTTACGTTGCCTTATTTTAGCAATATGGAAGCGTTGCTCTTGCGAAGGCGGAGAGTCTAGAGTCGAAGCTGCTGGAGCTGGAAAAGGCGGCGAAAGGGTATGTGTAAGTTGTTCTTACGTCTGGAATGTGTGCTGAGTTTCCTGTGCAGCACTAGCAGTGAGGTGGATGACCTAGCTCCGAAGCCCGGCGGCTCTATAGCAGATCGCATGCGATCCTTGCAGGACGCAGGTCTGTCAGTACAGACGACTAAGCGCTTTTCGCGCGACCTGTCCATAATCTCGCCGCCGATTGACCGGAAATCTACTGCTAACACTATCAGCCGGGCGTCCTCTTCGCAAGATCACACCAGCACCCATGCTCAGATTCAGTCCCCGACTGTGACGAGTCACCCTACTGGCTCGTCTGTGCATTCATTGGTGTCGCCGTCGCCTTTCAACCCTCCTTCGCCAACGTCTTCTACAGCGACGTCGCCTCACGTCTCGCACTTGTCCTTCTCCGAGTTCAATCACACGTTCCCCTCTATCGACGAGCTGGATGAGATGGGCCAAAGCAGCATGCACGCCGTGTTGCCGGAGTTACCTTCCGTACCGACAAACAAGCCCGGTACCTTTGCTACTCTGCCACTAGCGTCGCCTTCCGTGATACAGCGCTTTCCATCTCTCCCTCTTGACCTCGAACCCGGCCCGCGATCCGCAAGCACGCCTGTCACGCCGTCTGTAGCTGCTTTTCAGAGCCGTCCTGCGTCTCCTTCACTAGCGAATCCTCTACGAAGTCCGCTCTCACCCTCCATCCCACCTAAGCCAGCAAGCCTGACCATGACAGGCGGCTCTGCCTCGTCGCGCACCTCACCCATGCGAACGTCGCCAGTGAACACGGGCGAGTCGTCGCGCTCGCGAGGGCTAGACTTACCTGTGACGAATAATATCTCTCCGAGGACACTGCACGAGTACTTGGACCATGGGAATGAGGTGAAGGTGCTGTTACTGGACGTGCGGACGCGCGATGAATTCGCGAGGGCGCACATCAAGAGCGACGTGGTTGTGTGCCTGGAGCCGCACGTTCTGCTTCGCGACGGGTATGTCGCTCTTTTCATAACGGCATTCTCCATATCTGACGTTGGTTTGCAGCCTTACCAGCGACAAGCTGGAAGATGCGCTCTCTGTCGCGCCACAACGCGAGTCCACCTTGTTCCGCAATCGCGACAAGTTCGATCTTGTCGTCATGTACGATGCGGGCTCGGAGAACTTCGGGTCTTCGATCGCGCCTATGTCCGTCGCGGTCCGCGTCATCTACGAGACTGCCTTCCGGAGGGTGTTGAAGAGGCCGCCCGTCATTCTTGTCGGTGGGCTGAAGGCGTGGGGCATGACGTTCCCGGACGAAGTCGCGCAGGACGACGGCGCAAGGACGCTCGATTTCGACTTGAAGCCCTTGGAGTTGCGTTCGCCTTCGATTGTCAATGGAACAGCGGGTGCCGCTGCCAACGTCCACACCAGTGTCAATGGACGAAATGAATCGACACCGGAGGATGTTCGCTCACCCACTGCGCAGCCGCGCTACCCATACGCCATGGATCAAATCCCGGAGGATGCAAGGTTCGTGTTGCTGGGTATTCCTGATCGACGTCTTCTGCTTCTCGAGCGTTAACTATCCATCAATGGCTGTGCTGACTTGAAAATTCGTGTTCTATTACAGTTCGCCTCGAGAGACCAATGGTGTACCTTCGCCTGAACCTACACGCCGGCTCGTGAGGAAACCTACGATGTCGAGACCCCCCTCAACATCATCATTATCATATAATATCAGAGGACTTTATGACAACGTGTGTAGCAACGCTAATCCTGGTCGATATCTACTGATGTCTTGCGTGCCTTCCTTAGTCACCACCATACCTGAACGGTTCACACGCAGCGAGCTCGTCGTCTATTACATACCCTCAATACCCGCGGCCATCTTCGAGTTTCGGCACATCCCTGCCATCTGCCTCAGGCCAGGGAGGCATCGTCTCCCCGCCGCCCACCGCATCCATCAACCCGTCTCCGCTCTCGCGCCGGCGGAGCGACTACATCGACCAGTCTGAGCAGGCTGTCTCCACCTTCGCTAATCGGCAATCGATTGACTACCCTGACCTTTCCGCACAACATGTCGTGCGCCCGCCGCCTGCTGCCGCCTCGCCATCGACCGAGCGGAAGGACAATAGGCGGCTGTCGCACGGGAGCCGACAATCGGTGTCGATGCAGCAGGACGGTCCGCGCCCGCCGATCATTAGTTCGGATTATCCGGTCGCGTACTGGCCGAATACGCAGATCGCGACGTCCGGGCTAAAGAATCTGGGGAACACGTGCTATATGAACTCAACGATTCAGTGTCTGAGTGCAACTGTACCCTTTTCGCGCTTCTTCACCGATGGGCGCTGGAAGAATGCGGTGAACATGCTAAATCCGCTTGGGTCGAAGGGGCAGCTCTCTTTCGCCTTTGCTTCCATCCTGCACGCGCTTTGGCACCAGGAATTATCTGTTTTATCACCTCATACGTTCCGAGTGAGCTCCTCTCCCATCTTCGTTCTGCTATTAGTGTGACTAACATCGGCATCGCAGAGGTCAATCTGCGTGTACGGCAAGCAATTCGCTGGTTCTGAACAGCACGACTCTCAAGAGTTCCTGAACTTCCTGCTCGACGGACTGCACGAAGACCTCAACCGCATCCTGCAGAAGCCGCCCATCAAGGCGACGCCCGAGCGCGAGGCGGAGCTCGAGGTGCTGCCGCAGCAGATCGCAAGCCAGCAGGAGTGGAACTTGTATCGGACGCGGGAGGATAGCATCGTCGTCGACTTTTTCCAGGGCCAATTCCGGAACCGCATGGAGTGCCAGACGTGCCGGAAAACGTCTACGACGTACAACCCATTCATGTACCTGACGCTGCCAATTCCTAATTTGCGCGGCTCGAAGGTGACACTGCAGCAGTGTCTCGACGCGTTCGTGCAGGAAGAGGTCATGGAGAAAGCGGACGCCTGGTAAGTACAATCGAAAACGTTCCTTCGCAAGCCGAAGCCTCTAACGCATTCTTCACCTTTAGGCAATGCCCGAACTGCAAGACGCTGCGCAAGGCGACGAAGCGTCTCTCGATTTCGCGGCTGCCGCCCGTGCTGCTCATTCACCTTAAGCGGTTCATGACCAAGGGCCACTTCACGGACAAGCTCGAGACGTTCGTGGACTTCCCGCTGAAGGGGCTCGACATGACGAACTACATGCCGCCGCCGCTGCCACCCGGGATCGACCGCAAGTCGAACACGCCGATCTCGCTGGACGACCCGCGCTCGCAGATACCGCCCTATAGATATGATTTATACGCTGTGACTAACCACTTCGGGACTTTGAGCAGTGGCCATTGTAAGTGTTCGACTTCGCTACGTTTACGAAAGAAGTTGAGTAGGATTTCTTGCCCAGATACTGCTTTCATCAACTCTCGCGGGAGCTGGCAATATTGCGACGATAGCCGCATATCGTCAGCTGACGCCCGCGAGGTAGTGGTGAGTTACTTTAGCTTATTCTTTTTGCGCTAGTCCATGCTCACCCGAAGCTCTCAGGGAAAGCCGGCATACTTCCTCTACTACAAGAGAGTCAAATCATAATATAATCATTTCTTTTATCATTGCCGACGTTGCACATACCATGGGCTCCTGTTTGTTAAACATTACTACGCGTACTATTCCTTTTAGTGCTTTCTTAACCCTTTTCTTTCGGTATCTTTGCAAAACATCTGTATTCATTATTATGCACGGAGTGTAATCCCCAACAACAGGACTTGTAATAAATACATTTCACAGATGCGATAAACCGTGTCGGTGACCAACCTCTGCTAGAAGCACGGGTCCAACCGGGCCATCTATTCCAGAGTGAATATGTGCAGCAGGGAAGAAATGCTTGTCTGAATAAATTAAGTAGCGGATAGCCAGAAAGATGAGACGAATGGACCGGAGTACAGATGGCTGAGTTTGTACTGTCGAGGCGTATATACGTATCAGAAAACAACAGCGGCCCTCACACCGACACCATCACGACATCCGCCAGCTCGACCTGCTCGACCTTGGCTTGCGGCTGCGGCTGCGGTTGCGTCTCGAAGTGGCAGCGGTGGCAGACCCACGCGTCCGGGTCCGCGGGCTCCGGCGCCGGGTGGAAGAACGGCGAGTACTCCGTCCCGCACTGCGCACACTTGTGCTCGAGCGCGGGCGTCGGCTCCGAGACGAACGACGAGTCGCGGTCGCCGGCGCTGCCCGGGGCGGAGGCGCCGCCGGGGACACCGTGCAGCAGCTGGTCGAGCCGGTGCGCCTTGCGCAGCAGGCTGTGCGACTGCGACACGGGCGCCTGCTTGTACGTCCGCGCGTACACCTGCAGCGCGGTCTGCGCGGTCTGTGTGAGCGGAGTACAGTTTTCGGAGGAAAGCAAGGAAGAAGACAAGAATGGAAGAGGCGAGTGCGTACCTCGCCGACGTCGTTAACCTCGCAGATGTCGTACGTCATCCGCCGATAGCTTGTGTGCTCCTTGCAGCAGATCACGGCGTTCATCGCACCCGTCTCGCGCTTGAAGGTCACCATGTTCGTTACGTCGCGCCGCGAGCTCTTAACCTGTCCGCAAAAAAATAAGCATAAACATTTGAATTTCAGAATGACATCGAGTAAGAAACACGCACCGGCTGGATCTCGAAGCCGAATTTGTGTCCGTATTTCCACGCGCAGGAGACGTGGTACTCCTTCGGACAGTTCCCGCAGCGCACGACAGCTCCTCCAGCGACGTTGCACAAGCTGCACTTCTTTCGTTTCAAGTCCCAATCAGCATTTACCGCAGTGCCAACACGCGCTCCAGCAGACTCACCGTCGTCCAGCGGTGCTTCGGGATGGTGCTGATGGCCTCCACGACGCGCAGGCGTGCCGCGTCCGCGTATTGCACCTCGGGGACAAACACCGAACACAGCGCGTGCACCCAGCCCTGGCCCTCCGTCGGCTTGCAGATGCGCAGGTACGTGTTCGGCGGCGGGTACCCGCCGCCGCCCGCCTTCGCGTCGCGCGGCGGGTGCGGGCACAGCAGGCAGTCCGTGTTCAGCGCGTACTCGACCGTTTTCTCGTTCTCGCACAGCTCGCACAGCCATGCGTCGACCTCCTCCGGCTCGACCACCGCCCCGCACGCGCCCGCGTGCGCGCCGACGCCGCACTGCGTGCACTTGAGCACCTTCCCGTGCGCGCCCTTCGCCCAGCAGCACAGGCAGCGGTGCTGCGTCGCCGCGGCGCCGGGCGGCGGCGTCGACTTCGCGCTCGACGGCCCAGCGACCTAGAAAAAACAGTGAGAAAACGCCTTGCCTCGCCGATTCGGACGGCGGTGCTGACCTTTGCCCTTTTCGCTCCAGGAGCAGTTAGCGGCGTGCCCTCCCTCTTATCCGCACCCCGCGTCTTCCCGCCGGCCGACGCACTCGCCGGCGCGCCGTTCGCCCCGGGCCCCACCGCAGCCGCAGCCGCCGCATTCAGCGCCGTCTCCTCCCGCGTCGTCGGGCGCGCGTTCAGGTCCGCGTACTTGCGCCAGTTGATGCCGCAGCTGTCGCACAGGATGGAAGTCGCGAGGCCCTTGGGCGCCTTCCACCAGACGTGCGACTCGCGCGTGCGGCACGCCGCGCAGTAGTTCGACGAGCGCGCGGAGTGCGAGTGCGTGGGGACGTCGACCGTCGACGCGTCCTCGGCATCCGACATCGACGAGCTCGCGCGCGCCGCAGGCGAGGCCGCGCCGGAGCGAGGGATCTTCGCCTTCTTGTACGCGTCTGGCTCCCGCAGCCGTGCGTTCTCTTCTCGTAAACGGGCGCTGCCAGGCGGGTGCTTCCGTTAGCGAGAGAAGCCTTCTGCTTTAAGAATCCAATTGCTCACTTCTTCCACTTGCCGTAGAACCGGACGACCTGCGGCATCGAGCGCGTCCCCACCTCGTCCCTGACGGAGCGAAGTTCTGCGCCAAACTGCGCGATGCCGTCTTCGAATGCGGCAACCTCCTCGTCGTTCCATTCTCGATCCGTGTAACGCGTTTCCTGTCTCTTCCACTGTATAAAAGAATATTAGCACATAATTGATAAGACAGTGTTGCGAGCACACCTTCTCGGAGCGCATTGGCGTTTTCATCGACACCGACTCGAGCGGCCTGCCATTCAAGCGAGCTTGAGACGCTCGACGCACAATCTCCGTCAGCCAATCCACAGCCTGGATCTGGTCCTTCCGCACAACCTGTCTCTGCATCACCTTTTCCACTAGCATCCGAGAAGAGATCAGCAAGGCAGAAAAACTTCGGAGCATTACCGGAAAAGTTGCACTCACACGTTTCCACTGCACACATTTGATAGCGTCCCAAGAAAGCAGAGAGAGAGAGAAGAGAAGAGAAGAGAAGTTACGAATAGCACATGCGAAGCAGAGCACGACCCACTGACCTTCTCTCGGCGTAAAATCATGCACAATGCTCAGGACTTCGACGGTCGAGTCGCCCCCTCTCTCGTCGACGTCCGCAGGTCCTGCACGGCACGCAAAAATGAGAATTTGAGCACATTTCGATCCTGTGAGAAAAGAAAGGCGTGACGTACCGGAGCTGGGCGTCCCCGTCGAAGCGCCGCTTGCAGGTGGTGCAGGCTCGCCAGGGGCAGGCGCGACGGTCGCCTGATACTTCGGCCCGACACGCGTCGCGGCACGCGGGAAGATGAGGTCGTCCGGGTCCATCGTGTCCTCCGCGACGGTGTACAGCCTGCAGCAGCACGCCCATCCGGTTCACATCAGCATCTCTCCGCCGACAAAATGGCGGAACTGCAAAGAGAGGCAAAGGCACGCACCCGAAGTACCGGAAGGGCCACAGCTTGTAGTGCTTCACCTGCAGCTCCTCCTCGTTGACGCCGCCCGCCGCGCCCGGGCGCTCCTTGCGCGGGCGGCCGCGGCCGCGGGGTTTTGAGAGCGGTGTAGAGGCGGACGACCACCCCGTCACGCCCGCGTTCAGGACCAGCCCCAGCCCCATACTCGAGACCGCGCCCGCGCCCAGACTCACGCTCGCGCCAGAGCCTGCCTTCGGCGTGCCCTCGCGGAGCGCGGGGTGCGCGCCGTCGAGCTGGTCCTCGTGGCGGCGCGAGCACGGTGCGCACGTCCAGCCGTAGCCGCGCGCGGGCTTGGCGACGAGCGGTGGGTTGACGCACGACATGTGGAAGTGGCCCTTGCAGCGCGCGCACTGCACCGCGTCGAGGCTGTCTCGCGATGAGGAAGACGCGATTGTGTGAGGGCGGAGAGGCACTTACTGCGCACACCATTCGCCGCACGTCTCGCAGAGCCGGAGCGAGTCTGTGAGGTCTGGGACGACCTCTTTCTCCGCCACGACGTACTCGTAACGCGACACGAGCACGTCCCTTATGTGCTGGGGCACTGCATACGGGTCAGCGAGTGAACACAGGGGGTACGAGCGGACGCACGGTTGCGGACGTCGGTCGCGAGCAGGACCTCGAACTCCTTCTTGATGTACGGGTCGAAGAGGCGGTGGAAGTAGAAGCGGTCGGGGCGGCGCTTCCAGTCGGCGAGGTTGCCGAGCTTGTCGCGGTGGACGACATAGCAGCGCGCGCGCAGCTGTGCGACGTCGCAGATCTCGGAGTAGATCGCGGCGAGCAGCAGGCGCGCGTCGGCGACGTTCCGGTCGGAGACGTCCGACGGCCGGTAGTACCACGCCAGGCGTACGCGCGTGTACGTCTCGCGGGCCTTGCCCTTCAGCGCCGCGCTGACCGCGGTCGCTGCCCCGCCCCCGCCCGCGGCGTTGTTGACCTCGGGCGGGAGGAACTCCATGATACGGGCGACGGAGTAGGGCGTGCCGTCGCGGATGGACCAGTTCGGGCTGCAGTAGACATGGTCTGTTTTGGGAAGGAGCCGCGTTTTTCAGTTCGAGAGAAGAAACATTATATAAAATAATCGGCGACTACCGTTGACCTTGACTTTGTCCCCGTTCTTGAGCGTGACCTGGATATCGGACGTCTTCGTGTCCCCAGACATGACGAGAGGCGTCTGTAAAAAATAAAAGAAAGGAAACGGAGGAAACGGGAGGGGAAAGAGAGGATCTGCGAAACGCTAACTAATTCAAACTCAGTGTATTGTTGAGCCCCGAGTCCAATAAAAAAAAAGAAAAGAAAAAACTGGGAAGCGAAAATCCAGGAAAGGAAGAGACAACAAAATAATAAAATGAGGCTGGGAGAAAGGGGAGAAGAGGAGGAGATGGATGGTGGGGGTTTGTGCACAAGAGCCGCGAGGGAGGGATCAGCGTAAGCGACCGAGTTGGAACTCAGCCTCGGAATATCGAATTGAATGCACCGGGCTGTGCGACGCCAGAAATGGGAGCCGGTAGGACAGTGTCCTCCGACGGTGCGGGAAAAAAATAGGACAGAGACGAGAGAAAGGGGAAGGAGGGAGAGGGAGGAGGAGAGGGAGGTGGTGGTAGAAAGGAAAGGAGCAAGACACACACTGCCTTGCAACCTGGGACCTACACATCGACGTTCGAGCCACTCAGGAGCTTAAATAATCCCGCCCCGTCTCCAAACCATTCCCTGAGCTTATACTTTTCTAGTCGCAACTCCTCTGTCTTCAGATCTGATGTTTTATTCGCGTTCTCGTGCATTCGAGGCACTTGCAGAGCCCGCTTTCGAATAGTTCTTCTTCGTGGATGGGCGATCTGATGACGAGACCTTTTCGAGCAATAACCCCCCGCCACTGCCCGACTGCCCCTTCGGTGTCCATTCGGCACACAACTTCGCATTTTTCTCTGCATCGACTAAAAGCATACCTCCACATGTTTACAGCTCGTATTTTTCCGAGTCCGAAACGTTGGACTATGTCCGATTTCATGCGATCTCGCGGCTTGTTTACGGTTGTTTACGCTTACGCGGAACGTGTTGTACGTCTTCGAACTCCAACCCTATGTAGGATCAAATTTTGCGCCATCGACAACTTTTCATTTCATTACTTGAAATAAAGGCATGAGAGAAACAATGCTGCAGCTCAAGCCGTGAGTCTGCTGCTGGCACTGGGTATACATATATGCAAATACTTTATTTTTTCACATATTACTAAGCATCGGAAATACTTGAGTTTCTAGTGGGTTTTCTAGCTATGTATTTGCAAAATAAATACCTGTTTCTCCTGGGCTGTCTTTTGTCCGTTTTTATGAATAGACATCACAGTCGTTGTCATGTAATTTATTCTTACCTATGAGAATTTTTCGATGGTTTGAATCGTATTGTGTAAGACGGGATGTCACGGGAA
This sequence comes from Phellopilus nigrolimitatus, assembly GCA_021029095.1. Lineage (NCBI taxonomy): Eukaryota > Fungi > Basidiomycota > Agaricomycetes > Hymenochaetales > Hymenochaetaceae > Phellopilus > Phellopilus nigrolimitatus. Next base: position 34,321 of record JAJOHG010000032.1, on the reverse strand, counting down.
AGTCACCCCCAAAAAAGTTAGTAAATCACGCTTGCCGTACAGCCTCCATGTCCTCCCACCGCCTCCCGCCCGCCCTCCCGCCCTCTCCATTCCTCGAACTCCGGCACTCCCCAGCAACAGGCTACAGCGTCTTCGCCGCGCAGCCCATCCCAGCTGGCACGCCCCTCCTCGCCGCGCCCGCGCCAGCGACGTGCGTAATCTACCGTGCGTTCCGGAAGGAGGTCTGCGCGTGGTGCTTCGCGTACGACCGCGGGCGCCCCTGGCGGGTCCGCCCCCCGGGCGCGGGCGCGGGCGCAGGCGGCGGGATCGTGTTTTGCGCGGAACAGTGCAGGGACGCGTGGGCCGCACAGCGCGGCGTGCTCGGCGCGCAGGCGCACGCCGCGCTCGAGGCGCTCGTGCAGCGCCATGCGCGCGCGCGCGGGTGGCGCGCAGACGCGCCCGACGCGCCCGACGATGCGTGCACGCCGAGCGAGCGCGAGGTCGATGAGGCAAGTGCTCTTTCCCTCTCTCTATCTCTCTCATCGCCCGTTCTTTACCATGCTCATCATGATGACACCCGGAAACGCACAGGCGTGGGCTGCCGCCGAGGAGGAAGCGGCGCTCGTGCGCGGTTGCAGGCTCGCCGCCGCCGCGCCCGGCGCGCGCGGAGCATCCAAGGCGCAGAAGCACGCGCTCGCGCGCGCGTTGCAGCTCCCCGTGCGCGACACGGACACGCTCTTTTTCCTTCTCGGCGGCGTGCTCTGCCGGGCCGCCTGTCCCGCCCCATCTCTGCCCTCGCCCTCGCCCAGCGATGACGACGGCGACGGCGACGGCGCCGCCTGGACATCCCTCCTGACGCTCCTCCCCGCGCCGCCGTACGCCTCGCGCGGCGCGATCCGCAGCGCGACGTCCGCGTACCTGACGCTCCTCGCCGTCCTCCCGCACGAGCTCCTCGCGCCCCCCACCGTGCTCAGCCGCGACACACTCGAGACCGTCCTCTCGCGCGACGCCGCGAACAGCTTCGGGCTCTGGAGCACCGGCCCCGCGTCCGCCGGGTCTGCGGAGACGGAGGCGGGGGCAAGGGGCGACGAGGGCGCGGAGATGCTCGGCTACGGCACGTGGCCCGCGGCGTCCTTCTTCAACCACGCGTGCGCACCGAGCGTGGCGAAGCGCCGCGAGGGGCGCCGCTGGCTCTTCGCGGCCGCGCGCGCGGTGCCCAGAGGCGCAGAGCTCTGCATTTCGTACATCCGCGGCGAGGAGGACGTGCTCCCGCTCGCGGAGCGGCGCGCGCGCCTGCAGGCCGGGTGGGGCTTCGTGTGCCGGTGTGCGAAGTGTCTTGAGGAGGAGGCGGGTGGGTAGGTAGTTGTCTGGTAAACGGAAGTAAAACAAGATGTGTATTGGTACAGATAGCGTTGTTTGTTGTATGATTACTACATCTCGCGTCGGCCGGCGGGAAGTCCTCCAACGTGGACCTTCTCCGCTGCGCGCTAATTGGGTTTTTATGTGTCGATGTGTGAGGTGTGGTGTGCTGAGGGGGGAAGGAAGTAATAGTACAGATAGACGTTTTCATAAGATTGCTACATCTCCTCGAGCTCCTCGTCCAAGTCAACCGGCGGGAAGTCGCCCACGCGCACCTTCTCCGGACGGACGAAACCGCCATACGGCGCGGGGCACGAGAAGTAGCGTGTCCCGTCCACCCTTAACCCGCACATAAGCACCCGCAAGTCGACGAAGGGAGAGAAAGGACACGCACGATCCGTCGTTGCGCCCAACCGGCTCGTCGTACTGCACGCCGACCCACACGCCGGGCGCGCTCCCGAACTCCGTCGGCCCGACGAAGCGCACGGCCCCGCGCCGCGGCAGCGCGCCCGGCGCGAGCGCGACCTCGCAGCGCTGCCCGGGCGCCATGCCCGGCGGCGGCGGTGCCTCCACCGGCGGGGATGGAGAGGCGCCCTGCGGGTCGCCGGCGAACCGTCCGAGCTTGTTGCGCTGCTTGTACGCGAGGACGGTATCTGCCGCGGAGCCTGCGTAAACAAGAGAATATGTGGAAGGCGGGAGAGGGAAGGGAGGCGCTCACCCCGGCGCGCTGCGTACTCCTGCTCCGACAGCTCGAACTTCTCCACCTGCGACACGTCCGTGAACTGGCCCGCGAGCGACACGCCCGGCGGGCTCGTGTCCGATACCTGAAACATTTCGCATAACGGTCAACGGTCTCGATCGTACGTTTGTGCGCGCGCGTTTCCGCACCTTGAGGACCTGCCAATCCCGCAGGCCGTAGAACCCCAGCGGGCGCTCGTCCTCGCTGAGCGCGCCGACCGGCGCGGTCCCCTCGCCCTCCTCCTCGGAGCCGTGCAGCGCGATGCGCTGCGCCGCGGCGGGTATGCCTGTCACGGACTCGAGCTTCGCCTGGATTATTGCAGTTTGAGCAGACGCAAAAAAAAAAAAAGATCCAGATGGACTGAGATGCGGGTAGGGGGTATACGCGCCTTGAGCTGCTTGACGGTGAGGTGCAGGTCGTAGCGCCGCTCGGAGCGCGTGTCGGGCGAGACGACGAAGACGGTGACGGATCCCGACATCCTTTTTTTTGCTCTTTTTGCGTATGAGGTAGACAAGTCGCAATAGCGAGAGAAAATGCGAATGAGATGATGAAGATCGGGAGAAAGAGAGAAATATTTACTTTCGCGATCAAGACACGATCGAATTTGAACAGCGACGTGCGCGACGCCGAGCACGCGTCGCGTCGATCTCTGATCTCTGCCACAACTTTCATCTCCTCACCTGCGATGTTCACCTCAGCAATCTACCCGCTGAACGACGTCTCTCTTCCTGCAGACGGCGTAATCCTCCAGTCCGCCGATGGAATTCAATTCAAAATCTACAAAAACATCCTCGCGCTCGCCTCGCCCTTCTTTAGAGACATGTTCATGCTCCCACAGCCAGTTGGGAATTCGACTAGATCAAGCGAGCCAATCCTACAAGCATCTAGCTCTGATGCAAGCAGCCTTCCGGTGATTGAAGTCCCCGAGAACAGCGACACCCTCGACATCCTCCTACGCCTTATCTATCCGCTCTCCCCACCCGCGTTCCCCGGGACATCTGCCAGCGGCACTGTCAACAACGCGCAGAGCCTCGTTAGGGCCGTCGACCCTGTCCTTGCCGCGGCGCTCAAATACGATATGCCGCTCGTCGTAAAGGCGCTCTGCACGAAGCTGCTTGACGCTGCAAATACAACGGCGCCCGACGGCAGCGTGGTCGACGCCACCCTCGCGCTGCGCGTCTTCGCGCTCGCCTGTCGCTACAAGCTGAAGGAAGAAGCCAGGGCTGCGGCACATGCTGCGTTGCGCGGGCGCACCACCGGCATATTCTTTGACGAGCTGCGTGATATGTCTGCAGCGCAGTATTTCTATCTCGTCCAGTTTCACGATAGGGTCGCCAGTGCTGTTTTGTCTCTTTCCGAGAGCGGCGGACTGCGCGCGCCGTACTCGGAACTCATCAAATGTGACCTCTGCGTGACCCCCTATTCCAATCTCAAAGTAGCGCAATGGTGGGACGACTATACTCAGCGAGCCACCCAAGTTCTTCGCCTTTCGCCAAGGAGCGACCAGGTGTTCTCATCATCCTTCCTGGCGGCATCGTTTAAGAAAGCAGATTCATGTGGAAGTAGAAACGATGCACGTAATTGCAAATGCTCTCAGGTTCATGGAAATTGGCAGACTCTGTCCCAGCACATCAAGGAAAGAGTACAACTCGCCGTAGACGAGGTAATGTGCCCTGGATTCATTCCATGAGCTTGTATTTGTGTCTGAGTTCTCTATTTTTATGCAGAATGATATTGATCTGAGTGAAGTGTAGAATTAAATTCGGCTCTTCAATTTGTTGTCGTGTATCAGGAGTTTTTTTTTTTTGAAATTGTGTAAAGAGAATGACAAGTATTACAGCCTTGTGGACTGCATTCATCTATTCATTACTTCAAGAATTATACAGTGGAACTTAAAATAAAAAAAGACTGAAAGATGTGTGCATCAATTACGTCAACGGTCCCGATGGTCGATTCAACCTGCTATAGTTTGAGCAGACGCAAAGGATGATGCGCCGAGCTGCTTGAGATGCGGGTTGTGAAATATGCGCCTTGAGCTACTTGACCGTGAGGTGCAGCGCGTGTCGGGCGAGATGAGGACGGCGGCGGACCCCACATACTTTTTTTGCTCTTTCTTCGTATAGAGTAGCATAGACGCAGTAGCAAAAGAGAATGAGAATGAGACAATGAAGGACGGGAGAAAGAAACGGAGGGAGAAAAAGAGTGATCTACTTTCGACGATCGAATTTGAGCCGCGACACGCGCGACGCCGAGCACGCGTCGCGTCGATCTCTGATCTCTTATCTCCAGCCACAACTTCTTCTCCTCGTTGCGATGTTCACCCCAGTGAGCTACCCACTGAACGACTTATCTCTGCCCGCAGACGGCGTACTCCTCCAGTCTTCCGATGGAATTCATTTTAAAGTCTACAAAAACATCCTCGCGCTCGCCTCGCCCATCTTCAGAGACATGTTCGAACTCCCACAACCAACTGAGAATTCTCTCAGACCGCACAAATTCCTCCCAGAAGACTGTAGCTCTAGTGCAAGACGTCCTCCTGTGATCGAACTATCCGAGAACAGCAGCACCCTTGACATCCTTTTACGCCTTATCTATCCATTCACCCCACCTGCGTTCCCTGGAACGTCCGCTAGCGGCGCCATCAGCGACGCACAGAAGCTAGTGAGAGCCGTTGACCCGGTCCTCGCCGCCGCACTGAAATACGACATGCCGCTCGTCGTGAAGGCGCTCTGTGCGAAGTTAATTAATGCTACGAACGCAACGAAGCCCGACGGCAGCGCGGTTGATGACACGCTCGCGCTGCGTGTCTTCGCTCTCGCATGCCGCTACAAGCTGAAGGAGGAGGCGAGGGCTGCGGCGCACGCAGCTCTGAAAGGCCGCGTCTCGGGAGTGTTCGTCAGCGAGCTGCACGACGTATCTGCGTCGCAGTACCTCCGCCTGATCGAGTTTCACAGGAATATCGTCAGCGTTGTGGAGTCCACCGTAACAATCAGCGGTCTCCCTAGTCCGTACGACGATTTCGTCAAGTGCTCGATATGCGAAGAGCCACCACCTCGGCATCGTGATTCTTGGTACGAGCGTTCGAAATGGTGGACCAACTTCGTTTTGCGAGCCCTTCCTATCCTGCGCGAGTCTCCTAAGAGCTCAAGGGTGTATTCGGCCAGATTCTTGGAGCAGATGTTCGCACAAACCTGCGACTCAGGAGACTGTAAACAGATGCACGGGAAATGGCAAACCATGTCTCAGTACATCAAGGATACCATAGACGAAGCAATCGCAAAAGTGAGGCTGATTTGCAGGAATTTCTCTATATTCTTGGCTATGACAAACACTTACGGTATTAATTTTGCAGAACGACATCAACCTTTGTGACATCTAGTTTCTCCGAGTTTCTTCGAGCCGGATTCTTTCGAATGCCGCGATCTACGGTAGCTCAAGCAGTGAGTCAATTTCTAAACGTGTTTTGTATCCCATCCAAGGTCTCAAGCCTCAAGTAGTCTGGTCTGAGATCTGTAATTAACAGCTTGTCCGGAGAGAGAAATCACACATCTTCTGTCGATGTTTTTTGCGACGCTAGGCTCCGCCTCTGTCAACAATCTGAAAAGGCTTGAACGAGCCCACGCCAAGATCGAACATCGAGGTTTTATTCTTTTTTACAGTAACACTGTGCGAAGATGCAAATACTTTATTGATGTGGACAGATGTTGACGATGTTGGCTCGGGCGATGTATGGATAGAGGAGGCTGATGAATGTGGATTTGAAGACGAGAGTGCCCAGATTTAAAAGCCGAAGAAAAGAATGATACAACTAGAAAATGACTTCAGCCTGAATCATTCCTCATATACACATCTTGTGCAGTTATGTATCCTCGAATTCTTCATATCTTGCAGCAATGTTCTTGCGTTACAAGTTGAGGCTCCGAATCGTATTCGTAGCGAATTACATACTCGAATTGAGCCACACGTCTCCTGTCGTTTTTCTTTCTATTTCTGATTGGAAACAAATATACTTGTACGTGCATGTACAAACCATGTTCTGGACCATGGTCTGTTTATCAATATTATGCGACGGTAGGCTCCGTCTCTGCCAGCAATCTGAAAAGGCTTGGACGAGCACACGCTGAAATCGATCACTGAGGTGTAAAAAATTCTTTCTTACAGTAACATTGTGAGAGGACGCAGAAACTTTATTGATGTGTACAGATGACGGATGTTGATGATGTTGGCTCAGGAGATGCATGGGCAGAGGAGGCTGATGACTGTGGCTTTGAAGACGACGATAGAGACGATAGAGTCCAAATTAAAAAATCGAAGAAAAGAATGATACAACTAGAAAATTACTTCAGTCTAGACCATCTCTCATATACGCATATATTGCAGTTGTTTTCAATTTCTGCATAACTTGCACCTGTGTTCTTGCGTTACTTGCTCTGAGCCGACTCGGATTACATACTCATTGAGCACGTGTTGCTACGCGACGACGCGTTCTCGCGATCGGGGTCGTGACCCTTGACCTCTTCATTGGATCTCTATTCGCATCAGCACTTTCCCGCAATTCCTCTTATTGTTGGCACATAATGGCCAGTTCTGAGTCGCATGCCAGTCCCGAAAGTCTTACAGAACAAGTAACGATCTGCTATGCACTTATTTCAGTTCTTTTGTTGACCGTTTCTCTTCATATCTTTGCAGGTCGATGAGATTCGGGGGCAGATGCAAAATGCCAACCTCGCAGAGTCCAGCGAAGAGGCGGAGAAGGAACTCCCACAAAATCTTACAAATGCCGTGCAAATCAATAAACCGGATTTACAGACAAACTCGGACACGGAAACGGGCCCCGGGATAGACGGAAATGCAGATTCGCCTCCTCCCGAAACCTCCTCCTCCCACGAAAATCCAAGGGAAGAGACCGCATTGGATCCTGCTGATTCGGAACTCTCGACGGCGGCCAAAGGGGAGATGATAGCAGAGAAACTTGCCAACGCAAAACGCGAGTACGCTGCACTGCAGGCGAGGCTGGCCCAGATCGACGAGATGATAGAGGAGGCCCATGAATGGGCCCTCGAAGACGCTGGCGACGACAACACCCAGATTGAAGGTTGAAATGGACGGACGGTGCAAATAGTTGCACATATACATATGTGCGGTCCTTCTTGTTTTCTACGTGTCCCTTATATTGGTGTTCTTGCATTACTAGTCGCTTGCGCGCGAGCCGTATGTTCCGCTTTCTCGTATGTGGCTAAATGGCAGTCATAACCAAGTTTTACTTTCGATTAACTTCCGAATAAATCAGTATAGGATTTTGCTACTATCTCCCAGCAGTATATTGTCAATTAATCGTGTCTTCCCCACCCACACTGCTCCGCTGAGAATCAGTGCCCGATTCTCCTCGCTGCTATCTTTTGATTCGTGGTCCCTGACTATATCAAAAGTCCATGGGTCATTTATTTCCACGTAGTCAGTGCGCATCTCCACTGCCGAATCCTTTGCCGTTCGCGCCTCCGCCTCGAGTAGGTCCATCGCAACTTCGACAACGTCTCTCTTCGAGGCGCCTTCAGCCCACGCCCCCTCGGCGGTCTTCAGCGATCGATAGAGCACAGGCGCGTACACGCGTTCTTCCGGGGTGAGGTACGCGTTGCGTGAGGACAACGCGAGACCGGCGTCTGCAGGGTGCGGCGAACGCGCAGTCGGGACGACATGCAGCGTCTGCGGCGTCGGGTGCGCGAGGAGGAGGTCCGCAACCATGCGCCGTAAAAGGAGTGCTTGCTGGATGTCCTTCTGCCCGAAGTACGCGTGCGAGGGCTGCACGGCGTTGAAGAGCTTCGTCACGACCGTCGCGACGCCGCGGAAAAACCCCGGTCGCGCCGCGCCTTCCATGACCGCGCCGAGGCCGTTCACCTCGACGAACGTGCCCGTCTGCGAAGGAGGGCTCTGTCTTGAGGATGAGGGGTACATGACATCGACGGAGGGGAGGAAGACGGCGGACGGCGTGCGCTGCGAGGGCACGCGGAGGGAGGTGAGCGCGTCGAGGTCCTGCGGGAGAGTGCGCGGGTACGATGCAAGGTCTTCGTGCGGCGCAAACTGCGTCGGGTTGACGAAGATGGAGACGACGGTGAGGTCGTTCTCAGCGAGCGAGTGCCGCACTGCAAAAACATAAGAAAAAGAAAAAAGAGAAACACAATATTTAATGTAGAGCTGAGCTCACCGAGAGAAAGATGGCCTTCGTGAAGCGCGCCCATCGTTGGCACGAAGCCGACAGACTTGTCCTCCGAAAACGCCTTGCTCCTCCATTCGCGCAGCTGCGCGAGCGTCGTGAAGATGGGGATCGGAGACTGCGGCAAGACAGTGCTCGTCGACATCGATGCACGTCGGGCGATGCTAAAACCGCCCACTCGCAACGTAGAGAGACTCTTGGGAATGGCAGCCAGCATGAGCGTATGATTTTTAGCTCATGGCGAATTTTGTGGACTGTGTTGGCCGTCGGGGTCGACGGCACGCAAGTCCGATTCCGAGTTTGAGTCACCGACACCGACCGAACTTCGTCTCGAACCACAACAACAATAATGAGCATGCATACAAATTCGAGGACGACGGTCTCGACGGGCTCTGGCTCATCAACGCTGCCAGAACTGCTCAGCATCAGCCACCCGTTCGTTCAACAGGAATGTTGTCAGTTCTGTCATCCAGAGTTAACTGAAGCACGAGCTCAATTATATCTTCTAGCTTGACGTCGTCTTTCCTTCGCATCCTGCTCTAGAAGAAGCATTAGGGAAGATTGGTGGGTTTTATAAGAGAGGCCGGGTGAAGATACACAAGGTACTGGAGGCAGCGTATACACTGACTAGCAAATATTCGTCGCGAAGGTGAGTATTTCAAAAAACATGCAAATACGGTTTTGAGATGGCTGAAGGATATATTGCTAGTGATCTTGTTTCATTGTCCACTGGTTCTAATACAGAGGATGTCTGGTGTATAGACCATCGTGGCGTGCTGACACTATCTTTGACGAAACAAACATATCACGAACTCGGAGTCGTTGGCGAGAAACAGTCCAAGAGGTCTGACGAGCGTTTCTGTGAGTTGAATCATAGATGTCTGTATTTTTATCTGAAACAATTGTCAACAAAGTGGTTCAAATCGATCTTTATGACTGTCACTCGAGACTGTTTTATCGAGCGAAGGAAGCATTTCGATTGTGGGATGAGCGGCGAACTGCTCAAGGAGTCGGACCTTGGGAGGTGCTGTTTCAAGGTACGGTTTTATAGAATCGTCCAATATACAACTGGCAATACTAACTGTTGCTCCAGGTTCTTTAGATTCTGAAGCACAATCAGATATAACAATGACACCGATTCAGTCGTCAATGTCGGACGTAAACATACCACACGTAAACCTCAAAGCTCCGAATTATGCCAATAACGATGCCGTCGAGAAAGAAGAAGCGACAGAAGACTGGCATGAAAACATCTCGGAACTGTTCGAGTGGGTAGGGATGGCCTGTCTCAGTTCTGACCGGTCCGTCTCTGTTCTTAGCATGTTTATTCTTGCATTGACTAAAAAGAACATTTCTTGTCTAGATTGAAAACCAATGACCGTGCGAACCCATACGTTGCTGTATACGAGCCGCCTTCCCCCAATATAGTTGGAAACATATCTCATTTCAGCTGGCGCGGCTTCCTTTCTCCATCCTTTACCAACACCATCATCGAGGCTGCAATCAACACGTACGAACGCGGCGCCTTTCTATTCTTAATCAACGAAGCTGACTTACATACACTCTCACAGCTTAGGCAAGGAATGTACACGGCCGGAATTCATCGCCTTAACTGCAAACACCTTCCCAGACGCCCCGCTTTCGTACGTCTCGCCTAAGGCGTTCGCAGAGGGCGCGAAGATCGAAACGAGGCAGAAACGCCCTGGAAAGTCTGTTCATTGCTGGAGCCTGCTTGCGAATACAGAACACGGAGATGACTCGGATGGCAAGTTTGATTGGGTGCTGGTTAACTTGGAGTCTCCTGTTTAGTTTCTCTAATTTTTTTGTTTTGTTTTGTGCTCGCGGTTGCGGTCTCATACAATGATTGTATTGGTGTCGTTGTAATATGCTTCGTTAAAGTGATACGCATGGCGCAGCGCGCTCTGAAGTGGGTTAGCCAGTTTGAAGAAAAGAGTCGACACGTGTCAGACGCGTGCGCGACGTGCGTGCCGCTATGAAGGTTCTCTCGAGTTTCCTCGAGCCTCCTCATCTACGAATCATTCTTTCTCAAAGAAAACTCTTCGGCTCTGCGATCGGACTTGAGCCTTGATTCTACATTTGTACCTCAATGGCTCTGCATGCACTTTCCTGTTGAGCTGCTGTCGAACATTCAAGGATACTCATTAGCCATTACAAGTATTAGTACTAGGCGTTGCAACTATCGCAAGTGGCCTCAGCTGAAAGTCAAACCAGGGTCCTGAGAACGATGTTGACTAGATTCGATGTGGATGCCCTTCTTCATATCATTTCCCTTCTAAATGTGGAGGATGTTCTGTCTTTGAGGCTGGCGAGTAAATCAAACAACGATTCGTTCGTTCCGCTCGAACTCATCGCCCCTGCCCTTTAGACATCCAGAAAAATTGCATCAGTCACTCGGCTTCGAACAGTCTGGCATAACGTGCTCACACGAAAGATTCTTACTCAGAATATACCTCTTACCAGGAATCACTCTACATCTAGTAACAGGCAGTTCCTTTCTTACAGTAATCTTGCGGAGATAACCCCGTCCGAGCTCGAACACGCAGTCCGAAGTGCGCTCCGTGCCAACGAAAACTGGCAGCGGGAACTTCCATCACGTACTCGCACCTCACGGATACAGGCTAGGGTTGGCCGAGTAGATCTGCTTAAATTTCTCAAAGTACACTCTTTCGTTGCGGAAGCAGATTCGGATGAAGTAAACGATGGACGCTTCCTCATGTCCTTCGGCCATGGCCGAGAGTCCCCTTCTGAAATGTATATGCAGGTATGGGATACTGAGGCGACTGGGCCAGATGCCGAGGAGGGCGTGCAGCTTGTCGGATTTTGGTCAGGAAGAGGGCGCGCGATCGGCGTGGCAGTGGACGAAGGAAGTGGTTTACATGGACGGGCTATTAGCCCGGGTATTCAACAGATCTCAAGGGGAGCAATGATCGCCATATCTGCTCGGTGCTTCGAAACGTCTGTGCTCTGTTACTTACTTATATACAATATTGCTAATGCTTGATCTTCATCTGTGCCGAAGCAGCTTAGGGTCAGACGAGATCTCTTTTTCCCTTGACATTCTATGCATAAGCCCGGAACGGCCACCGTTAGGACACCATCCGAATGTGCACACGGCCAGATCGTTCATACTTCCTGGTCCAGTGAATGTGCGGGCACTGTATGGCAGATACGTTGCCCTGCAGGTACGCACAAATGTTTCGGACGATCTCGGACAAGGGTATGCGCATGGTATCTTGAAAGTTGTCGATTGGTTGCGAAGCACCAAGTTAAGCTCTCAGAGAGAATTAGGGACGAGGCCTGGTACTAGTAAATCGAACGACGAGGAAGAGGTGGGGATTGAGCTCGCTTTCTCTGCACACGGGGCGGTAAGTCTATCCAATCGGAACTTTAGCGTATATTGGAAAAATTTAAAGCATTCTGTCTATAGAACCGCGCTGTCCGCCACGTGCAGTTCCAGCACGATTGGGTTCTTGTCTTTCGTGAGTCTGTATTGGAAATGTACTTCCTCCCGCCGAGTGTACTTGGCGCCTCCGCGTCAACAAGAGCGCGCGTGCTGCACCCAGTAGCATGCCACCAGTGGACATGGCGGATTAATTCTGTCGTAGTAACTGAGCGAGTCTCCTGGATGCACGAACGCGCCGCGTTGAGTTGCGTAACATGCGATGGACGTGGGTACGTGCCAGACAGTGAACGCCCCTCAACTAGCGACAAGATGGATCAGCAAATTACGTGCGCCTGTCGGTATCGCCCGCTCTCTATTGCCGTGCGCTTCGACAGTTTCTTTCCCTGGCCCGTTAATTTGCTACACCACTACGTGCTAGATGTCGATCACTCCGTAGAATTTGACGGTCTGGAGGCTACCCCGCAAGCACCGGACGTCCTGCCTCCTGCGCTCATGCACACCATCCCCTCCAGTGTGCGCCTATTCGGGCACTCCATTCTTGCGATGGATCGCTTCGGGACACTCGTATGGACGGACAATGAGGCTCCTGAATATAGGACCAGCCAGCATACCGGTGCGCATGGAGAAGCAGAGGCTGAGGCAGAACATGCCCCGGGCCGATCCCCGTATGGTGATTCGGGCGAGCGCGTCGCAGGGCGACGTCTGCCACTCCTTTCCAGGCCAGGCTACGAAGCTGGAGCAGCTCCTTTAGCGCCACTACTATCCGCCGATACGACCGTTAGTGAGCCGGATTCCCAACCGGAGGCCATGGTGTCTCGTAATGACGAGCTTACCCCGGCGAAGTCGTTGTTCGGGATGCGCACTATGGATGGGTGGTGCTCCATTGCGCTAAGTGAGCGTGCGGGACGCATTGCGCTTGGGGACACTGACGGCTTCTTCGAGTTGTGGGATCATTTTTGATGGCGCCGGCCGAGAGACAACGCGCGTATTGGTCACGTGCCATGTACTGCTTGTCGAGTTCCCACTCCTTTGCTAAAGCCCTGCATCGACGTGACGGCGTGTGTAACTCGATGTCGAGAAAATGTCCATCGTATGTAGTAGTAGATGTTGGGTCTTAACTTGTCTTCAAATTTGCGACCCTCGCAACATAATGCATGTGGACTGAGGCATTTATCAAGGAAATTACAGATACTCAAACATATAAATTCACTCGGACGCTGAGTCTTCCTACCTGTCCACATGCCTGTCATCGCTCCCGACAAAAGTCTCGGTCCTGTTGCAGCTCCAGCTCAAAGTAAAATATGTAGAAAGGACCTGCGTAGGACCAGTAGAGAGGGCTCGGGAGTTCTGCATCTCAGAATCGGCCCCAGAATAGATGGCTCTTCCTTTCACAATGGACTTGTGGAGATGCAAAAGCATCCGGCTAGTCATCGTTCCAATTGCGACGTGGAATGGACTGTGTTTGATGTCAAATAAGCATATTGCGCGTCGAGTATTATTTAAAAATGCAATAATGTCTCATCACCTGTAGCTGAACCACGGGACATGTGTAGCATTCTAAGTTGGATATGAGGTTTAGGAAATTATTTCCGAGAGCGTAGATGAAGTGAATGACGTACAGTGACCATCAGGTTGTTGAGGACCAGCAACGAAGTGACCCTACATTCGGAAGACGAAAGTTTAGCTGGGTCTCATCGGTACGGCGATGGGATAGATTCTTACCCAAAGAAATATAGCAGGTTATCGTTCACGATGACTGTGAATACCAAACCATTCACATATGAGTCTCCTTTGAGCCTCGAGATGATCTCCCGAAGTGACTTGACGAGTGCAAAGGCAAAGAGAACTCCCTCGAATATCGTCGCTAAATGATAAATCGTGTTCGGTGAATTTGTCCCACAGAATCGGAAGCAATGCCGTAAGTGTTTTTGGTGCTTACCTGGGACCCACTGCGCCCATTCAATTCCTGTATGAATTACAAGACATCCATGAATAGGAAGCTCATTGGCACTGCGTATGACGGCAGCGCGACCTTCGGCGACATGGAGTAAAATCCACAGGAAGCCTGCGATTGACATGAGAAAAAGGATGACGTTGAATGCAGCAACCTTAGCGTGCTAGTCAGAATGAGAAGAAAGAGCAAAGCAAGGGATACAAATACTCTTTTTGAACAGTTATAAAGCGCGTAAATGCGGAGTTGCATAATGATCTCGACAAACCACAGGCTGATGGCACCGATGACACGGATGGTCGAGTCCATTGCGACGCAGCTGTGGGATTATTCAACAGAATTTAGCTTAGTAAATTGTATGAGGCAAAACAGTGAAATTTGGCCGACTCACACTTCCAGACTAGGTCTGAACTTCGAGAATGAATGAATTTGCACCACATCGAAGACTGCCAGTAGAATCGTGTAGTATCGAATCTTTCTGAAAGCAATGAAGCATGAAATCGCTAGGGTTGTAGACGGACGTACCCAAAGGAATAAGAATTTTGCGCGACTCATTGGTCCCGGCTTTTGAGACAGTATGGCGTTAGCGCGAACAAAAAATAGCCACGAGAATGCGATATAGTCTGACCCATATGTATTGAACCTAAAATAGTTTAATCGTCAAAGTATTAGTTTAAAGGGTCGAAAGATGTGAGGAAATAAACCTGCTTCATCCTTGATAGTGTCAACTTAAAGATACAAATACTCCCGTCAGAAAGCTAGCTGACAAGGTTAAGCACTTAAGCCCACAGTAGTCAAGCAGGACCCATGTGAGGGATGTAGCTGATAAATCGAGGCCAGTGAATATACTCATGTAGTGATATGTTGAGAAGCGCACGACTAGTGTACAAAGGGATGCTCGCTGATTTGAGCAGTGAGATGGCCTCTGACATGTCGTTCGACGTAGTGCATAGACCAATGGCTATAAGTAAAAGCGCGAAAACGAGACAAAAAGAGGCTGGGCGCCGCAGATTATATAGGATAGACATATTCCCCGTAAGGAATTTAGGAAACTTGGGGTCCGACCAAATCATTCACCTACAGCCGGGTGTAAAAAGTAATTGTAATCGGCGGGTGGACATGCCAAATAGGACAAAGTAGTCACACGTTGATCGTTCAACCCATTTTTTCGCCACGTCGCATCATGACGAGCTTGCCCCGGCGACGTCGCTCGGGATGCGCGTTATGGATAAGTGGTGCTCCATTGCGCTAAGTGAGTGGACGGGACGCATTGCACTTGGGGATACTGACGGCTTTTTCGAGTTGTGGGATCATTTTTGATGGCGCCGGCCGAGCGACACGCTTTGTCCTTGAAGCTCCGGATCCTAGCAAATGAACTTTTCCGGCCTTCCTTATAAGATGTCATCGTGTTTTTCCTGAGCATGTGGTCGGTTTCTTTTTTTCTCGCTTTCTGTTCGGTACGAATCTTCTCATCGATTACATGTTTTTCGCGCGGTCAGTGGAAACTATCTGGGAGGCTCCCATGGTTCTTCGCAATATATATCTGTCTGCGTGTGCGTCCAGCATCGATGCTACCTGGACTTAGAGAGCCATAACGTTCCTACGAGCTCTTTTGGTCTGTATCAATTTCAACTTGAAAGCTTTCCCCCACGTCGTCTGGACTTGACTGACCCCCATCATCACCTTTTTTGTACTGAGGTTTTGCCTTACTTTATCCGTCGCAAGCTGCCGTCTGGTCTCAAAAAACTTCTGGAGATATTTTTTGATATTTCGCCAACGGACGCTCATGACCCCGTGCATCGTCTCGCGTCTCAGCGCAACCAAGGCCTTCCCTCCAGTCCAAACAGCATCTGTATTGCTTGTCATGAACACGACATTCCCTCGTTTTCTTGGGCAGTTCTCGCTCAAAATTCTCCGGCTTGTCGCGGACGAATCAGCAGGTACGTGCGCATCGATGAAGGTGATGAAGGTAAGTTTCCCCAATACTCGGCCAGCGCAGTGATGTGTTGTCGTTTGGAATCGTCTCTTGTCCACGACAATTGCTCAACGAGTCACACCGCACGCCCTCAACGATCTACTTTGTTTTCTATCTTAATGGCTTACTCCGAGTTTCAAAGAATACGGTATTGTCAGGACACGGCAGAACGGGAATTTTATTTTGGCAACGCGGGATCTGCCTTTGTGTTCGCAAAGGAAAATGTCGGTGAGTGTCAATTACAAATTTTCAGCAATGATATCCCAACGAGTGGGGCTGATACAAGAGGAACGATAGAAGAACAAATGGAATAATATACAGTGACTGACAGGTCCGTAAAGTACGACCGCTTCAAAATCGCCTTTCCGCCCTCGGGAGAGCATGTAAAGTCTTGCGCGCCTGTACATGTCGAAAGATTTTTATGAGGTTGACGATGGGCTATACGTGAGTTCGCAATTAGTGGGCGATCTATTGGATGATGCTCAGAAGACTCACATATATATTCGTCTTCACCTCAAACAAACCCAACTCCTCTTTCGCTGCCTCTAACCGGTTTACTAGTGCCAACATGCGGCCGAGGGTCACGTTGCGGCATACTTTGTCACCCGCAAAGGTGAGCAGATGGAGAAGGCCGCGCATGTACCCATGCGTCTGTCTGTTGGCGAAGAGAAGTTCTGCCGAGAGAGCGACATCGGGACTCGTAAGGATGTTCGCTTTCAGGAGCTTTCCGAGAAGCATGGCGACGACGAGGCCACGGCCTGTGTTGGCGAAACGTTTGGTCTGGGCCGCGCTGATCGTTTCGTGATCGTACTCATCCTGAACGACGAACCCGTCGTATTCGCCGAAAGAAGCGAACTTATTCCCGTTCCCCTGCAACCTTTGTGTCAGAAGAGGAAGAGGAGTGGATCAGAGAAACTCACCGGGCTCCAGACGCTGAAGAACAGTTGGATCGCAGCCAATCGAATGGCGCGGGTCGCGTCCTCTCTGATGAGCCTCGGAAGGCTCACCAGCCAGGCACGAACGACAGGGACGGTGTTCACAACATCGCCGGCAGTCTCAGCTCTCTGGAGCGCTTCGACTGCAGTCTTGACGGTGGTGACCCCGTACGCGTCCCATAAAAGATGTGGAGATGCGGGCGCATCCCCTTCACTGATGTTGAAGCGAGACAGGGAAGGTTGACTGCCTCCCCTGCTCGTTGCGATATCGATATAATCGGTTGTACTGGTCGGTTTGGTACCGACCGCCCACGAAGGGCATCGAAGCGCTGTGGCTGGGTCAAAGATTGAAGAGACCGAGGACGGCGAGCCGAAGCTGGATGTCGAGCATGCCGGAGACAGCGGATAAGAAGAGCGGAATTGCCCGTTGTACTTGTGTGAGAAAGCAGACGGGGGAGGAGTGGAAGACGGTAGGCCTTCGAAGACGAGGGTAGGAGAGGAGGAACGCGAGAAAAGTGTCATCTTGCAGTGGTGAGCGTTGTGAACGTTACAGTGGGTTCAGTGGTGTTTGGTTGAAGTGCTGCTGAATGCGAGCGGGACCTTTTTATGCCACACCAATCGGTCTGCGCACTGCCGCATGACAGACGCATGGTTTACACGTGTTGGGAGCTGTTGGGCGTCTATTTCCCGATCGGTATTTATTATTGTCTTTCCGCACCCCCTTTCTTTTTGTTCGGTTTGATTCCGGTGCGCGAATCGGCACTGGGCCCTGCTACGCCCAGTGCGCGTGATATGTTGGAGAGATTGGCGTGGCACGAAGTGCGCTTCCCGGGCTCTCACTAGTTCAATTTTATAGGGGGAACACTGCCGCAGTATCGAGGCCTCTGCATCTCGAACTACGAATCAAAAAGAAGGTGCGCGTTCTGCCGGCATGTGCTGCGCCACCGAACGGATGAATGACTCGATATTAGGATGCTGTGTCGAGGGCTCACACGTGTATTGTTCACACCTTCACTCGACTTGATTTCGAAGTTCTTCTCTGATCGTTTTCGTTTTATTCCTGACAGGCGCCTGCGCCCGGAGCAGCTCCGGTGAACATTCTTCAAAGGGCCCGCCATCCTTGGCAAGTACTTCCCCGATATAGGACGATTGGTGAAGGTTTTCACGCTACGTCCTTCAGGGAAGGCTGCGACAACCGCGCACAGTGAACTGTGCTTACCTCGCCGATAAGCGCTATCTTTGCGAATTAGTGAGCGAACGATCTCCTTCGATAACGGCATCGAAAGCGAAGTAGCAGTGTACGTATTCCAGTACAATGCATCACACGTATATTATAGTACTTATCTCCCCTGCTAATTAGGTCCGGATATATCGCACTTTTGTTTCTACGTGAGGGCATTAGGGTCTCTAAATGCATTGCTTGAACATGGCTTTCTAGCGTTTTGCTTTTCTCTGCGCGAGCCTTTGTTGCGAGCGTTCAAAAAACTCAGCCACAAGAAACTAGCAGTTTCCATGGGCCCGAGGAAGCCCAACCCAGGGTCGAGCATTAGTTCATATCAGTTCTCATCCGTGGAAGGTGAGGAGCGTCGGTTTTTGATTCACCAGCGAGCGGAGGTGATCGGAGAAGTATCGGGCCTCTATACTTTGAGACAGGGGTTTGTCGGTTTTCCGCCTGAATCTGCTTGACGACGTTGTCTAAGCAAACACTACGGTATCTTAGATAAACGCAACCTAAAGAGAGAAATATTCTACGTCTGGCAGCTTTAGAGGTGTCGCAAAATCCAATTCTATCCATCCCGAATTCATCCAAAATGGCGGGGAGGGAGGGGGGATGTTCATTGTTCATGTTTTGCCACTGTTTGAAAACGAGAACAATGACTCCAATCGATCAAACCTTCAACGTATTTGTCACGTGCCAAGTGCTGCGTCAGCACGAATTGTCGAGTTCCCACATCGACGTGACGGCGTGTGTAACTCAATGTCGATAAATGTCCATAGTATAAAGTGGTAGATGTTGGAGCCGCAACATAATGCATGTGGACTGAGGCGCTTATCAAGGAAATTCCAAATACTCAAACATACAAATTCACACATATGCTGAATCTTCCTATCTGCCTGCATGCTTTTCACCGCTCCCGACAAATGTCTCTGTCCTGTTGACACTCCAGCTCATAGTGGCATGTGTAGAAGGGACCTGCGTATGCCCATTAGGGAGCGTCCGGGAGCTCGGCGTGCTAGAGTTAGCCTCAGAATATACGGTTCTCCCTTTCAAGACGGCTTTGTGGAGATGCATAAGCATTCGGCTGGTCATTATCCCAATTGCGACATGGAACGGGCTGTGTTTGAGGTTAGATAAACATGATGTACGTCGAATATGATGCAGAAAAGAATTGTGGCTCATCACCTGTAGCTGAACCACGGAATATGCGTGGCACCCTGAGTTGGATATGAGGTATAAATTACAACTTCAAAGAGACTAGTTGAAGTGAGCGACGTGCAACGACCATCAGGTTGTTGAGAACCAGCAACGAGGTGACACTGCATAAAAAAGGCAGAAGTTTAACCAATTTTCGTCGGTACAACACTGTGGGACAGTTTCTCACCCAAAGAAATATAGCAGGTTATCGTGCACGATGATTGAGAATAAGAACCCATTTACATATAAGCCTCCTTTGAGCTTCAAAATGAGCTTTTGAAGTGACTTGACGAGTGCAAAGGCAAAGAGAACCCCTTCGAATATCGTCGCTAAATGATAGATTGAGCTCGATTAATTTGTTCGGCAGGATCGGAAGTAATGCGATATATATATTTATAATGCTTACCTGGGACCCACTGCGCCCACTCGATTCCTGTATGGACTACAGGACATCCAGGAATAGGAAGCTCCTTGGCACTGTGTATGACGGCAGCACGACCTTCGGCGTTATGAACCAAAATCCACAGGAAGCCTGCGATGGACATAAGAAAAAGGATGATGTTGAAAGTAGCAACCTTAGCACGCTAGTCAGAATGAGGAAAAAACAAAGCAAAGCAAAGGACACAAATACCCTTTTTGAGCAATTATAGAGCGCGTAAATGCGGAGTTGCATAATGATCTCGACAGACCACAGGCTGATAGCGCCGACAACACGAATGATTGAGTCCATTGCGACGCAGCTGTGGATTTTCCGACAGTGTTTGAATTAGTAGAGTCTATGAGGCGAAACGGCCGACTCACACTTCTAGACTAGGTCTGAACTTCGAGAATGAATGAATTTGCGCTACATCGAAGACTGCCAGCAGAATGGTGTAGTATCGAATCTTTTTGAAAGCAATGAAACATGAGATCGCTAGGATTGTAGACGGACGTACCCAAAGGAACAAGAATTTTGCACGACTCATTGATCCTGGCTTTTGAGATCGTAGGACGTCAGTGTGGAAAATCAACTACGAGGACGCAATGAAGTCTGACCCATATATAATGAACCTAAAATAGTTTAATCGTCAAAGCGTCAGTATGAAGTAAACAATTATCCCACCTCATCCCTGACAGTGTCAACTAAAGATACAGATACTCCTGTCAGAAGACTAGCTGACAAAGTTATACAGAGATTTAAACTCGCAGTAGTCAAGCAGGACCCATGTGAGGGATGTGGCTGATAAATCAAAGCCAGTGAATATACTCATGTAGTGATAGGTCGAAAAACGCACGACTAGTGTACAAGGGGATGCTTGCCGATTTGAACAACGATGCAGCCTCTGACAGGCCGCTCGACATAATGGATTGTCGACCAGTGACTGGGAGTAAAAGCGAGGACGGGGTTAGCGGTAAAAAGGTCGAGTGTCGCAGATTATATAGGATAAACATACTATTTCAAAATCACCATAACGTTTTGGGCGGCCTGATCAAGTGTATAGATACAGGTTTATGTGCCTGTGGCCAATTCAGTTGCGTGATCGAGGAGCTTACTGCTTGAGAAGCATTCTATACAAATGTTGAAAAGAGCATCGACATGCCTATTTTTGTAAACTCAGATGCTGCGCCAACAGATGGGGTTGGTTAATGAAAACATGATCTGGATGGGGCTTGAACCCATGACCCCCAAACCTCCGGGTCGGTGCTCTACCACTGAGCTACCAGGTCTAGGCATTCACTTTGCCCACATCCAACACTCCCCCTCAAAGGGAATGCCCGAGAATCATGCTTACCCTTTCAGGCTCCTTACGCAACCAGCACAGGGTTCAGCGTCCAAGGCTCATAACCTAATGAAAACATGATCTGGATGGGGCTTGAACCCATGACCCCCAAACCTCCGGGTCGGTGCTCTACCACTGAGCTACCAGGTCTAGGCATTCACTTTGCCCACATCCAACACTTGTAGCTTGGTGAGACAGATCCGCGCAACGGCACTACAATAGTACACCTAGTACAACGTAGACTCAGTCGTTTGCGCGGTGTGCGAACGTCTTTATATCGGAAACTAACCTAGTACAACGTAGACTAGTTTAATGAAGTAATAAGCAAAAAGTATAATAGTCCGTTATAATGTTAGATAGCTCACCTCAGTCGTTTGCGCGGTGTGCGAACGTCTGAGGTGGCCGAAAGAATAAACAGGCTTTTTATGCTACGGGTTTTCGGGGCTGCGGAGAGCCGCTTTTACACTACGGAAAAAGGGGGGAACGACAAAAGGAGATAAAGACACATAAAGGATGAGTAAATGACTGTTTATCTAGGGACCGAGAAACGAGGGGGGTCCGAGCAGCGAGCGGGGGTGGTGCGCGAGTGGCGCGCGGGTAAACGAAGATCGCGGGCGAGCCAATCGCAGTCCAGCGAGCCTCGGGCTCGCTGAGCCGAGACGCTGTGCTCACGAACTCGCCGATCGAGCACGCAACCAGTGCGCACTCGCTCGCGGCCTCGCGGCTCCGCCGACTTGGATTCCAACACTCCCCCTCAAGTCGAGAGGAGTCCGAGCGCGGCCGCGAAGTGCTTGACCTTGAACGAAGGCAGCGGTTTCGTGAGCGCGTCGGCGACCATGTCGGCGGTCGGGCAGTACGTTAGCTTGATCGAGCCGTTTTCGCAGACCCAGCGCAGGAAGTGGTATCGGATGTCGATGTGTTTCGTGCGCGCGTGGTACTGGTGGTCTTTCGTGAGCGCGATCGCGGACTGGTTGTCCGAGAAAAGAGTTGTCGGTCCGTCGATCGGCGCGAAGAGTTGTTTGATGAGTTGTCGGAGCCAAATCGCCTCCTTCGCGGCGTGCGTCGCCGCGACGTATTCGCTCTCGGTCGTCGAGAGCGAAACGATCTCCTGCCGCTTAGAGTACCAAGAAACGGCTCCGCCGTCAATTAAAAATGCATTACCTGAGATCGCGCGCCGGTCCTCCTGCATGCTTCCATCCGCGTCCGCGTACCCCTTCATTCCGCCATCTCCAGCATCTCCGGTTCCTCCGTACGTGAGCCGAAGGTTTCGCGTACCCTTCAGGTAGCGAAAGAGACGCTTGACGGCTTCCCAGTGCACGGGACCGGGGTCGTTCGAGAATCGCGAGAGGAGTGTCACCCCGAATGCGGTGTCCGGTCGCGTCGCCAGTGCCGCGTACATCACCGAGCCGAGCGCTTCGCGGTACGGTGCATTGCGCATCAAGGCACGGTCCTGCGCGGTTTTCGGCCCCTGCTGGCTATGCAGGCGGATGTTCGGGTCCATGGGCGACGAGGCGGGTTTGAGCTCTTCGAGGTTGAACCGAGCGAGGATAGACGAGATATAAGCCGATTGCGACAGCGAAAGTGTTTCGCGTCGCGGTTTCGCTGGACTTCGATCCCGAGCAGCCAGTGCAGAGGGCCGAGGTCCGTGACCTCGACATAGCGAGCGAGACCGGACTTGAGTGCAGACACGAGCGCAGTGGTGGTAGCCGCGATCGTACAGTCGTCGACATGCACGACGACAATAGTCACGTCACGGCCTTCGTGACGAAAAAACACGGCTTGATCCACGTCACAGCGAGTCAGGCCGAGCTCGTCGACAAAGATCCAGGTCAGCTTCTGGTACCACCTTCGTCCACTCTGCTTCAAGCCGTACAATGTCTTTCGCAACCTCAAGACTTTCGTGCCCGCGTCGCGCGGTGCATATCCAGGCGGGTGGCGCATGTAAATGACCTCATCGGCCTCGAGTTCTCCGTTAAGGTAAGCTCCTTTAATATCGACTTGCTCGAGCTCCAGGTCCAATCGCGCGGCCATTGCGAGAGTCGCTCGAATCGATGCGAGCTTCGCGACGGGCGCGAAAGTGTCGAAATAATCGATTCCCGGCACCTGGCTGAATCCCTGCGCGACAAGTCGAGCTTTGCGGCGGACGACGTTTCCGGCCGCATCCCTCTTGATCTTGAACACCCACTTCGATCCGACAACATTGGCACCTGCCGGGGGCTCCTCCAGCACCCACGTACCAGCCGAATGAAGTGTCTCCAACTCCTCGTTGATCGCGCGCTCCCATTCCGACCATTCTGGGAGGCGCTTCGCTTCTGCGAGCGATCGCGGTTCGAGTCCCTCGGCCTCCTCCATCGCGGCCGAAAACTCATACTCCTCGTTGTAATCGTCCTCGATCACTAGGTTCGCCGATTCCTCATCCTGCTCGACAAACTCGCGCATCGAGCGCATTCCTCGCGGGAGGGGACCATCGCGGCGCCAGTGCGTCGGCGTTCCTTCGCCTGCTGCAATGCGACGCTGATAGGCTGACGGCATGCGAACTCGCCGCTCGCGCGGCTCCGGTGCTTGCGCCGGAAGATGAGACGCTGCTGGTCTCTCCGGGGCAGGCTGCGGCTCTTCCGCTGGTGGATCGCTCGTCGCTTCGGCAGGATCGGCGGGTCCCTGGGGATTTTCGGTGGGTGGTGGCGGCGCTGGCGGATTTGCGGGCAGTGTCGGTGTCGGTGTCGCGATCGGCGGTGAGTTTTTCGAAGTCGTTTCGTTTTCTACTCCGCCATCAAGTTCCTCCCCCTCGAGACGACTCGAAATGTCTCCGGGGTCAAAATAAACATTACGCTCGACACTAATGCTTTTCTTTTCCGGCCAATAAATGCGCTGTCCGTTCGACGTCTTGTCGAAACCCATCCACCGTCCCTCTCGCGCGCGCGGTTCGAGCTTCGAGCCCGAATCGTCGTGAACCCAACACTTGGATCCCCATACGCGCAGTCTGCGAAGATCGGGCTTCCGCCCAGTCATCGCTTCGTGCGGCGTCTTGTCCTTTAGCGCGCGGGTCGGGGTTCGGTTTTTCAACCAAACAGCGTGTCCAGCCGCCTCCGCCCACAGAAACTTCGGCATCCGGCTCGCGTGCAACATTGCGCGAACCTTCTCGAGAATCGTTCGGTTCAGCCGCTCCGCGACGCCGTTGTGTTGCGGAGTGTCGTGAACGGTAAGTTTCTGCTTCGTACCTTTGCTATTCAAGTACATGACGAACTCCTTGCCAGTGTACTCGCCGCCGCAATCCGAGTGAAGAACTTGGATCTTAGCGTTCATTTGCGTTTCGGCCCAGGCCTCGAAGTCTCGGTAAGAGCGAAAAACATCACTTTTCTTCTTCAGCAGATACAATTTCGTCACGCGCGTCGCATCGTCCGTGAAAGAGACGTAGTAGTGTCGCCCGCCGAGCGAGCGAGTCGGCGACGGTCCCCAAACATCGGTATGGACCTCGCCTCCGAATTGCGCAGCGCGCTCTCCCTCTCGTTCACGCGCGATCATGCGGCGGGTCGCTTTTGCGTATACGCAGGACTCGCAAAGTGTCGGTGTCAGCCCGGAGGTGTCGAGGCGCAACCCCGTAACCCACCCATTTCGAACTAACCGCTCCGCAACCTTAGGCGAAACGTGGCCCATGCGAGCATGCAGCTCCATGAGGCTCAATGTCTCCTCGGCCGCATTCGCTGCATCGCGCAGCGTCGGGTCGGCCGACTCGTGCGCGAACCGATACAGGCCTTTACTCGAGCGCAAAACCTCGCCAATACAATTCCCGGCCGCGTCGCGAAGTACACACTTGTTCCCGCCGAATACTGCGAAGTAGGCCGCGCGATCGAGCGCGCCGACGGACACAAGCGTATATCCGACTTCGGGGGAATAAAGGACTTCAGTAAGCGTCAATTTCGTTGGTGTCTCGCCATTCGGGAGTTCGATCGCTAAGTCTCCCTCTCCCACAGCATGGAAGGTTTGCTTGTTTGCAGCATGCAAATTCTTCGGCGGCGTCTCGACAAAGTTCGTGAAGTCTTCGCGGTACGGCGAAATATGACGCGTGGAGCCCGAATCGAGGATCGCGCGACGCGCATCGTCGGTTTCGCGAAGGTGAATAACCTGTGCGATCTCCTCTTCGTCTGTATCGTCTTCGCTCACGTCGCTCTCGGGGTACGAGCTCGAAGGCTCGTCGTCCTCGTCATCGGACCAGAAATCGGCCGGCTCTTCGTCTTCGCTATCAGACAGGTCGACTAAGTCGGGCATCAAGCCCATGTCATCATCGTCGTCCTCGTCGTCCGACGAATCCCAGGCCGCATTACAGCAGTCCCATACGCCGTCCGAGTCCGAGTCGACAGCCGCATTCGCGCTGTCCTTCGGCCTCTCCTTGGCCGACGGTTTTCTCGGCTTCGGGCACTTCGCGCGAAGGTGCCCGGTCTCGCCACAGTTCCAGCAGGCTCCGCGCGGCTTCGGCTCGCTTTTCTGCTTGTTTCTCGGCGCCGTACTGACATGCAACGCTTCGTCCTTCTCTTTAGGTCCGCGTGCGGGTTCCTTTCGCTTCGCAAGTCGCTCGCGTTTCTGGCGATCGGCCTCGTCCGAAATAATATGGATCAAGACTTCGGGATCAACTTCGCGGAGCGAGGCGATCTGCGCTTCGGTGAGCGGCTGCGCTGTGATTGTCGCGACGTTTCGCGCCGCGATCTCCGCCGAGGTCAGCTGCGCGGACGCGAATGTCGCCAGTCGGTTCGGGATGGCGGTAATAATTGTCGAACGAAAATCCTTGTCGGATATATCAACACCCGACTGCGCCAGCGTCTCGCGGCGCATGCGCAAGTCGCTCAGGAACTCGCGGATGTCAGCATCCCCGGGGCAACGTGCCTCGAGAAATTCGGTGCGTAGCGAAGTCTGTGCGAAAGCGGACTTCGATGTAAACTCACGTACCACTGCGCTCCAGCGTGCGGTACAATCCGCCAGGTTTCCGACCTGGATGAGGGTCGAATCGGCCAGGCGCTGGGACAACAGATACATCGCGATATCCTCGTCCTTATCCCAGGCCTCTTGGCGCGCGTCAATGTCGTCGTTGGGATCGGCTTGACCATTCGCTACCGCAGCAGTAGCGACAGCAGCAGCAACCGGCTCAGGGCGAATCGACGATCCGTCAAAATGCCCCCACTTTCCTTTCGCCTTCACGGCGGCCTGGAAACGCATCCGGTATATTACCCAGTTCGCGCCGCTCGTCGCGAGCTTCGGAACTGAAGTAGGGAGGGTGTCGTGCGAGCTAGACATGAGTGGCGAAATTTGTGTATGTCGTACAAAAATAAAAATTCGGCTTCGCTCAGTGGCTAGCAAGGCTCATAACCTGTAGCTTGGTGAGACAGATCCGCGCAACGGCACTACAATAGTACACCTAGTACAACGTAGACTCAGTCGTTTGCGCGGTGTGCGAACGTCTTTATATCGGAAACTAACCTAGTACAACGTAGACTAGTTTAATGAAGTAATAAGCAAAAAGTATAATAGTCCGTTATAATGTTAGATAGCTCACCTCAGTCGTTTGCGCGGTGTGCGAACGTCTGAGGTGGCCGAAAGAATAAACAGGCTTTTTATGCTACGGGTTTTCGGGGCTGCGGAGAGCCGCTTTTACACTACGGAAAAAGGGGGGAACGACAAAAGGAGATAAAGACACATAAAGGATGAGTAAATGACTGTTTATCTAGGGACCGAGAAACGAGGGGGGTCCGAGCAGCGAGCGGGGGTGGTGCGCGAGTGGCGCGCGGGTAAACGAAGATCGCGGGCGAGCCAATCGCAGTCCAGCGAGCCTCGGGCTCGCTGAGCCGAGACGCTGTGCTCACGAACTCGCCGATCGAGCACGCAACCAGTGCGCACTCGCTCGCGGCCTCGCGGCTCCGCCGACTTGGATTCCAACAGTTGGTCTGATGTCGGTCTACATCTTTGATCTGAGCATTGTCATGTTTCATATGATATTGGGCGGGAGATATAATGAGATAAGGTATTATGGGAACGTACGCGGCGGTAAGTCTAGCCAATGTCTGGCGCAGTACATGTACCTAGCCGGTTCAGTTGACTAAAAAGATCGACGCGCGTCGGTCACGTGCCTTTACCAGTCGAGACTTCGGTACGATTTTAAGTTTAACCACGATCTTCGGCTCTATTTTGTTAACTTTGTCATCCGTGTTGATGCTCATCTATAATATCCAACGATGAGCAGTAATATAGTTATTCGAGACGTTGGATGACTTGACCAGCATCTACATTACGGAAACAACAGGGCATTATCAGACAGAATAACATTGCCGAATCCTTTCCTGTCCAAAGTACAGTTCCTTCGAGAAAAGGCGAAGAAAAACAGAAGAAGGACGAAGCATAGTCCACCGAAGTCTGAATCAACGTCAACGCGTCTCAAGGGTCGAAATGATCACAATGCCGCCTTCGCGAGCTGCTCCGCGCCTCTGTTCCCGATGAGTGTGAAAGGCGCGCCGTCGGGCGTGCGCGACTCCGACGCCTCAGCCACGGGCGGGAGGCGCGCCGAGCCGAGGTGGCCTGCGCGAGTGAAGGATTTGGCGAGAGTCGAGACCTTTTTGTTTTTATTTTTATTCCGAGTTGAGATGAGATTAATTGCGCCGTATTACGTATTTCGCGTCATTGGGTATTGTAGAGAAATAGGGAAAGGAGACGGATGAGTAACAGAGCATGTGGAACATGTGCGAATAGAATGAAGAGGGACTGACGTCGATCTGGAGACTCGAAGACACATAGGACGCAAGTTTGACGAGGGGACTGAAGAAACAGATTGGTTATTCACAATTTCCTCTTTCCCTAAGGAAGCTCGGGTATGCAGCATCGGGAACGAAAGAAAAGGCACGCACCCAGCTAACGCTTCCCCAAAGCGCGTCGAGGGCCGCTCTGCATTCGCGAGGTACCCCGGCCGGAAGATAATTGTGTCGGAGTACCCGAGGCCTGCGAGCGCGTTCTCAGTCAGGCCTTTGCTCCTGTAAGCATCGATCAGTTAAACCGAATTGATCAGATGAAATACCTAGAGTGGGAAATCATAGAAGGGAGAGACGCATACTTCACGTAAAGGAGGTGCGAGTTGGCATTCGCGGAGGTGGACTATTTGATATTTGACAAATCGTACGAGTTAGTGGCTGGATTTAGTACAGAATTTTTGAGCGAGAGTGTACCGAGCAGTAGACAAGGGATTGCTTGTGGTCTGGGTCATCTGTCTTGGCGGCGCGCGCAGAGTTCACGACGTATCTAAAGACGATTAACAATTTGTGAGGTGGGCAAGTAACACGACATATACCGAGCTCACTCGCGGTCTATCTTCTCAAACGCCGCCGCGCTCCCCGCTGCTGCCCGCGTCGTTCCCAACCTTCAAAATCATCCATGTCACTCCTATTTGTACTTCACAAGACGCGGAGAAAACGCAGACAACATACGTGATGAACACGACGTCCCACCGCCCCTCCTTCAGTCCCGCCTCTTCAAGCTTTTCAAAATTAATAGTACGCTGCTCGAGCTTGGCGCCCACGTCCGCGCCGAGTTGCTCGAGCGGCGTGACGCGCCGCCCGGCCTCGCCGACGCGCACGAACTCGCTCGAGGCGAGCAGCTCGCGCAGGACGTGTTTGCCGACCGCGCCAGTCGCGCCAATGAGGAGAGCAGATTTCCCGGTTCCGGACATTTTGTTGTTCAAAGATGTGGAGGACGGAAGAGAAATGTGTTCGAGAGGATGGGTGTAGGTACCTTATATGTGTATTGGGTGACATTCGCGATGCTTACCTACCATAGCGTCATTCCATGGACGCGTCGGCAAGTACCCACTGCCGAAGGAAAGCCGAGACTTAGATTACATAATACGCAGGGAACTTCTCTTGCAACGTTGAACGGTTACTATGTGGTACTTACTACATTTGAATCCGCTTGCAATTTCTCAATCAGTCGTAAATCTTTGGAAATTGTGCCAACAAACGGTGCTCACTGGAAACGGCTCTGAAACGTCCGAAACTGGGAAGCAGCCGAAGGTGCTGAAGGCCTCTAACAAGGTACGCGTTTGCGAATATTTTATGGATGTGATTTTCTGCTAATTATCGCAAATCCTTGTTGCCGGGTGAAATTGTGTACGATGTAGGAGACAAGAAGATCGGCCTCAGCGTTGCTTCGAGAGTCACTGAGTGTGCATCCCAAAAAGATAAACGGATGGTATAAATTCATTAGTTCGTGTAGGCGGGACAAGACATTTTATCATCCGCAATTGCCCAATGCCTTGAGCTACTAAAGTCAAGCCCACTTTCTAGAGCGGGAACGAGCCATGCGAGAAGCGGCTACAATGGTTCATGCTCGTCGAAGTTTTGGCGTTCTTTGCTACTTATCATCTTGTGCTTGAGGCTGCGGTATCGCACAGCGCGTCATCTGACACTTGGTGCGTGTACTTATAAGACATGACAAAGATATAATTGCTACATGTATACTGTAATCAGGTCGGATGTTTCTCCTAAGTTACAGGCTTCCTAGCACAAATGACGCGGAAAGTGAAATGGCAGTCGCTCATTTCATCCCATACTTGTTCAACTTTTTCGATCAATGCCTGGTAATCCGCTTCGGACTGGAACATCCCAAGCCCGTCTTTCTTCATCACGGCTTCTCCTAAGTTCTTGAACATCTTCTTGAAATTCTCCGATCCTCTGCGACCAATTTCTCCTGCACTTTTGCCCACCGGCGCCTCGCGTTCCTCTATTACGATGTTTTCGAACCCCGCTTGCTTGAGCATGGCGGGGAGCTGCTAACCGTTGTCAATAAGAAGACTGTGCCTCCTGAATAGCGTAAGTACTGCTTGTTGCAGCAACTCGAGCGCATCAGTGTTCCCCTCCGCGTCACCGACATTGTATGGTAAACGGTCCCAGGCAAGTTCCACGATTTGGAGGACGCCACGAGGATTCAAGACAGTGAATATTTGAGACAGCGCGATAGGCCACTGGGTGATCGTCAATGCGCAAGAGAGGAGACGCTGATGGACGAAGTTGCAGGACATGGGCGGACCGCTTGCGAGATCCAGCACCGACTTCTTGTTGAACCGAATGTAACCCTCCAGCGGAATACGCGGGAAGAGTACAGATGAAACATCCGAGGCATACATTACGTTCAATGTGTTTGGCCACATCACCGATTTGTAGAAGTCGACAGCCCACGCACCTGAGATTGAAATGACAATATTAATAGGACGGTCAATGCTCTGCGAACTTATTCTCGAATCTTTTGTAAAATCCGCACCGCTTCCTGTTCCGACGTCGATGATGCGCGCGTAATGCCACATTTCTCCGCCGTAGTATGATTTCTCGTAGAAGCAGCCCTGGTAGACAGTCTCCATCAAATACTCATGCTGGGAGTCTAGACTGTCGACGTCCCCAGTTAAATGATTATGGAATACGTCGCAAGGTCTGAAAATGTCTGGACTCGCCTTCGCCGCTCGTCTTCGTTTCTTGGAAGTATATAGTTGTCGTCATGAAGTTCATCCACATTCCCCGTGCTGTGAAGATTATTTGCTCTGATGGACTTGGAGGTTGATCCTTTAGCTTTAGGCATGTTGACCAGCGCTGGAACAAACATTTCCTTCTTTTTTATGCTCCATTCTGTATTTATCTGGTTACCGTGCCATGCTATGCACAGAGCACGCGCTGTGCTGAACGAGACAAGCCCACACAGGTTCGCGTATAGGTTCGCAGATAGGTTCGCAGAAAGCCTATTAATTAGGACAGTCACGCAATGGCACTACACAAGCATATCTGAACAACGAAGGTGGAGTCGCGACTAGGGCTCCGCAACGTACCGTATACTGATACGTACGTATTTTTGCAAGCAGGATACTGGTACGTTCAGTATCAATACGGTCACGTATTTTATGTTTTCGTGGGCACATACGGTACGGTACTGATACGGTACTGACCGTATACGGTGATACGTCGTATACGGGTTATGTAAACATAGAAGAAGTTTTGTTTTAGAAATTTTACGAGAGTTTGTTTCTTTTTGCTTTTTGCCGACATCAAAATCACACTTATTTATTAAGAATAGCATTAGCAAACAGCAGGCAGTGGCAAAAGGGGGGTGATGCGGCACCAAAGTCCCAATTTTATTTTTCCAGTTTTGTTTGTATCTGCTCTAAGACTAAGACACACATAATGCAAAAAAAAAAAAATGAATGGAGAAGGTGGAAAATTGAGGGAGACAGTCATGCTCGTCGTTCGACACGACGAGCACGACTAGTGTGCGGCGCGGGAAGCCGGCAGCACACGTTGATGGTGACGAAAAGTTGCGTGGATCGCCAACACGGGCAATGCCGACGATCCACGCTGTGGTGGCACGGCCGGCGGTGATGTCCATTTCAAGCAGTCAGCATTTACTTGCAGTATTATTTGCAGTTGGGAGACTATAATACCTAATTAGAGGTATGTACCTCACGATCACATGCTTCTAGTTAGGTAGTATGGGTGTAGGGTCACGTATCACGTATTACAAACGTATACAGACGTATTATACGGGTTCAATACGTGTACGGTCACGTAAATACGTGACCGTATTTTAGACCCTCGGAGAGCATTACGATACTGGTACGTGACTGTACCGTACCGTACCGTATTTCGTATATACGGGTACGTTGCGGAGCCCTAGTCGCGACAGTGTATCTAGGACAAAAGGGGTTTAATACTTGGCTTTCCTAGTAAAGATGGGAAATTGTGCATGAACATTGCGCTCGCTCTCATCAAGGCTTTATCCTTCTTTTTCTTTTTCTTTACCTGCTTCAATTCCCAGCCTAGAGCCAAGCAGGCACACTTCCCGTCTTGTATATGGGGCACCCACATACCGAGTCATTATTTGTTTCAATCGGAGAAGAATTATATTACTGTCTCCTGAATAAGTCAATTTATAACATGAACTCCAGTCATACAACATAAGCCTCAGCCTCAGTCTCTGAAGGTCCAGTATATGCTTGGCAAAGTACAATCTTCCAAAACATATGAGTCTGTTCACACCACAGCGCAGTTAACAACATGTCAAAGTTTGAGGTTGAATAGGCTTATTATTTGTTGCACATGTAATGTTTGGAAGGTGTTTCTCATCATTCTTTTTCAAAACTTCATGTATGAGTAAAATTCTCTTCTCATAGTCTGAGATGCAGGGGAAGAACGAGACGCTCAATGCGAATGAGGGGAGGCAACGCCTGCCAAAAGAGTGTGCACGCTTTGTAATCTGACAAATGATCGGAACTTGGCAAAGGCCTACAGATGGCCAATTTGACACAATTCAGCCACTCCTTGCTGACTTTTCTTTAACAAAGACCATGAAACCATTTTTTGGGGCAAAAAAATACAATAAACACATTATATAATGTAGCTTGTTTATGAGGAGAGACTTGTAGCAAAGAAAAGAGCAGGAGGTGAGCGCATTTTTGGTTATCACGTGACCTCAGAGCTCAGGAATGGCCGCGCATACGTCCTCACAGCTTTATTCTGAGTTGGTGGAGATGGTTGTGAGCCTGCCTGAAATCTGGCTGAATGCTCAATGGCACCGGGATTCTCCCAAAAGATGGGGAAGGCCTGCGGAATGAGCACTTGAAGTATGTCAAAGCCTCATCATTGTGTTTATAAGTGAAAAAATGTGGAAGAAAAGGAGAAAATAATCAATGAAAGTGTCGCAACCCGATGGCAACTGACCTCGCATAATGCATATCCATATTTAATTTACTCAAATTGGCTATGCATTATGCATATATAATTTTATGCATTATCATATAAGGATTTTCTATCTACCGACCCGGTGGAAACTCGGATCTATGCATTATTGGAGGTTATGCATTATGAGAGTTATGCAATATGGGAGGTTCTACTGTACATGCAAATGAGAATTGAGCTCACAAAATCGTGAGTCGCAAGATTTCCGTTTTTGGTATATATGTAAACAACTACAAATGCACACTCTTTTTGGCAGGCGTTGCCTCCCCTCATTATTCAATAACACGGCAGGGAACTCCTTTTTTAGCGATTAAATCTTCAAAATTGTGCCAAAAAACCGTGTTTACGATATGTCTGGCGCCCCAGATAGTCGCATCCTTGAGCGACAAGCCGGAAATATCTCGCGTTTGGTAGATGATGCGATAGTGAGGGTTTTGTTGTTCTGTGACACCATCGCTCTTCTGCGCCTTGAGCAGGTGAGCACCGTCGACTTTTTATATTGTTGATAATGCCTTTCTGACTTTTGAGAGCTGTTTCAAAGACATGCAGGTACCTGAAACTGCTCATAGCAAGACGTGAAGTCTGGATCGCCGTTTTACACAGGCTACCCCGCGAATCGATGCCCAGTATCGCCCCGCATGAGAGGCGTGATGAAGCCGATTTTCGCGAACTTGCAATACGAGCAGTGCGAGGATATAGGAACTGGACATCTAACAATCCGAAGCCTTCTCGCAGAGTCCGGCTGAGCGTACGGGAGCCTTCAAGCGTACTCGCCGATCCCCGACTTCTTCCTGATAAAAGACACATGGTTTTTATCTGGAAAAATAAACTATGCTGCCTGGACGTTGAACAGGATGTATATGTGCTCGAACGCGGCAACAACCACGCCCAATTCCTTTTTTTCACCTATTCCATGAACCCGACTGGCGAATCTGTCAAAATATTCATCATATCAAGTCCCGAGGGCCATGGTGTAACCACGTACGTATCTACATACCAAACTTTGATTATATGAATAATCTGACAGGCAGCTGAAGTACATTCCTCATCGAAGTAATTGAGCTCAGCTTCGCTTCGAGAAGATGCACGCCTGTGAGCACCGTGGTGCTAAATTGTAAGAATATCTGCGATGTCGCTCGATACGACTATGTTGTGTTAAATAGATTCGGCCCGACCGTCAACACATCGCTTTTGTTTATCCCATTCAGAGCACGGCCTCCCGATGGAAAACCCACTGGAGGAGCCATTGTTATTGATTGGATGCGGCATTTGACACTCTTGTTGTCGTTCCAAAATTGCGTAAGTAATCGATACAATATGCGATGCGATGTATTGACATAAGTGTCAGAATGAATCGGAGAATGATTGTAGTTCGCTACCCTGCATCGTGAACGACCACGTGCTGTACATTACAGGACGTGGCAGCGATTGTCCGTCTATTTGCTCCGTTCATCTTCGAGATTCAACGAATACTGGCGGGACTGCAGCAATCCAACGTCATGGGTGAATCTTGTAGTCAACCCCAATCACGTTACTTCGTTTCCGCTTCCCCTCTTTGCTACAGAAACCCCGAGTACCATCCTCCTAAGTACACATCCCCCAAACTGGCTGGACCTTGAGAAAGCAAGGTGCAAGGATCCGCACGTCGCTTCTCTTTCGCTGATTGATGTTACTTACTGCTGGGATGGAGTTGGGGGAGAAGCAATGCACGTTTGTCGAGATCCTTCCATCTACATTTTTCAGAATGGCCAACCGACTCAGACACGCTACCGCTAGGACAATTCAGGCTCGAGAGCAATGTCGATTTGATTCTCCGAGCCGCGAC
>JAJOHG010000319.1:0-29585 GCA_021029095.1 Phellopilus nigrolimitatus | reverse complement strand
TTGGAACGATATCAAGGGTGTTGGACTGTAGAAGACCAACAGCTTGTCTTCCATGAGTGAACCCAGCCGTAGCGTAGACATCGGACAACAACATGACTCGGATGTGCAACGTCAGCAGCCTGCGGAACAAGCTGTTCCCCTTCGACAAAGTCACCCATCTTCGACAAATTTAAGAATAAAATTCTTTTTGCAAAGGACATAGCCAACATACCTTCGATATCCACAAGCGGCAGCATTTGGAGTACCGTCTGTCGGCTGCCAAGCTCAGCCGTCTCGTCAAGTGATCCTTGACTTGCTTTGCCAAATCGCCGAGGGTCTCAGCGGGTGCTACTTCCACCATAGTGCGAATGACTTGCACAAGGGAGTCGGAGTGTACTGCATTTGCATAATCGTAGGGTAGCATGGTAGTGCCAACAAACGCGCAATGCATTTGAGGCCATCAGTTGTGGTGATAAAATCTTTGCAATGAGATGGGTGTTGGAACAGTCCTTCCAGAAACTGAATAAGACTATATTAAACTAACAGTAAAGTAATAAGATAATCACTTACCCTGCCGATGACGTCGATATAATTGATGACAATATTATCGTGCGTTTTCGCTTGAGGCTCTTCTACTGTACTCCCCGAATCCTCGACTGGTGCCGAGACGATATTCGTGGGAGAAGGTTCAGGAGATGGAGTTGGCTGGACGTCCTCCATTGCGACGTCTTCACTTGGTGCCGGTGTTACTGATATATTTAGCGAGTAATACTGCTGGATATCGCCCGGTGGCACATAGGCATTCCCAAGTTCTTCGATTTGCGTAAGGTCGAGATCAAGAGTTGAAGACGTTGGCCCTCAACGACGGATGGTGACGGACGAGCTCATCGATGGAGCTCCCAATGGATGCCGCTTTCCTTGTCGAGGAGCACTTTGAGGTGCTTTTCCGAGGTGGATGAAGAGAACAATGCAGGGATTATTGACGGGTGTGTTGCCAGTTGCTCTTGACCTGTTTGATTCAGGCACAAGGCACCAAGAGCATTGGGAATGGATTGAATGACCTGCAAGTAACAGTCAAGTTAAGAACAGGAAGCAAGAAAAAGGAACACAAACCTCGAATGAAGGCTCTATACCAGCCTCAAGAGCTTATAGATAGTCTCGGGAGCTTTGCTTCTTGAATTGCTGTGAGGGATGTCGGCTCGTTGTGAACGAATGTCGCAACGATGTTGATTGCTATAGAAAATAAGATCAGAAAGTCGAAATAAGTTAAGCTCGTCGTACAGGGAGCATACCGATTGGTAACACGGTCGGACCAAATACTCCTCGGTATTCAATGATCTTGTCTACAGATTTTAGTAAGGAAGAATCGATCAAGCCGCGCATGCCCTCTGTCGTTCCCGAAGATTGCATCATGCGATGCATCGACCTGAGTAGGTGTTTGAGGACACCTGCTCTAGTAAATTGGAGTAACCCTGATAAACATAATTTAATATTTGTTATATGATTAGCGCTTGTAAGTCAAAGCACCCTCATTAGCACGCAGACAACGAACCATAAGAGCTAGATGCACTGTGCGCGGCTTCGTCAGACCCATGAGTCTCGATAGCCAAGTCGACCTCGTGCTTTGGGAAATAGGACGTTAGTCAGATCCTAGGGAACAATTGGGTAGCAAACTTACTCGAATGCGGTCGGTAAGGGTCTCGACCCCTCGACCATTGCAGAACATCGTAAACGCATTCATGAAACCATACAGCACATTATCAACGAGCTGCATGGTCCTAGAGACAACTGGCAGACGCTGAGGATGCGTGATCCCGATTATCTGAATGAGGAGAGGCACTAATCCAGCGCCAACTACCATGTTTCCCCCACTTGCATGCGATGCGATGAAGGTTATGAACGACACCAAGGCGTCGACGAAAAGGTTCGGTAATGTCGACTCCGAATGAGAAATATCCGAGACGGTCTTGCGGAACAAGGACATCAAAATTCCGTGGTTGACCCCGGCGTTGACGGCGCCTAGGACTTCCGTGATCTTGCCACGGTATCTAGCAAGTGCATCAAGAGCAGCGAGGGCTGCCGCTTGCACAGCGACAGGAACGTCGCGATCTTGTTGTAGAAGCTCAGCAATGCGATTTACTAGATCTGGATCGTACAGGAAAAGTGATGACTGGGCCTGAGCTTCAGAGTGCGTATGCGCATATACTGCGATAGCCAGAAGACGCGCAATCACGAGCTTCTGCCTCTCTTCCTGGCGTCCCGCACCCAAAGCTCGTGAGATACGAACGCGACACAGCAGCTCGTATTTCTCGTTGTCAGGCACTTGATGTGATTTGACGGCGTCGGCAAAAATGTCGATTGCGGACCGCGAGGATTGTGCAAGCGGGCCAAGATGTACGTTTTGTGGCGCCGATGATGGCGCCGATTGCTGGGGACGTGATGAGGACTCGGATATACCGCTTGCCTGCCCTTCCTTGTCTTTTTCGATTTGCTCGTCGCCTTTTCTGTAGAAGGTAAAATTGACCTCGCTCGCTTCTTGAGGTAGGCTCTCCACTCGCTTATCACCCTTACTACTGACAAGATCGAGCATCTCTATTCCATGCTCCCGAAGAGACGGCGCAGCTTTAGCAAGAGATTCAAGCCGAGATGTCGAAATGTGCAGTGAATGCGATAGTGCAGGTTGCGACGAGTACTGTTGAGAAGGGCGCAGGAGAAGCAAGAGCGACGCCACCAAAACGTCGAGATCGGAAGTAAACAGTAAGCTGTTAAGACGCTGTTCAGAAACGCGTTAGAGACAATATGCGCGAGCAAATTGGAAAGTACGGTCGCCTACATCGTAAGAGTTAAACATCTTCCTATTTGTCGAGTTCTCCAGGAGGAGGCGCTCGAACTTGAGGATTTCGCATATGGCCTCTTTCTTTTGCGGGCTGAAGTTGTTCACTTGCAAGCCATCCACATCGTATTCGCGGATAACGTCTTCCAAAACCGCGTCAAATTTGTTGAGGACCTTAATCCATGCATTGAGGTCCGAGCGGGGCCATTTCCAATAGTCGATGGGTGTCAATACTCTCGCGAGGTCGTCTGTAGAAGTCGCGAGTATGTCTGCTATAAGCGCAGCTACTTGTGGATGCTGCGAGCGACTCTCAGTATCGAGTAGAAAATACTGGTAGGAAACGTACTGGAGCAATAAACCTCTTCGACTTGTGGGAGATCTTCATCTTCCCGGCAGTCGACGCGCGAGCGTGCAAGTTGCAAGCTTAGGCAATGAAGTCTCAAAGTCAAGCAGCTTTGAAGGCTTCAGCAGCGGAGGGACTCGTCATCTCCGGATCTAATGACATAAACATATATTCCCACGACTTGATTTCTCTCGCCACAAGCGCGTCATGTGGCCTCGGCGCGTCTAGATACCAACCTGCGGCTCACACTGGACTCTTCGTAAACAACCATGGTCAAGCGCGCGATAACTGACGAAGACGACGCGTCCAGAAACGCGAGTGGTGGAGAAGTCTCTCCGCCTCCTAAGAAGGCTAAGACGACTGCGCAGGCGAGTGAAACGCGTCGCGTGTGCTCAGTACAACTTGCTCATGCTGCATTCTGAAGCAGAAGAAAAGCGTAAAGAAGACTGAGAAGGCAAAAACACCTGGCTCAGATGAATCCTCGCCTTCAACGACCGAGGGCAAAAAGGGCAAGAAGGGCAATGCTAGCAAAGTCTGTCTTTCATACAGCTCATTACCCCTTCGAAATCAACTGACCTTTCTGTCCTCACCGCAGAATGGTACCGCACCCTCATTTCGCACGTAAAGAACTGCTAAATGACCTCATTTTTAAGTGCTTTCAAATGCAGAGGGTGAGAAATTCATCGACTTGGGAAAGAAGCGCCGCGCTACTATTCGCAGCTTCAAGGGTACGTGGATATGGCTTTGTGTAACGCGGGCCTACGACTTGACTCTACCTCTGTAGGACAACCTTTGATAGACATACGTGAATTCTATGGAGATGAGGATGATCTGAAGCCAGGGAAGAAAGGCATTTCGCTGTCTCCGGAACAGGTGCGATTCAAATACCGTCTGAAACACGTCTTCCTGACGACGAACCATAATAGTGGGAGGTACTGAAGAGCAACGCTGCAACCATTGACGATCTCATCAAGAAACTGTAGATGAACCTGGCTGACTGCTCGTAAACCTCGATTTTCTACTATGGTAGTATGTGTTTCACAATCACGATGTAACATTAGAAGTTTCCATGAAATAATTGCTGCTGGTGGCACTCGAAAGCCTTCACTATCGCATAACACGGTACCTCTAGATACGTACAAGAATACCCATGTACAAAAACTGCGATAACGCAACAGCGAACAAGAACCATATGCGTCTGCTTCGCTGAGCAGGAGACAACGTTCCAACATGCTGTGAAGTGTCTCGAGGATCGGGTAAGACCACATATTTCAATGCACGGAGCTGTCATTCCAAATACCAACGTCAGAGGACCGTATACAGTCGTAAGTGGCAGCCCATGAACGCACCAGAAAAAAGCCGTTTGCACAGAAGGAGTATATAAACGCAACCAAATAAATGGTCCTACTAGCCTTCATTACTCCAATAAGGACAGTTGCCGTTACGCTGCAATAAATGTTAGTCGCCCATTCACCATGAACTTATTTTCGGCGACCATCGGTTCTCACCCAACGAATTTATACCCGCCGTACGCGACAAGATCGGTAACCTGACTCGAGCCTGAGATATTTAATAGGTAGCAGCCTAGTTTGATGAAGCCGAATTCGAAAAGAACAACAAAAAGTGCTCGTGTAGCATATCGACCAAGAACTTCAGGATGGAACCTCTCCTGCAACCCGTTTTGAAGTGCCGCAAGGAGAATATAAGTCACAAGTGCCATCACTGCATGGGCATACTCAATCAAAGGGCATGTGATAGAAATGATGCTCTATACATACCAGGAATATACAAATCCGGGCTGTTTAAATCATCCCTGGGCGGCAACCACTGAGCTTGTCCTTGTTCACTCGGTATGTTGGCCCTCGTCCACCGCTTATGGCGCCAAGGGAAGAGTATCAGCCGCAGCTTGTGCATAACGTAAGAGTTGGAGACGTTGAAATGGTGCTTTAAGAGTGGAACAGGGATATGCGTCCCGAACTAATGCACAGAGATACAGTAAGATTTTGTTTCCGAAAAAAACAAAATCAAGCACGACAACACACGTTCTTCGACATATACTCCTGGCCAGCTGCAACCGCGCTCTGGCCGAGCTGCATCCCAAGCTGCGCCGTGACGGGATTGACGCCCCATTGTCCGAAGTCGATCTCTTCCGGCAAAGGCTGGTGCTGCTGATGTGGTGCCTGGCCAGGTTGCTGGAACGACTGAAACTGGGACGGGGCATAGGCGGAACCGTGCGCTGGCTGGTGGCCCGGCTGCGCCGTCGAAAAGTAGTTTGCTGGTGGTACCGGTTGGTTAGACGGGGAGCTGGTGAAACGCATGTAGCCCTGAGGTGAGTTAGGCGTGGAGGGCGGCTCGGGAATGAAAGCCGGGTGCGTCGGGACCGGATGCTGGAGAGGCGGCGGCGAGCGCGACGAGGACGAGAACGGTCCAGACATGGTTGAAATCAAGCTAGAATAGTGGCTTGCTGCGACTACGTATAAGTTACTGCGAAGCCGAGCGGCGTGGAATTAGAATTTGAAACGGGATACATACGTGTCATAAACACGGACCAAACAGCGCGTCGCGTTAGTACTAAAGTTCTTCGCATAACGACTTCGATTTTTCCTCTCATACGGCCACGACACTGCACTATGTCGTCCGTCAGAGTCACGAACGTCCCTGCCATCAAAAACGCCCCGCTCATCGGGCTTGCGGAAGGCAACGGCTCCTTCAGCAACATCACGCTCGCCGCGCTCGTCCTCGGCGTGCCCTACTTCCTCAAAAAATGGATCCCATTCGTCCGGTACGGTGGGTCGACCACCTACTGGATTCTCGTCCTCCTTCTAGGAATCCCCGTCACTGTCGGCTACTGGACGGCCATGAGCACCTATGGCAAGCGCAAGAACGAGAAGGTTGCGCTCCCCAACAAGGACATTGAAGAATATATTCAGCTCAAGGACATGGGCCTGAAAATTCACTACGGCGGAAAGGAGAAGATCCCCATGCAGGTCTTCCATGACGCATACTTTGACGGCAAGGTCGACTTCAAAGGTCTGTACTTTCCATATGTTTCTGCTTTTCTCCGATTATTCTGACGTGGCGTGTGTTTTGTATCATAGGCGATGTGCTGGACATTATGGAACAACGTCACGACTGGGCTACCTTCAACCTCACTCCGGAGCTCTTCAAATACGTCTTCACGCGCCTTATTCCCGATGTTATCTTCCACACCCAGAACCAAGACGAGGAGCAAGTCCGCGAGCATTACGACCGTACGACTTTTTTAAAGTTCAGATTCAATTAAACGTAAGCTAATCAACGTACCAGGAGGAGACGATTTCTACAGCTGGTACGTCAAGTGAATGACAATAAAGAATTAGTCACCAATAATTTCATCAGGTTCTTGGGCCCGAGGATGGTCTACACTTCCGGCGTCGTCATGGACATCGAAAAGGAGGAGTCCCTCGAGGAGCTCCAGGACAACAAGCTCACGCTCGTCTGCAACAAGCTCGACCTCAAGCCGGAGGACCGCCTGCTCGACATCGGCTGCGGCTGGGGCACGCTCACCACCTTCGCGGCGAAGAACTTCGGCTGCGACGCGACCGGCATCACGCTCAGCAAGCACCAGACCGCCTTCGGGAACCAGCGCATCAAGGACAACGGCGTCGCCGCCGAGCAGGCACGCGTCCTGTGCCTGGACTACCGCGACATGCCGGGCGGGCCGGGCCAGTACACGAAGATCGTCGCGCTCGAGATGGCCGAGGTGAGCGCGGGGGCCGCTCGGTTGCAGGACACAAACGGGCTAACTGCTCTTCGTTACTAGCACGTTGGCATCCGCCGCTACGGCTCGTTCCTGAACCAGATCTACAACCTCCTCGACGACGACGGCATCTTCCTCCTCCAGGTCGCCGGCATCCGCCAGGTCTGGCAATACGAGGACCTCGTCTGGTCAGTCCCGGAGGTGCACGCTCCGCCGTCCCCGCCGATGCTGACTTTTTTTCTTTCTTTCTTCCGCTCCAAGGGGCCTCTTCATGAACAAGTACATCTTCCCCGGCGCGGACGCGTCGTGCTCGCTCAGCTGGGTCGTCAACCAGTGCGAGAACGCGGGCTTCGAGATCAAGTGCGTCGACGTGCTCGGCGTGCACTACTCCGCGACGATCTACAGGTGGTACAAGAACTGGGTGTCCAACAAGGACAAGGTCGTCGCCGCATACGGCGAGCGGTAAGCCGGGGCCCCTCTTTCTGTCCCTTTCACATCACACACTCAAACTTCCCTGCGACATGTACAGCTGGTACAAAATCTGGGTCTTCTTCCTCGCGTACTCGACCATCATCTCCCGGTGCGCCGCCCCCCTCCGCCCGTGAGAAATCCCGGCTGCGCTGACACAAGCAACTCTTTTTCCCCCAACGCAGCCAAGGCTCCTTCTCCGTCTTCCAGCTCACGCTCCGGAAGAACCTCAACGCGGTGCACCGCATCGAGGGCGTCGCGAGCCACACCTCGCTGCACGGCTGCCGCAAGACCGACATCGAGTGAGTCCGCGCGCGTCTGTCTGTCCGTTCCTGATCCGCAGGCGCTGAAAGCCTGTTCTGCAGGCCTGTCGTGTAGAGGACCAGCGAGCCGCGGCGCGTTCCTGTTCGTGTTCCTGTTCGCGCTCGCGTTCCTGTGTTTCGTTTCGCCGGTTTTGCCTGTCAGAGGCGCAGTCGAGTTAAAGTTACTTAGCGTACCCGTTGTCGCAAAGGGGCAAATACCATCTAATGTTTCAATGTTTCGGTTTCGTGAATGGAAATGGACTTTTTTCTTGGCATAGAATAAAATAAAAGACTAAAAGGGTGCTCTCGCTGCCGGCTCGCGCCTCACATGCGAACTCGATGAATAAATCGGCGGGTCTGGACAAAACCTTGCAGGTCGAATTAAATTAGAGACTTAAGGTTACGCTATACATGCTATGCTGTGTAATCGGACAGGGTACAGACAGAGGTGGTGGTGACAGAAAGGGTTCTACACATTTTCGATAAAGCGAAGGGGGGAAGGGGAAGGGGAAGTACGGATATTCAAAGCGCGAGGCCGCATTAATGGAAGGGGTTCTACAACACAGTTCCCGGGGAGTGGAATAAAAAAAAAATACGTTTATCATATTATACCGCGAAGAACTTCAGGGAGCTTGAAAAAATCCAAAAAAGGCGGGCCGGATAAAAGAGCGGGCGTGCGTAGAATGACAGATGCGGGGTGTAAGATGTGGAAAATGCAAGTAACGAATGCGAAAATGCGAGAAATGCGAGGTGTATCAACATGCTGAGCGAGCGAACGGCGAAAGGAGACGGTAAAAAGAGTGAAATTTCAAAAAAAAGACGGAGGTGCCCAAAAGGGCGGAAGAGAAAAACGAAAGAAAGAGTGTGTGCGAGGAGGAAAAGCAGTCCTTTAAAAAGCCCGAAGAACTAAAACTTCGAGGCTGCCTCGGATTTCCGCCCCGACGTGGCCTTCAAGTTCGCCCGGGAGAAGAGCCGCGGCAGCCGAACGAGCGAGCGCAGCCTTGGCGGCGAGTCCTCCGGGGAGAGGTGCATGAACGAGCGGGGCTGCTCCGCCTCGTCCGCAAAGGGGTCCGCTCCCCGCCCCGGAGTGCCCTTTGGCAGCGCGTACGCGTGCGGCGGGTACGTCGCGACGGTGTCCGTCGGCGAGGGCTGCTCGGCCATGGCCGGCGTCGCGTTGCTGTTGGACTTGATGTGCAGAGCGGGCTTCAGGGCAGGGAACGCGAAGCGCGCGGTGTACTGCGGCGCATGGCCCTCGGCGTACGGGTGCTGCGTCTGAAGCTTGGCGAGGCTCGTCTGGAGGCGGTCGGAGGAGGTAGAGAGGCCGTCAATCCCGCATTCGATATCGTCGAAGTGGCGCTGACTCTGCGGAGGAGACGACGCGCAGGCCAACGTAGTCGGCGAACCCTCCAAATCGTCGTCCTCTTCGCACTCGGGCGAAGAGCAAGCCGGGATAAAATCACATGCATTGAAGTGCGCAAATTGCTCGGGAGAAAGAATCGCCAGTCCGATGCCGCACGTCGATGCGGAGCCGGCAGTAGACATAGAAGCTGTAAGAGATGCTGATGAAGACGAATGAGCACAATCACTCTCCGAGTCCGAATTAAGCGTCCTCGGGACTAAAGGCTGGCGACTGGCTCGTAGACCGGCACAGCCATCGCTCTCATCGCAGGGCGTGTCGGGCGAAGAAGCTCGGTAGTACAGCGAAGAGGAGCGCGGGGGTCCCGTAACAATGGAAACGTCGCCGGGGCACTCGCAGTCCGAATCCTGGTCCTCAAGTGCATCTTCTTCCTCCTCGCGCAACGGCTTCATGTCCTGCGTCACGTCTCTGTAGTCTGCAGAGGTGTTCTTCCATTCGCGCGACTGCGCATCGGTCTCGCCATCGCTGGGGATATAATCATACGCGTATATTCCATTAGATCCTTGATGCGACCGAGGGCTTTGCACCATGGGCAGGTCGTAATAGCCAAATGTTCCACGATTGACATGATTAACAGGCGTTTCGATCACGTCCTCTTGACTCGCAAGCGTATTCGCGTCCCCGTCAGCATCATTGTCCCGCTCAAGCTTTTGCATTTCAAGCAATGACGACACAGATCTAGAAGCCAGAGTCGACAAGGGGGCGTAGCTCTCTACGTCTTCGTCGTCCTCGGAGCCGTCGAGGGAAGAGATGTCGGCATTATTGTCG
Source organism: Phellopilus nigrolimitatus (assembly GCA_021029095.1). Lineage (NCBI taxonomy): Eukaryota > Fungi > Basidiomycota > Agaricomycetes > Hymenochaetales > Hymenochaetaceae > Phellopilus > Phellopilus nigrolimitatus. Next base: position 19,736 of record JAJOHG010000319.1, on the reverse strand, counting down.
AGATATGCATATGCCTCGAAGATCTGCGCGTGCATCTCGTACGAGCCAGAGCAAATCGACGATCTTCTGCCTGGCATAACCTGGCCTTGAATCCCATTTCGCTTGCGGCGTTGACGCTCGCGGATTCCCGTAGGGTGCTGACGGAGGAAACTCCGGAGATGTTCAATCTCTTCGTCAGTTAATGGCGAAAGTGCGCCGCTCCGAGAAGACAGCGAGCGAGGAAACGTATTATCGGAAACCGAGGAGTGCTCGTGCTCGTCAAAAGCCCTAGGAAGTGGAGTCCGCGGAGGAGATTGTGGCAGAATCCGCGGAGGGGGATGATTTCTTTTACGGCAATAAAGATTAGTCAAAAACCGAAATTCATCATCTAAAAACAAATGCAGGCACTCACAGGCCTTCCGCTGCAAGGGAGAAGGGTGCATACTCTTCTGCGGGTGTCAAAAGCGGCGTGATGGCACCGTTATCATTGGTAGTAAACCAAGGGCTGGGGATACCAAGCCCGTCCAGCGGAGTGACGGGAGTGTATCCGCGAACATTCTCGCTGACACTTCGTCTATGCTGCCCGCGCGCAGAGCCGCAGAGCCTCTGTTGACCGATAGGGAGCAGAGCTAGACCTCGCTTGGTCACTCGAGAGGGGTCGCAAGATTTCAAGATCAATTCAGAAGAGGACAGGAGCGGCGTATGCATAGGGTTCGCATCGGCGTTTCGTACAGCTCCAGACACAGAACAAGAATTAGGAGGACTTCCTGGGACAGGAGTAAGAAAAGGAGTGCAAGGCGCCGAGGGCTCGTGGTCTGGAGGGTCGGTATAAAGATAACGCGGGACTGGCTTGCGTTTGACAGAAGTGAAGCTGCGAGGAGAGGCAGCGTGGACGACAGGGCTTGTGATATTTGTGAAGTAGTCGGAGGGTAGTTTGGGAGTCTCCAGAGAAGGAGAAGGGAGCGAGCCTTCAGTACTGGGAGAGGCGATACTGCGGCGATAGCTTCGTCAACAAAGGAGGGACGAATTTCAAATAAAAAAACAATAAAAATGCTTACTCGATGACCATCGTAGGAGAGGGAGGTGGGCTACTATCATCCTCTGGTGCTGTCGAAAGACCGGGGGAGAAAGGTGTGCGCTTTCCAAGTTTGATACCAGGGGCGCTCTTGGTTCTCCTGTATGTCCGTATAAGCATGTATGCGTAAAATACAACAAGGCACGAGCGAAGCGCACCTTCTTACTGGTTGCAGATCCTTGAAAGAATCGACTTTGTCATCGTCAGAAACCGACCGAGTAGTAGGTCTACCGATAAAGAGAAAAAAAAAAAAAAAAAAAGTCAGTCTGAAAAGAAGCACTCGTGCGGAACCAAAAGGCGCATAAACAACATACAGCTTCGACGACGACTGCAGAAGCGGCGGCTTGACGCAGAACGTGGAGTCGACGGGGGAGGGCGTAGGAGATAGGGGGTATGAGAGCTTAGGGTGTGGGAAATCAAAATTGTCCAAGTGCTGGGGGAGCGAGGGGGACGAAATGATGGGACGGCCGACTAGCGGCGCAGGCTTGGCCTTGCGTGCGCTCGGAAGGGACGAGCTCGGGGCATTAAGGAACGGGAGAGGCGCGGGCGCGAAGTCGGCGCTCAAGTTGAGGCGCGACTCGCTCGCGATCTTGCGTAGGGACGGGCTGGAGAGGGACCGCCGGACGCGCTTGCGGCGCAGCTCTGCGGGTGGCATGCTAAACACGCAAGGTATACATGAGTAGTTAGTGAGGTATAAGGGGGCGGGAGCGTACGGAGCGGGGTCTTCAGGGGCAGCTCGGGCGGTCTGAGTGAAGAGGCCCTTGGTCGCGTTGACGGCCACGCGCCAAACGCCCTTTGCGCGGTGCGCGTCATGCCTAGCGGAAGCAGAGGCAGAGGCAGGGGCAGAAGTAGAGGCCCTAGGGAGTGCGTCCGGGGTGGAGTGCTGCTCGGTGAGGCGAGGCATGGGAGGCGGACGCGACGACGCGTCGTGTTGGGAGGAGGACAAAGAGCGTGTTGGGAAGATAAGAGAGGGGCAGTCTGGAGATAAATGGCCAGAAGAGGACGCGTCGGACGGGAAGTGGCGTGCGGAGGAGGGGAGAGGATCACCGGGTGGCGAAGGCAAAGGATGTTAAGATTGGACGGCGGACGACAGCTCCGGGCAATAAAAGGGTTCTGTGTCGCTGCACCCTGTCCGGGCCAAAGCGCCGAGCGGGTTATTGTTGGCATAATTGCAGAATATTAATCTGTGCGACAGCCGACGGTCGACAGCTGGCAGCCCGGCGTCAGTGCGCGTCTGAGCCCCTTCCGTAACACGGCCGATCCCATTCACTTCCTCATCGGGCGAGAAGCACAGGGCACGCTGGAGGATCTCCCGCGCTTCGCGGCCAGAATGAGTTAAGCTCTGCCTGCATCCAGTCATCACTGCCCATTGTCTCCCACACGCCCACGCTCACGTCCATTGTCAATCCTGCCGCGGCCCACCCCCGTCTGCTTCTGTCTGACTGCACCTAAACATACCCAACCCTATCTCTTTCTCATTTTCTTTTTCTTTTTTCTTTTCTCCATCTGCTTCTGTCTAACTGCACCCAACTCTATTTACTTCTCCAATTCTCCCTTGCTACTTTTCGTGTACTTTTTCGTAGCTAAAGTGAAGTTAACCCCACCTTCGAATTACAATTCGCGCACCCGAGTCAATTAGCCACACGCTTCCCCCCTTCCTCTTCCTCTTCCTCTTCCTCCTATCGCCCGAAGCTGCCCCCCATGTCACCTCACCTCACCTGCCCACGCTGCCCGCCGCGCGCGCCCCGCCTTCCTCTTCCTCTTCCTCTTCGATCGCCCTTATAACAGGAAGTCCATCGCCCCAGCTCCGTCCCCCGCACGCACGCACGCACGCATGTGCCCGCCTGTCACGACCACTGTCAGCCCGAGTATGTATCCATCACTACACCCTCGCGCCAGACACGTCCAGACTCCGAATCCAGCGAACGCGCGCCGGCTTCTTCCGCGACCCTCGAGCGCCTGCGCCCCTGCCGTTTGCTTTCGAGCCCGCAGCGCCTCCGGCGGCCCTGCGCCCCGCACACGTATACGCATACATACATAGTAACATACATATGTGCGACGCGTCGCAGGCCCATCTCCCATCTCCCCTCTCCCAACCGCTAATTGCCAATTGCCAAGCCAATCTATCTTCCGTGCGGACTTAACCCGCCGATCCCTCGTTATTAATTGCCCATTAATCTGCGCCGCGCGCCCGGCCGGCGGCATTTCGTATTCGCATTTGCATTTGCATGCAACTTATATTTACCGTTTATGAAGGCGGGAAAAGGCATCGTCATAGCAGAGTGCAGAGTGTGCAGAGTGCGTGCGAGTACAGATTGTTTTGATTGATGCGGGAGAAGACCGCGAGCGCGACCGCGGGTACACACAACAGGCAACAGGTATCTACATACATCTATCTATCTACGTAACTAAGTATCTATCTATCTAATTAACTCGCCGCCGTTTTAATTTTCGAAAGGCGCGAGGAGGGGCGCGAGCTAGTCCGACATAATTAACAGAAAAAACGATTGAACTCAGTCCGGATCAAAGAACGCGTCTCGGATGCCATGACGATCAACTCGAAGCCGCGCAGCCAGATGGAAACACTATGCAGCGTGCGGACAGAGGCAGAGGCAGAGGCAGAGGCAGAGGGGGCATATTATAGCAGATAGAAATAACTTGAATGGGAAAAGAAGAAAAAAATCTGCATGGGGAAAACAACTCGACGAGAGAGCGGCGGCGGGGCGTATCGGATAATTAATATGCGGCGGGCGATTAATGCGAGGCGTCAGTTTGCTGTAAGGAAAGCGGGGGTGAAATCAGGACAGTGTCGAGTCGAAAGCAATGCGAAAGGACGCGCATGGTATCATAAAAGCACAGAGAAAGTTGGGCGTCGTTGGATAAGCAGAGAAAGGAGCGGGCGATCACGAGACATCAGCGGGGATATACCCAGCCATCGACGCTACCCGCAGCGCGCGGGAGCTAAAAACAGAAAAAAGAAAAGAACAGAAAAAGATTGGGCGCATTGGGCCATGCAACCAACGAGCGTGGGGGAGGGGGGGCGCACAAATGAAAAATCAAAGGCATGTCCAGATTCGCGATCGCAATTTCAGCTTCTGGCGGGTTCTCGTCGGCGCCAGCGCGGCCCGCTCCTTTCAACGCCAGAAAAGGGACGGCCGCCCACTTCCGCAGGTCGCAGCAAGCAGGGCGCCAGCAGCGACATCGCGGGTAGCCCCCCCGGCCCCCGGCCAGCTAAAAGCGTTCATGGCGTGCGAGGTTCTGCGGGTGCTGATTCGTCCGACGGAGCGGCGGCGGCGGCGCGTGGAGGCCCGCGCCCAGTGCCCCGCCGCCGCCGCCCGAGCACGCGAACGCGCCCCCGTGCCCGTGCCCGTGCCCGTGCGGCGGGCTCGGCACGAACAGCGCGCCGCGGTTCTGCGCGGACCGCTCCTTGCGCCGGAAGTGCGTCGGCGCGGGGAACGGCTCCGGCAGGCCCTGCTGCGGGCCCTTGCTGTAGAATATCTTCGGCCGCCACGCCTCGCGCTCGTCCATCACGCACGAGTTCTTGAACTTCTCGACGAGCGCCTCTTTGCCCCTGTGGACGAACCCAAGACGTCAGCAGTGCGAGGTATGTGTTTTGGAGGGGGGGGGCTTACTGGTAGTTGGCGTAGCTCATTTGGAGGACTTTCTCAGACGAAAACATGTTCCTTTTATTTTTATACAGAGTCAGCGGCGTCGCATCAAGAGTACCAACCGAAAACGCGCACCACTTGACCCCGAGTTTCGTTCGCGCAAAATGCAAGAGGTCTTGAACATGGATAAAGTTCACAAACGCTGACCAAAAACTCGTCAGCCATGTTATAAGCGAAAGCAAGCACAGCATATACCATAACCAACGTTACACCCTATGGCAGAGAAAAAAGGGGGATGGTAAGCACAAGCGACCACTTCACAACCCAAAGACAAAAAAAAAAAAAACCCCACCATTCTGGAAATCCATCCGCAGATACAAAAAATCAATCTTGCACGGGCACACCTTGCCAATGAACTCGACAAGATCGCGGTCCGACAGCTTGTTCGGGATGTTCTTGATCATCACCGTCGTGCGCGTGTCCAGCCCCGCCGCGATGCGCTCCAGGTCGATCTGGTTCCGCTCCGGCGGCGCGTCCCGCGTCACGTCCAGTGCGCCCCGCGCGCTCGCGGGCAGGTGTGCCCCGCCGGGCCCCGCGTGCGCGTGCGAGACGTGCGAGACGTGTGAGGACGCCGACGACACGCTCCCCGCGCTGAACCCCGCGCCGTACGCGTACGCGCCGCCCGGCGCGGGCGGCGCGCCCAGGTAGTACTGCCCGAGGTGCGGCGCGAACATCGCGGGCGTCATCGGCGTCCGCAGCAGCGCCGCCGGGTGCGCCGCCGCACCGTACGGCGAGTGCGGCACGCCCGCGGACGCGAGGTAGTACGGCGAGCCGTACACGGACCCGGTGCCCCCCGACGGAGAGGGCGTGTGCGGGCCGCCCGGCGACGAGTCGCTCGCGGTCGGCACGCGCGAGTGCCCGTGCGCGAGTGTCCGGTCGGGGCCGGGGCCGAGGCCGTCGTCGTCGTACATCGCCCGCTCGGCGCTCGCGCCGCCGTTATTCTCCGGCGTGGACTGCATAACCACGAGCGGCTCGTCGAACGGCTGCACGCGCCCGCCGCCGCCGGGGAAGTCGGCGCCGGGCGAGATGACGCGCGGCGACGCGGACGAGTCGCTGATCGCGCGCGTGCGCGGGCGGAGGAAGCCCGTCGCCGCGTCCGTCTGCAGCGCGCCGACCTGGCCCGCCGCCTTGCGCAGCGCGTCGAAGCAGAACGTGTCGCTCGTGCGGCGCATGTGGTCGAACGCCATTTCCGCCGTCGCGCCCGCGTCGTGCGCCGCCGCCGCCGCGACCCGGACCGCCGCGCGCCGGCGGAGGTCCTGCTCGCTCGTGGACTGGTGCAGCGGCGTGCCGAGCGCAGAGAGGTTGACGGAGCCGGTCGAGATGCGGCGCGCGTTTCCCGCGTGCTGCGCGAGCGCATGCATGTGGAGCGGCGGGAGCGCGCGCGTGCCGTGGAAGGGGGACGAGTTCGTCTCGTCCATATCGGGGTGCTGCTGCTCAAGTGGGTCAAGAGAATAGTCCGAGGAGAAATTAAGGGTTTCGTGGCGCGGGGAGAGCGGGAGGCCCTCGGAATGCAGACGCGAGATGGGGCTGAGAGGCGAGGAGGGCTGGGACGCGCGGCTCTGTTCTGGATTTTGAGGGAACGGGACGACAGATGTAAGGATCTCCGAAGCGGCGTGCTTCGGGACGAGGCAAAGGCGAATGCCAAACATGGGGCGTCCATTGAGGGAATCTATCGCGATCTTGGCGTTGCGGGAGTCAAAATATTCTACAATGTATGCCTGGAACGTGAAAATGAAGATTAGCGGAAGAAAGGGAGGAAAGAAATATTATATACGCAACCTGTCTGTTTGGCATGTTGGCCTGGCTGAACGTACGAAGGTCTCCGAAGCTTTTGACGATAGATTTCAGCGCATCCGGGTCGAATCTGCTTCCCTCCGCCGTCACGAAAACCTCGCCTTCCATTTCGTCAATGAAAGAGGAGTCGCCCATAAGCTGTAAAATCCACAAAAAAGTGAGAAATGCGGCAGAACAAGAATTAGGGGGGAAAAGGGGGGGAAAAGAAAGAAAAGAAAAAGAGCCACCTTCCGCAAGCTACTAGTAGACAACCTCGACGCGCGCAGCCTGAGGTTCCCGAAATACGTATTGGTCGTAACCGTGCGCTCCGCACGCTCCGTGTGCCGGCTGTCGTAAAATGCGAGAATAACGACACCGTCTCGCTGCTGGAAACGCATGCATATGGCCTTGACCTCGCCACAGTTCTTTACAGAAGCGAGGATCAGCGTTAAATACCCTACCATGGGAAGAAAAGACGGCAAATACCCTGAAAGCATCTTTGAGGTCGTCGTTCGACGCTTCTTTGGGTACACCGCTGATCTGAAGAATAAAAATAATTAATTAATAATTAACTGGAAATTTCCGCACGCATTAACCGACAGGAAAGAAATGGAAATACGAACAAGTAAGAACCTCTCCCCCTGCCCGCCCGCTCCCGCCGCCGCGTTCAAAGCACCCACCCCCATCCCCTCCAGTCCGTCCCTCCTCTCTCCCCCTCCCTCGTCCCGCATGTCGAGCACGACGCGGTCGCCGTCAGGCGCGTCATTTAAATCAATGCTCCACTCGCTGCGCGCCGACGTGGGCGACGCGGCGACGTCGAGGCGGTGCGGACGGGCGCGCGAAGGCGTGCCTGGCCAGAGACCCGAGGACACGGCAACGGGCGAGGGCGGGGCCGCTATCTCGGCCTGTCTATACGCGTGAGCGTGAGAGAGGCCGGCGGAGGCGGGAGTGGGCGGCGGGGCGGCTGCTCCGCGGGCAGGCGGGGTGCCGTACGCGCCGGGAGCTGAGCCCGGAGCCGAGCCGTAGCCGCTGCCGTTGGCGTCGCTGTTCACAGGGTGGAGGGGCGTGAGGGGCGGGGTGAGCGGGGTGTGTGGCTGGGAGGGGCGTTCTGGGGTCTGGGCGAGAGCCTTTTTAGAGGAAGTCTGGGACGGGCTGGGGGAGGCGAAGATGTCTGGCGATAGGAAAGAGGTAAGCAAATAAAATAAAAAAAATGACAAGATAGTCGGAGAGACAAAAAGAGCGCACGGGCGAACTCGACCTGGCCATTCGTCGAGTCCCTGCGAATGGAATCAATGTTTAGGAAATCGATGGGATGACGTATTGCACACCAATGGCTGGGCAAGGAGGGCGAGGACTGGTGGGGAAAAAAAAGAGTCATGAGCGCGACGCGTGCAGAGAAAGACGGCGTCCACGAACCTCTGCGGGGTGGATGAGTGGGAAAGGGACGGGAGAATGAGCGTGTGCCATTGGCTTGACCGGGTTTTTAGAAAACAAAGGGCGGGTAAAATGACAAGAGGAGGCAAGAACGAGACAAGAGGGCAAAGGGCACGGCAAGCAGGAGGGACGGGGACGGAGACGGGAGAGAGGGGACGCACGGCGGGGAAGGGAAGCCTTTAATTATTTATACTGGAGAGTGAGAGGAGAGGTGACACGGGCGTCTGAGTTCGGATCGGGGATCAATATTGACTTTGGACGGGCTGTACGCACGGGAAGCTCTATCAGGGATTTGGTAAGGAGACGGCGCGGACAAGGCAGACAAGGCAGACATATGGCCGTCATCCTTCCTTATCCTCGAGCGTAAAGCGTGGACAGGCAGACGAACAGTGCACCAGAGAAGGCGAAGGAGAAGGAGAAGACGAAGCAAAAGCAGAAGAGACGCAGCAATCACCGGGTCAAATTCTATCTCGAAATGGGCACCGCGCGTTATTAAGATCCGCATGCCAATCTGAGAGCATGTCGTCTGTCCATCGCAACAGCGTGCAGCGTGACACCCTCGTAGGCCACAGGGACCTGCCACCGGAAAAAAAGCCTCAAAGAGACAGCCTCAGAGACTAGAGAGGTCCAGATGAGCGGATGATCGCCAGGACACAGCCAGAGAGAGAAGCACCCCCATCCCTTTCAGCGCGCCAGGTCGTATCCGGCAGTCCAGCAGCCTTTTCAACGTCCATTCATCACCGGTCATTCAGGTCGCCGCCCTTTCCCTTTCATGCTCCAGTGCACGATCCTTTCCCTGACAGGATGTTGCCTTGACACGATGCATATATATACGCTTTCCTGTCAACTTGTGCGTCTAATAGGGCACCACGCAATCCCGTACAGGTTAACTTACGGAATTCGGAAGAGTGCCTTCTCCCGTCTATCGCGTGTCATGCAGCACACACCGAGTCATCAAGCATACAAAGCGCAGTTTTTTATCTCTTCTTCTTTTCTTCTTGCTACGCGATGAATTGCCATAGAGTGCCGTGTCGTAATCCTAGCGGCATTAAATCATCCCTCCAGCCAGTGGCGTCCCTCTCATGTCGGTCCGGCGGAGACAGTGCCAGATCCAGTCCCTCAGATATCGGGCGCTTATAAGAAGATCGAGGCCGGAACGCTCGTAGTTTGCTCCCAGCAAGCTCCAGTTTCAGCAGTGAAGCAGTAAACGCAACAGTTCGAGGCTAACGACTCAGACCTCGGAAGTAAAGGAGAGATCATATATATATAGAGAACTGTCTAGTCCCGAACGGGAACAGGGACTGCGCTCGGCCCCGTGCTCCGCGCTCCGCGCTTAAACAAGCGCCCACCGAGGCCCACCGTCGTTTACGTCGTCTATCTACCTTCCTACTGCCGCCACCGCATCGCAGACGCGGAACAGAGCAGCCATGCCCGGCCGCGGCATTAATTTGAGCATTGGCAGTGGCAGTGGCGCGCATACTCGCGCTCGCATCCGCCTCGCCTCGTTCGACGCGCTCTTCACCCTCCTCCGCCCCCGCCAGCCCATCCACGTCCAGTACGCGCACGCCTTCGCGCCCTTCTTCGGCCCGCTCGCCCCCGACGCCGTCAAGGCCGCCTTCAAGAAAGGTACCGTCCGTCCGTCTCTTTTCGCGTAGTCTAAGAGCTGGGCCGGGTGGTCCCAGTGCACGCGTGTGCACGTCGCGCGTGCGCGCTTCTAGAGCGACTTGTGCTCTGTGCCCGCGCGTGACCGGTGACGTGCGAAAGCTGTCCGCAGCGGACTCGGAAATGCGCACTTGGCTCGCTCGTTTCCCCCGCGCGGGCGGGCTGTCCAGCTGCCATTAACATTCAGCGCGCGGCCAATCTTATCGCGCGTGCCCGCGCTTCCCTTCCCCGCGCGAGCGCCGCAGCCCACATGAAAGGATCTGCCCGGCCGCTTCTAGTTCTGCGCAAGCTTCCACACTATCGCTATTGCTATTCTTAACCGACTCTGACACCCGCCTTGCCTATTCCGCCCCCCGTCGCTATTCTTGCCCCAAAACGAACGCGAACCGCATCCGTGTGCCATGTGCAGCGCTCAGGGAGCTCCAGGCCGCGCGCCCCGCGTACGCGCAGGGGCCCGAGGGCTGGTGGCGCGCCGTCATCATGCGCACCGCCGTCGGCGCCGGCGCGGACAGCCAAGGTGCGCGCCAAGATATCCTTAATACATAGCGGAAAACAGTGTTCTGAATGAGGGGGCCAGACGTGGAGAGGGCCCTCCCCGTCGTCGTCCCACAGCTCCTCAAGCGCTTCAGCTCGCGCGAGGGCTACGCGCTGTACGACGACGCGCTCCCTACGTGTGCGTGTCGACGCATCCAGCATCCAAAAAGGATTGGCCGACTAGCCGACTAACTCAGAATCTGACTTCAGTAAAGTCGCTCCGCGAGATGGGCGTCGCGACCGCGCTCGTCAGCAACGCCGACTCGCGCATCCGTGCGTCTCTCCGTTTCATGACCCCTGATCGTGTTTCTTTCTGATGCACGAGCTCTCCGCCTGAAAGTGGCCGCGCTCGACGACCTCGGCGCCCTCACATTCCTCGACCACATCCTCGTCAGCGACGCGGAGGGCGTCGAGAAGCCGCACCCCGAGATCTTCCTGCGCGCCTGCGCGCGCGCAAAAGTCGCCCCCGGCGAGGCGGCGCACGTCGGCGACGAGCTGGAGTGGTGCGTCCTTTCTTTCTTTCTTTAGCGCGTTTTGTTTGTTGATCGTTTCGCGATGGCATCTGATATATCTCATTATCCCGCGCTGTCTGACGCTTCTGCTCCCAGTGATTACTTCGGTGCTTCCCGCGCGGGTCTCCACGCCTTGCTGTTGAGCAGGCCGCCGGAGAACCAGGCACAGCGCACAGCTCCCGAAGAGACGAGTGCAGACGGTGTTAGGCGTATCACAGGGCTGAATGCCCTCACTCGTTTTGTGCGGGATCATAATATATGAAAGGGAAACAAAAATATTACTACATGCACGGCGTGAGTCCTGCGGGGTCTAGCAAAAGTAAAAAATAAAAAAGGCGGCAAATCTCACCGAAACAAAAGAAATAATGTACACACAACCCGTCCCCTCCTATTCTAAAACTGCCGCGCCGCGCCGCTCAGAAGGGCCGCCTCCACGCAGCGTCGTCCGCGCCGCCGCCCTTCAGAAGCCCAAGCTCGGCCTGGAGCGCGGGGCTGATCCCGCGGTCCTCGCGGGCGTCGCGGGCGCCGGGGAGCGCCGCGGGCCGGTCCGCGTCCCCGACGGTGCGCGCGCGGTCCGCGGCGACGACGTCCTCGAGGCGCTCGCCGAGCCTGAGCATCGTCCAGCGCACGACGCGCGGGTCCGTGCGCATGCGCTCGCTGAGCTGCGCGAGCAGCCGCGGCGGCGCGTCGAAGTGCATCGTCCAGTAGCTGGGGGCGGGTGCTTTAGCCGGGTGCAAAGTGATCTAGGGAGGGGGAAGAGACGCACTCGCCGATGGCGTGGTAGTGCTTGTGGCGCCGCATGCGCTGCGGGAGGTTCCGCGTGCCGAGGTACTGGATCTGGCGCACGGTGCTCCCGTGCTCGAGCAGCAGCGTCGCGGACTGCGAGACGAGGTCCTTGATGTGCCGCTGGGCAGAAGCATAAGATTAAAAGATGCGCGAGAAGAATGGGGCGCACGCACGTATTCGGGGTAGTGCGCGGCGATGCAGAACATCTTGTAGAGCGGCATCGTGGGCGTGGGCGGCGGGGCTCGTCGTCGCGCAACGAGTTTCTGAAGATTTTCGAGCGGTGAATAAATAAGCGTGGAAACGAGTTTCCCAATCGATCGATCCTCGCTGGCATACATCGCACACGACCGCCTGTCTGCACGGAGGCGCCTGCACGCTCGTCCGCATTCTGCTCTCCCCCTTCCTCGACACACCACGTCCCTGCTCCGTCCCAATCTACACACGTCCCCCCCGGTCCCCATCTGCAACAATGGCGATGAAAGCAGTCCGTGGCTTTTTTTTTACCCCCCCTCTTCCCCTCCTTCCATTCCATTCCTCACCGAGAAGGAGAACTGACGACACGTTTCTCCCGTTCCTGCAGATCGTGAAGTGTAAATTCCCCCCGCGTCTTGATCGCCTTGCGCAGCCTGCCCGCTCACCCTCTTTGCAGCCGTCATCTCCGGCGACTCCCTCGTCCTGCGCGGCCGCCCGGGCCCGCAGGGCCAGCCGCCCAAGGAACGGTGCGTGCTTCCCCACTCATAATACGGTACACATCTGATGAGCACCGCGCACCGCGCAGCGTCCTGCACCTCGCCGACATCACCGCGCCGCGCCTCGGCACCGCCTCGCGCGAAGACGAGGTGCGTTCCCGTCCCCCCATCCCCCCCCCCCCCGCCCCCCTCTCTAAACACACCGCACACAGCCCTGGGCCTTCGAGGCGCGCGAGTTCCTGCGCTCGCTCTGCGTCGGCAAGGAGGTCGCCTTCGCCTCGACCCACGCGCTGCCGCCCGGCACGGACGACGTGCCGCGCGACCTCGGGAACGCCGAGCTCGCCTCCACCGCCGCGGGCGCGCCCCCGACCGACCTCGCGACGGAGCTCCTGCGCGCCGGCTGGGCGCGCGCGAAGGAGCTCAAGCGCGAGCCGACGGAGGAGGACGCCCGCCGGCGCGACCTCGAGAACGACGCGCACACGGGCGGGCGCGGCATGTGGAACCCCCAGGGCCCGAAGGTGTGCAAACGCATTTATTACTTTTTTCGTTAGGATATTTTCGTTTCTGAAGTAGGTCACGTGACTTGCCTCGGGGGGTGGGTAGACGAGGGACGTGCATTATAACATGCCGCTAGACTCGACGGCTTTCTTGCAGGAATGGAAGGGGAAGTCCTTGGATGGTACGTGTTTCGTGAAATCCGCTCGTTTGAAATTTGTGACCTTACAAAAAAAAATGGGTTTCAGCAATTGTCGAATCGGTCCGCGATGGGTCGACTGTACGCGCACGTCTTCTCATGCCGGATGGCGAACATCAATTTGTAAATATTTCGCTTGCTGGTGTCCGCTCCCCGCGCTCGTCTGGCAAGCAAGGCGAGGCTTCAGAGCAGTGGGGCGACGAGGTGCGTTCCCATTGTCTTGAATGGTGTGAAACCCCTTCGTCTAAGAAATACTCAAGGCAAAATTCTTCACTGAATCGCGGCTATTACAAAGAGCTGTCCGCGTCCAGCTCCTCTCTCTGCCAGCCCCTACTGCTACGCCCTTCCAATCAACCACGAATGGCTCCGCGCCTGCGCCAGCGAGTATCTTCATCGGAAGCGGTATGCTGAACAAGCTTCCGGAAGCCCAGAATGAAAGTCGCTGATATCATCATTAGTTCTCCATCCCGCCGGGAACGTCGCCGAACACCTCGTCGCCACCGGCCTCGCGCGCGTCGTCGACTGGCACGCCGGCATGCTCGCCGCAGGCGGGGGCATGGAGCGCCTGCGCGCCGCCGAGCGCGCCGCAAAAGAAAAGCGCCTCTACCTGTACGCCGCGCTGCCCGGCGCGGCGGGCGCGCCCGGGGCGAGGGCGAACGGCGCGTCCGCCGCCGCGGCAGACGGCTCCGCGCGCAACTTCGACGCGCTCGTCGTGCGCGTGTGGAGCGGGGACCAGGTCTCCGTCGTCCCGAAGGACGGCGGGCGGGAGCGCCGGGTGCAGCTGAGCTCGACGCGCGCGCCAAAGTGCGTTCTCGTGCAGCGATGTAAGGCGTGTTTCTTGGTGGCTGAATGGCTCTGAATTGTAGAGCCGCGGACCCGAAGCAGGCGTACTATGCGACGGAGGCTCGAGAGGTTTGCGTCATTGTCATTGAACTGGTCCTGTGGTTCAACTGCTTATCTACGTTTTTGTTCTGTTTTCAGTTCCTGCGCAAAAAACTCATTGGAAAAACCGTAAAAGTACATGTGGATTTCATCCGACCAAAAGAAGGCGACTTCGATGAACGCGAGTGCGCTACCGTTCGCTACGGGGGCGCTAACGCGTAAGCTCGTCTTTTCTAAGATACAATCGAAAACGCTAAAATTCATGGTTTTGTTTTCTGCTGTCTACCGTAGAAATGTCGCCGAGCAGCTTATTGAAAAGGGCTACGCAACGGCGCTTCGCCATAAGCGCGACGACGAGGACCGCTCGTCAGATTACGACAAGCTCATGGCTGCGGAACAAGCGTACGCCCCGATGTCTGTCGCCTTTCGCCTTGTCATTTAATGTGTGTCACTATAGTGCTGCCGCAGAAGGGCGAGGAATTCACTCTGGAAAGGAGCACCCGGCCCCAAAGCAACCCATGAACGTATCGGAGGTTTGATATTATTTCTTCCCGTCAGTTTAAGCTTGCAGCTTAATAGCAATTCTGTTTCTAGTCGGCTGTAAGGGCGAACTCGTATCTTTCTGGCTTCAAGCGGATAGGGCGGATTCCGGCCGTAGTCGACTACGTTGCTGCCGGCTCCCGCTTCAAGTTCGTTTCGAGCACGCTAGAGATAAGGTTGACTAGCTAATTAGTTCTCAGAATCCTGTTACCGAAGGACAACCAAACCATCACGCTCGTTCTCGGCGGTCAGTGTTCTTCTATTCAATCTGGCTTTCTGTATGTGCTGTAGTCTGAACAACTTCCTACCCCTTAGGCATCCGCGCTCCCCGAACGGCACGTAATGCAAGCGAGAAGAGCGAGCCTTACGGCGCCGAGGCGGCCGAGTTTGCCACCCGCCGCTACATGCAGCGCGACGTCGAGATCGAGATCGACGCTGTCGACAAGAGCGGCGGCTTCATCGGCGCACTTTACCTGAACAAGACTGAAAACGCCGCGGTCTTGCTCGTGCGCGAGGGCCTTGCTACCGTACACGGATTCTCAGCTGACAGCTTGCCGTGGGCTAAGCATCTCTATGATGCCGAGGTGGGGATTTGAATGACATTACTCAAGACAGCTGGCTCATTTATTCGATTTTAGTCTGAAGCAAAAGAAAATAAACGCAGCGTACGTTTTGGTCACTTCGTCCGGATTAAGCGAAGTCCTAAAATTTTGGTTTCCTTTTCTGCTTTAGATCTGGAGCGACTATGATGCAGATGCTGAAGCTGCTGCAGAGGAAGAGGAAAAGAAATCTCAGGACATCCAGCCATTAAAAACGGAGTACCTCGACATTATCATCAGCGATGTCCGCACGCACAACGGATTGACCTTCTCTGTTCAAATACTCAACACAGAAGGTACGCTACGCATTTGAATTAACTCCGACCTATTATTGTTGACAAAATTTACAAAAATAGGTATCGCAACATTAGAAAAACTGATGCACGACTTCTCGTTACACCATCGCGCAGCCGCTGCTCCCTCGAACTTCTTCCCGAAGGGCGGTGATCTAGTCTCCGCTAAGTTCTCTGACGGCTCATGGTACCGCGCAAGAGTCCGCCGTTCGTCGCCGCTGAAGAAGGAGGCGGAGCTGACGTTCATCGACTACGGGAATCAGGACACGGTGGCTTTCAAAGACATCCGTCCTCTCGACCCCCAGTTCCGCTCGCTACCTGGCCAGGCTCAGGACGCCCGCCTCAGGTAAGTCTAAACGTCGTTACCAGATACGTCGTGTTGCTGAGTCGCCCGTCTATTTAAAGCTTCGTAAAGCTCGTCGACCCCAGCAGCGAGTACTACCAGGAAGCGATCGAGCGCTTCCGGAGCCTGTGCGAAGGCCGCAAGCTCGTCGCGAACGTGGACTTCCGAGAGGGCCCGCTCCTGCACCTGCGCCTCATCGACCCGGCCGACCCGCAGACGGCACAGGACCCACAGGCGTGCGTCAACGCGGACCTCGTGCGCGAGGGCCTCGCGTCGATTGACCGCAAGGGCTGTAAATACCTCAGCGCGTACCCGGGCGTCGTGAAAAAACTAAAAGATGCCGTGGCGGGCGCGAAGACGGACCGTCTTGGCATGTTCGAGTTAGGGGATGTCGAAGAGGACGACGCGTGAGCGACTCATTACAGACCGTTGGATGTACTGTCTTTTGTTTATATTCGGAGGAACGTTGCATGCACATAGCACTCAATGAATTCGATAGCGGTGCTCTCCTCGGTTTTACTAAGTAGAAATCTGAGTTCCCACGCCTAGAACAAGCACCGCGACGCGCAGTGATGTATATGCTGCTTACTTATGCATTCTCGAGCTCTGACGGCAGCCGCCACTGAAGGCGCACATGTTGAGCACTCGCTCTTGACTACCATCTCGCTTTCGCGTATTTCCCCGATGCAAAATTTGAGATAAGCCGATGTACTCCACTAACCGTCAACGATCTGAATCGACCTCTGGCGTGGTCGACCTCGACATGTCCGAGTCCACGCCACCCTCGCTCGACGAGCTTCTGTCGCCCAAGGCGAAGGGGGACGACATATCGCAATCGGAGAAACGGGAGTCTATGACAGACTCGGGCGTGGAAATCGAGGTCGTCGACGACGACTCGCGCTTTTCGAATGTGCCGCTAAGTGGAGGGACACTCGGCAGCGGCCAGGATTCGCGCGCGTCGTTCTCCGCGTCTTCTATAGCAGAGCGGCGGAGCACGGTCTCTTTCGAGAGACCAGGGTCGACGGCTTCGAGCTCGAGGAAGTCGCATAAGAAATCCGCGTCGAGTTACACAGTCGGGAGCTCCTCGCGGGGATCCGTTGGTAACTTGCCTTTCTTGTTACAGCGGCTCGACCTGCAGAAGTCGCAAGAAGAAACAAATCTCTCGAAGAGAATTAGCCTGGATGGTCAGCAGCGCCTGCAAGAGGAGTTCTCAAGAATACAAAACGGACACCAGTCATGCCATCCGGAGACCGAAACGGAGAAAACTATAGATTGGGGTGCGTAAACTTAGGTTAGGGACGTCAACTCGATTGATATCATCGTTTCTCAGAATTTTGGGGCAAAGTCATGGGCGGTAAGAGCGTCTTACGACGCGTATATACCAGTACATCTCATTGGAACCAGATTACCGGCAGTTTGCTTCTGACAACCCAGAGAAGCTCGCGAAGGCCATCGAGCGAGGGATTCCGAAGTCACTACGAGGGATGATGTGGCAATTAATGTTTGCTTCCATCTTCGCTGCCATTGCGTGATGCATTTTGAGCAACTCTTACCAGGTCCGCATCAAAAGATACAGATCTGGAGGCTACCTACAGCCGCCATTTGAAGGGGACGAGTCCGCACGAGAAGGCTATTCTGCGTGATTTAGGAAGGTCAGGATATTCGGCAGTGAACCGAAGCTCTCAGACTAATTTGGTTTTGAAGGACATTCCCACATCACGATTATTTCACTGATGGCCAAGGCATTGGTCAAGAAAATCTGTTCAATGTCTTAAAAGCATATTCTTTGTATGACCCAGAAGTCGGCTACTGCCAGGGCCTCCCATTTGTTGTTGCTATTCTGTTACTCAATGTTCGTGAGCTCTGGACCCGCTTCGCTACCAACGCTAGGCTGACGAAAAAGACAGATGCCAGATGAGGAAGCGTTCTGTCTTCTGGTCCGTTTAATGTACTCGTATGGCCTACGAGGACATTTCTTACCGGAGATGCCCGGTCTCCAATTGCGCATGTATCAAGTGAGAGGTTCTGTTGCGAACGATATTCACTGTGATTTATTTTGGATTTGTTCATCCTAGTTTGATCGCCTAGTAGAAGAGCTCCTCCCAGTTTTGCACGTACATTTCCTTCGGCAAGGCGTTAAATCGAGTATGTTTTGTTCTCAGTGGTTTCTCACTGTGTTAGCTACCGGTGAGGTGTTCGTCCTTATAAAGCATGGCATCAATTGCTGACAACTGGTGCTGCTAGTTTCCCCCTCGACATCGTCTTCCGAATATATGATAATGTTTTGGCTTCTGGCATCGAGTCGATTTTTGGATTTAGTGTCATTCTACTTCAGAAAAACGAAGAGGCGCTCCTGAAGCTCAAATTCGATGACATCCTCGCATTTCTAAAAAATCGTTTGTTTGAGCAATATATAGTACGTGCTTTCTTGCATCAATCAGATTTTGTTGCTAATTTGGCATCCTGCTAGTACGAAGACGATTCCAAGAAGGCAGCAAATGGTGGCAGCAACTACAATCGCTCGTTGAACAACCCGAACGAGTCGTATCGTGTAAACAAGTTCGTGCAGGATGCGCTGTCGCTGAAAATCACGCCATTCATGCTCGACGTATACGCCCACGAATACGAGGAGTTGGTTCGTACGCGTGAGGCACATATGGTGGAGATGGACAACCTTAGAAATGCGAATCGCCATCTAACAGCGCAAGTGTGAGCAACTTCTCATTACTTCAAACATAAGAGATATCTTCATGTCATTTGACGCTTTCCTTCTCCAGGAAAAATCTAGAGACCTCGCTGGCGCAACTGAATACGGAGCAATGCGACATGGTGGTGCGTTAGATTATTTCGATACCCGTCTATTCTTTGTTTTTGACGCCCCATACTTATCTACAGAAAGAACTTGTGATGCAACGAATAAAGAGCGAGGAAATGGAAAACGAGCTCGTTCGTTACAAGTTGCTGTACGTGGCATTGATTTCTGTCCAATCAGCATTCCTCTCTAATCATCTCCCAGATATGCTGAAGCTATGCATAAAACTGAAGATGCAAACGCAAGGTCCTCGCACCGTCCTCTCAACATTCTCAGCACGAGATAAAGTGACGGTCTACATCCTTGTCCGATTATGGCTTCCTGCTTCTCTTCTACCTGTTCACCGCTATTTAACCGACTGAGTACTTCTGTTCTAACATTTTGTTGCAACACATCATGAATCACATACCTTAAACAGTCACATATCCACTCCCTCTTCCCCTTTGCATAAGTACAAGAACCAATGTATCCGTCACTCATCGAAAATCATAAGTCTTTTGTCAACCATTTTGGTGCACGCTTACCCAATCCCACTACATACAAGAAACCAATGCGGTAAAAATGTGCTAATGCTACATCAAAATATAGTTACAGCTTTGCACGCACTGTGCCTTCGGCGTCCTCCCGAACACGGATGACGGCCTTTCCCCACGTCCTACGTTCCTCAAGAGCCCGCAGACCGTCTACGAGATTTTCGAGAGGATAGACTTCCGAGTAGACGACTGGCTTCACACGTTCGGATTCGAAAAGCCTGAGTTTCGCAATCAACAGACCTCATACAAAGAGAGAGAAAATGGCGCACTTCAGCAGTTCTTTCCAAACTAAAGGGATGCGCTGCGGCTCGAATTCTGGAGTATTACATGTCATTCAGAAGAATCGTTTTATGTCTAATTAATAGAGGGACGTACTTGCGTATGCACCCCAGTGAATACCGGTGACAGCAATGTTCTTGAGCAGAACAAGATTGAGGGGAAGCTGGAAAGCCCTAAGCAAAATGTCGAGGATCATCACAAATTGACGCCAACCTTTTCTATTTGTCCACCAGCAAAACCGACGACAACAGCCCGTCCTTTCCATGCGATGCACTTCAAGCAGTCTTAATTTACCATTAGTCCCTTTGAAGTTTACCAACAAATAAGCCAGGAAATCAATGCAGAAAACAGACCTCGTATGCGGCCGACGGGGTCGTACACTACATCTACGCCTTTGCCCTTCGTTATAGCCATGACTTCCTTCTGCCAATTTGGCGCGGTATAGTCTACGACATAATCCGCTCCACCGTAGCGCTTGGCAACTTCCATTTTTGAAGGGGAGCCAGCTGCCGCAATGACTTTCGCACCCAGAGCTTCAAATTTTGAAAGAACAAGCTCCGTGAGTATGCGGCCTCGGTAACTGAGGGAAACATACATACCTTTCGCAAGCTGTACTGCTGCAATACCAACGCCCCCGGCTGCAGCAGTC